>JBAMJR010000020.1:4077500-4355000 GCA_038501785.1 Myoxocephalus aenaeus | reverse complement strand
TCAATTAAATGATATGTTTACATACTTTATACATTATACAATACAATTGTAATTCCTGATTATGGTTTGACCAATTGGTTGATGCATTACAACGTGTTACCTTAGTTACACTTCAATTGTAATATCAAGTTGCTTATTATTCTATTAATAAATAACAATTATTAATTTTATTTGTTACACTTTATCTAACGAAGTTTAAATAGCAATGTTTAAGTCAAGCCTGATGTTGCCCGACAGATACAAGAATAATCCAGTCATGCCCACACAGTGAGGCATTCAATAATTAAACACTGATATATGGTCGCTAATCTGTAACAACAGGATTGAAAAAGGTGGATCTGTGCATCCCTATTTTAAATAAAATTAATGTATTAATAATACATTCATTAGCGTTTTATTTTTCCATAAACTATGTGCAGGTTTCATTGGGATTTGTTTCTACCTCATAAATAGTATCAACAGAAACTGTAAAAAGGAAGTTATTTAGATTATCTAGTAACATTTTAAGGATAAATGCTGTGAACCCAACAAACCACATTCCTTTGACTTGCACGACCAATGCAAGTAAAGCCTAAACGGATCAAAGATGACCATTGAGCTCCTGTTTAATTACAAATGACATATAAGATAATATCCACCATGTATATTACAGCAGTGATTTCCTCTTTATTTTTCTCGAAATAAAAGATTAAATGTATAGCCAGAAGGAGTGCAGCACCTTATTTATGTCAATAGGCATCAGAAGCATATGCTGGGAGCAGGCCTTTCACTGCAGAGCACCCACTTTGTAGTACGATATGAAAACACCATCTGGTGTGTTAGCAGCGGCTAGGCTAAACTAGCTGGGGCTAGATGGGGCCCTGCTGTGTCACAGGATTATTTTACTGGTTGGTAGATCCGCTCTATTAGCCTCTAGTGGCTGGGATTATTGGATGATCATTATTATGTGTGACTGAACAAGAAGCTAAGTACCTGCACTTCCTTGACGCAGTTAAGTCTTGTTCATGATCAGAAGCATTATGAGCACATTTTCAGAGCATTACGCATTCATTTCACCTTGTCTTCGACATACATTTATTAGTTTATTTTGTACAGTTTGACTTGGACTCACCGACTGAAAAAAAGACTACAGTGCGCCTGCAGCGCATATTTGTTTGTGGAAGTAGAATGTCCCTTTCTAATGCGCCTAAACCGGATCACAGGCGAGGACGGAAGACGTTCAGAGACGGGCTCTCTGCTTAACAAAACGAACATCTGCCGTTTCTCATCAGCGAGATTGAAGCTAATGACGAGCCGCGAGTGTGCTGACAGAGAGAATGGAATTGGATGTGTACAAGAGGCCCAGTGAGACCAGACATATGTTTTGGAAAATGTTGTGGATGGAGTATGGCTCTATATAGAGTGTGTGTGTGTGTGTGTGTGTGTGTGTGTGTGTGTGTGTGTGTGTGTGTGTGTTTGTTTGTTGTCACAAGCTCTAGATTGGGAGTAGTAGAAAACAGGCCGCTGCTTTTTTTTCTTTGCAGTTGATGTTTATACAAGTGGATGAAGGGGAGTGTGTAAAGCGCAGGTAAAACAACCGTTGTATTCGTCCCCCTTCAATCTCTGCTTTCGCTAACAGATAATGGAATTACACATCAAAGAAGCTTCCCCCTGTATCCAATTCTTCTGTGACCTCTACCAGCCTTTGTTCATATTCACCACGACAACTCCCCAGCCCCAAGCCTCCACCAGCAGGCTTCTCCCTGCTTCCTCTCTCTGTCTAGGGAGAGATTAAATTTAGATGAAAATGAAATATTTATTTCCACTCAGCAGCTGATGGCCATCTTTATTTGATATAACTTTTGATGCAACATCTCCTCATTGTTCTTCTTCATCACCAAACACTTTCTATTTTATGTCACTGTCCTCCTCCTCCCTCTCTTTGCCAACCATGCCATCCTCCTGTGGGTAATTCTCAATGCAAGCAGCCTTTTGGGTTTGACTTTGTTAAAAGCAGAATTGCAAAGTACCATTACAGCTTTTTGCAGTCTCTTGAAATATGTCTGAGTCATTTCAGATGAGACATTTGCACACAAAAAAAAACCCGACCGGGGAGTAAGGATCTCGGGGAGCATGCGAGTGGAGAGTGCACTCTCTACAGCTCGCTTAAAGAGTTAATCACATGCAAACTACTCAGTCTCTCTCTGCTGCTGGTGCAGGGATAAAGACAAGCTTCTGTAGTGGCTCTGTGTTTGCAGACTTCAACCAAAGTGGTGACCATACACCCGATTTATCCCACTGAAGCTTATGAGTGGTCACACTGCATACAGCTTCAAGTGCTGCACATTTGTCAGCTTACATTTAAATGTTCAGGCTGTTTCACACACAATAATTAAGTCTGCAGTCATGGCTGCCCAGAGCATTTTAGGGAGGCTAAATGAAAAATGCATGTGACCAGGTGTTGTAGGGGCAGAGCGAGGAGCAAAGGAAATGAAATCAACATGAAATCATGAGGGAGATTGATTAACTGGCACTGATTAAGTGCTTTGAGTATTAGGTAGATAAAGTAATTGATTATACAATAAATCTCCGTCAGGCAGTGAATAACCTCACTGAGAGAGAAAAGAGACACCAAATGATGAATTAGTTTCTTCAATCCACAGATGAACGAGATGATGTATAATAATCTGTTATTACTGTAAGATTTAACAAACGATATATGGATGCATGTTCATGTGATCAAAATAGAGCAATCCCTATCTGATGCCGAAGAACATTATGTATTATAATTAATTGTGCAAATAGAATACTGCCTCGCTGGGGGAACAGAAAAAAAGCACAGAAAGTAACCATCATATTCAAGGAAACCATCAGTTTACTGAGTCGTATTTCCTTGTTGGCAAACATACAAATTATCTGCAGACACATGCTACCTTCTGGGAGAAAAATGACATCCTCCAGCAGTTTGATCTTTATTATAACAACATTGCATTATCCCCTGAAATGGTTTCAAGATGAGATGAGAGGTTGCACAACCTGTCAGGGAGAAAAGAGAATTACCGAAAGCAGGCAGAGGGAGTCTAAAGAGAAGCACAGCATGTAAGTGGACAAATACAGGAGGAGCAGTCTTTTTTTCCCCCTCCAACAAATAGAAGCTACAGAACAAGACGGAGCGACCATCTGGCCTCAACTTAGAGCAGTGCACTGTAAAAGCACTAAAATCAATGGCAACAACTCTACCTTGGATACCCACCATTACCCAGATGGTGTACTTGGAGAACTGCGCAGGCCACCTAACCAAGAGCAGACACAGCATAGACAGAGAGCGCCATGCTCAAATACCACCGCCCACCTCCATGATTTTCACTGGTTTGCTTGTGCCGGTAACCAGTGCTGAAGAGCGACGTTGGCCACCGGGCGCCGACTATAAGAAACCCTCTGTTGGTTTTAGCGGGGTGGCTGCGACACAGAGCGCACACACACACACTAGCACACCAAGAACCAAATGAGAAAATACTACAGTATTGCTGCAATAATACACACACGGCTTATCTGATGAACACCCCTAGGCTTATCCCCTCTTAAAACAGAAACTATTTAATTGTATAAATGCAATTGTATGGAATATTATCTCACATTTCTTGTTATTTTCACACAGGCCTATTTTTGAGCGGACAAAATGAAATGAATGCACACATGGCCGTTTACGTAAACACTCAGCTTCAAAAGATCATATGAAGCCTTTTGAATTTGATTTATTTTTTCTTTGGCATTGAGGCAAAATCAGCAACCTTGTCAAAATACAATCTTAGGAACACAAAAAAACAAACTGCTCCTGCACTGCACGCAATGATAGATTCTATAAAAAGCAATAGTGCGACTGTAGCACATTTCAAGGTAAATTTGTCTCAGCACTTTGACATTTTTAAAAACAAAGCCTGTCAACTCTATTTCAGGTCTTCATTTGATCTGCTGCCACTGTAAAAGAGAAGAAAGAAAAAAGAAAAAAAGGAAAAAAAATGTCCTTTTGACCAAACGATTTCAGCTCACATCAGTATATATAGCGAGCGCTTTAAGGGTTTATGCGGTTTCTAAGACATCACCAAAGTCCATGCACAGCGATGTCAGAGGAGTCATGGCTCTTCAGAGTGCAGCCGTCAATCACAGGGACATCCTGGGCCTGCCTGACACTTAGCACGAAACATTATTCTACAGTCGGCCACTTCATTCTGCGTGTTTCTGTTGAATTGCTTTTTTAGAATTTGTATCAAATATACAGGCTTGACAACATTCACGCCAGGTTATAGATATAGTGATACTTCATCCTGTTAAAGTCTAATAACTTTCATCTGAATAAATGGAGCTCAGTGACCACACGCTGAGCTTGACGGGGATCGTATTACAAAATCAGAGTGGGATGTTGGTGATTTGCAGATGTGTCTCACAAGAGGCTACTGATTTGGAAAGCCCAACTGCCTCTGCTCGAGCACTGGAATATAGAATATGCAATTGTATAACATTCATCCACTTTCGCCCATCATTTATTACTGGAAGACAAAAAGACCCATGCCATTAAGCTGCTCTCACACCCTGTCTGTACCCCGGCTGTTGTAGTGGTATGTTAATGTGGGCCAATGCCATTTTGAGTAATTGTCCTGCATGGTACTCCGCCAAATGTCAAAAACGATTTGCCTCGTGACAAAAACCTTATTGATCTTCATTCTGCTCCTGTCTCTTGGCGGTGCAAAATGTTTCATCGCATCGCCAGCCTCCAAATGACAATTCTCACATTGTTCGTCAGTGAGTGATTGGAAAAAGACAACACCAGCACAGACCCTGCTTTTTCTTTTTGTGTGTGTGAACGATCTGGTGGGGCGGGACTCTGAATTTAACAGTGCAATGCAACTTTGAACAGATTGTTTTTGTATACCGTGTGAGCACTTTGCATTGTTGCAAATTGTTGAGAAGATAATATAAAATAAGATCAGATCAAACTCCACTCCACTGAATACATTGTTTGAAACTTTCTCATGGTGTATTCCTTAACGTGATGCTGTAGTTTTTTTATTTATTTTTTCTAATTTAACAGACTTCTTAAAAGCCAAGCATTACTCCCAGAAGGCATGGCAATGATCCTGAATTCAGCCGGTGACTCAACACGCTGGCAGCAGAAAAATGGAACAGACAAAGCAGAGTGCACAGAGGTCACACTAACCCACAATATGTCACGGCATGGGCATTGAGTGGAGAAGGCACCCTCAATTTGACAGGTAACCGTGTTCCATAATGCCCAGCTCTCTTGTTGCATGCCGGGTGTCCCTCGTTTAAGTGGAACGACCCGACTGAGGCGAACGTGAAATAATAGGGACTGCTCGTTTCGTCTTTACCCCCCCCCCCCCCCAAAAAAAAAGCACCCGCTGCCGCTGTGACCGCACGGATGAGCGGAACAGGGGCCAACTTTCAAGAACAGAAACGTGTGTGTGTGTGTGTGTGTGTGTGTGTGTGTGTAAATGTGTAAATGTGGAACACTTACCTATTCGAATAACGTGAGGCATTCCGTTAGAATAGTGAATCCAAAAGAGACACGCAATCAGCAATGTCCAGTATTCCCAAATCGCACTCCGGGGAGACAGCCAAGTATTTCGCATGGTTGTAAAGTCGCGAGATCCACTTTTTAAAATTCCAAAGACGACTCAGAATTGCTCATCAAAACTGAATTCGACGGAGCATAATATGGATTTGGGTGTCATCGATGAATTTGCGCTCATTGTACTTGGTGCAAGCTTTTTCAGTTTTTTTTTGTTTGTTTTTTCTTCTTCTTCTGTTACTCACAAGTCTGAGAGCGGCTCGATCAGGATGAAGCCCCCAGCCCCGCACAGGCGGATCGGTGATACACCTGCGAACGCAGGCTGCTACAATTACCCTGCAGGAGTCTCTGTATCCCCTCCTACCGACGATGCTATCTGGCTACTGTAACACGGCAACAGCCGAGCCGGACTCCCGCAACGCTGTGGAGGAGGAGAACTGCGCCTGCGGAACTTTGGGTCGCCTCGAACGATTCTGTCGCCCGAAAAGACAAACAGAGAAACGCGTCACACGATGAGTGCTGGGGAAATATGAACGCACTTGAGACGTTCAAAAGATGATTTCTGCAGTTTAATCACTCCAGTCTCCCATTCCCGTCATGACAACTGTTCACACAGATGCACTTTGAGAAGGCGGTAAAGCCGCTCCGCGACGCTCCTCTCCAGTTGCGCACGGTGATGGCACGAGGCTGGCTATTGAAGAACGTCCAAATCTGTACAAAAAGGTTCTTTGTTACACAGTGTTCATTTGAAAAAGAAAAAAGAAAAAAACCTTCTAGTTTGCGCTGGATGGAAAGGCAGTGCAGAAAGCTGTGCATCTGCGTGCGTCTGACTACCCTCCTTCCACGGTGCCACTGGAGGCACGCGTCGTTACGCATACTTGTCAACTATGTCCAAGAAGTATTTTATGGAGGTGAGATGGATCCGAATAATGACCCAGTCTTCTACTTTTGCAGTTGTTGTATACGCTTGCAACATGCTAACATTATATAGATATTTTATACATTATACATTTTATATTATGAGATTTAGGGTTTTGTGTTCTCTTAAATATGCATATTTGTTTCTTATTTACTGCACTGAGATGGATGTTCTTTGCCTCAAGCAGGCAGGAAACCCCCGCCTGTATTGTGAATGGGATGAATTATTTGCATGAGGGAAATAAGTGTCAACTGAGAATTGGGACATTGACAAAGCAGGCTTCTTATCGCTGTTATTTGAGACATTCAGTCTGTGTCAATGAGTACATTAAACCCCGGTAACTGCTTGCTGCCTATCTGGCTGTCCATTTTTCATGCTTTACAAAGAGCCCTCAAATACAAGCTGCAGGTTACATATACAATGACACAGTGAGTGCTGCTCATACCTCTCTCACTACTGCAGTGGAGGAGGGAAAGCCCAACTGAAAGTAATGAAGTACTTGTTTATGGCACAGATTGAATGCAATTGAGTTATGCATTTTTTGTAAAACTGAAAACTAAAACTTGGAGCATCATCAAAAGGCTGAAATCTACTTTAGAAAGCGGAAAGCTTTTAAAGAAATATATTCTGGTTGTTTAATTACCTTTTAGATATAGACAACTGTGTATAAATAGCAAGATAGATAGATGGCGATAGATAGATGGATAGATAGATAGATAGATAGATAGATAGATAGATAGATAGATAGATAGATAGATAGATAGATAGATAGATAGATTATTTTCTGAAAACAATCTAAATCCAATTGACGTAACAAATACTGATAATAAAAGCATATATTCTAGATTATATATTCAGAATAAAACAAATCCATAGAGTGCATTTTTTACATTAATGATTTGCCGTTTTTTAAGCATATTCTGCAAATGCACTGCTACATTTCTTTGTGCTTAATAGAACACTGTTGATGAGATGGTGCTGTGGCTCATTGGTTTTATTTTTCTGTTTGGAATGAGGGAGAGGAATAAACTGTGCATCAGGGGGCATGCAAGCAAGAACAAGCCAGACTGACTGCCACTGCATATTCATGTCTCCCAGAGCAGATTTATCGCCTCTTGGCACAATGTAAGGACTATCAACGTGAGTTATGTGGCCCGGCTCTCGCATTATCGAGATTCATTGACTTGCTGCTCTTTCAAATACAAAATGTACACAGCTCTTGCAAACAAGACATTCTGGGTCTGTGGGTGCCCTCTATAGAGAGATGGCGGTCTGTGCTCTCAATCACCTGGGCTGATAACTGGAGGGAGTCAGACCCTGGAGCAGGAGAGTTCCCCGCTGTGACGCAAAGAGAGGAAACGAGAAGCACAAGATGTAGTATCTCAGTTAAATTTGTACATTTGGAGTAGCTGTTGATGCAAACTGGATGTGCATTAATTGTTTGTGTTTCTTCAGCTGGAATGAAATATTTGTGCAGCCATCACTTTTTTTGTCTCCCTGTCACTTCATCATTGTTTAGAATTATTATAGTTACAATGTCACCTGCCATGACAATAACTTGAAATGCACCATAGCAGTGAGAGGCAGTGGAGCCAGGAGGATTATTAGAGGAGACCAGAGCAGTGCTGGTGTCACCAACATCCACGTCACATACTGTACAGTGTAATGTTGCACACAAAGGCTGACATCAGTGTACTCAGGTAAAGTACTTATATGTAAATAAATGATCTAATACAAATAAAAGTCCCCTCTTTAAAATCCTACGTAAGTACATAAATCAGCTGAATGCACATACATCAATACAAAGTGATCATTCTGCAGAATAAATATCCCCTGTAGGAGCGTTCGGTGAAATGAACGTGCATTCTCGTAGTGTCACTTCAAATCATTTTATTGCATAACAGAAAAATAAATGAAATGTATCTTAAACAGAAAAACCCGCTTTGTCTCTAAATGCAGTCTCAAAATGTGTTTAATGCTTTCTCATAATGCGGTTGAAAATTGTTTGCCCTTCCGCTCTCTAGTGAAAACACACCTGGCTGAGCTCAGTTGACGTCTACATATAGTTGACGCCCCCTGACATCATCATTGTAATCAAATCAAACAAATATGTAAAACACAAGTCAGGGTAATGGCTTCTACATCCCCTATGAGTGTTTATTTAATTATATAATACATGAATAGGTTATTATTATCCCTGATACAATAATGTGTAAGTAGTACTTACGATACTACTGTATCGTACAGTACGGTAGTTTGGTTCCTAATCTAGGGTCGATAAATCTAAAAGGTCATGCGATTATTACAGCCCTTATTACAGAGAGGAGAGATGTCTCTTTGTTGGCTGAACTGATGGCTGAATACACTTCCCATTGATATCTAAAATATATTATTTTGGCAAATGTTCTTCTTAGGATATTGGTGCAAGGCCATGTTGAAGTAAAAGAAGTGTAGAAGTGACTCTGAATGACACTGAGGTATAACATCAAACCCCTCGACTGGACTGAAATAATTCAGTCCAGTCTCTACTTGAGCAAATTAAAAAGTAATTTAAGTTGACACTTTTAAGCAGGTCACCTATCCATAAACGACAGCACCGTCAGCTCAATTTTTTTTCTCCTGTGAAATGATTGCTGTTGCATTTACAACCGGCCAGCGATCAATGCCTCGTCTGGCAAGTTGGTCATTACTAATAGCTCCAGAAACATCAAGTCTCCATTGTGAAGCTGGAGACATTGACAAGAGGTGTACTTAGTTGACTGGATTGATCAGCACATTTTGTTTAGTTTTTGAAGATTGTGAGAGAGGCAAAAGAGGACAATCAATTTCCACTCGGCGGCTTTCATACACTGCTTGTGTATACATCTATGATTGGCTGGAGAAGATGTGCAATCCAAGAAGTTAGATTGTTCATAATTATTTGGAAAAATTGCTGCACTTCGATTGAGCCTCAAAAATGAATCATGTGAAACATTTTCATTATTGATTTTGTCTTTTTTTCTTCAAGAGAAACATAAAGAACTCAAGTCACCAGACTGAACATAATGCTGAAGATCAAACATCTCCCCTCAACAATGGGTCAATAGGAACTCATTTCTAAGTCTAAGTCTGCATTGTTATAAATGAGATGCTTTTTTTCCAGGTCTCTTTTGATTGGATTTACTATTTTTGACGGTGTGGCTTTAGCTTTGTAAAAAGAAAAGATAATTGTTTCATCAAAAAAAACACAAAGTCAACTTTTCAAACTATGAGGAAGTTGCATTGATCTCTTGGAAGAAAAGAGAGTGATGAATCAGAAATCGGTTTGAAGGCATAGAAGCTTGATGTTTGGGAATAAATAATCCATATTTGGGTGGGCTAAAGTCCACCTGCGATGTTAATTTCATGCTTGTTTCTTTTGCGAAGGCTTTGTGTCTTCATAGAATTCAAACATTTCAAAAAGCTTTGTTCAAAATACATGTCCGCTCTCATGCCGAGCATGGGAGAGAACATACCTTATGCTACGAGAGTCAATGTCATACGGCTGCTGTTTGTACATATTGCCGTCATGACAGGGTTTGTGGCAACTCCATTACATAAGGGATACAATGCCCATGCAGCTTTTGTGAGCAGACAGATAATTAAATGTCGATTTACCCTCTTCAACTGTACTGGGGCAATATAGCAGTTTTGCTGATAGATTGAACACTTGCTACAGCCTCATGCTCTTATGATTCAAGGCAAGGTGCCATGTGCAGACAAGGTTATGAGGAATTGGCCCAATTCTGGCGCTGATTGCAACGTTTACTGGGGCTACTGCTCTGACTTGGAGTTAGAGACTGCTCAAGATGTATGTGCTGCTGCTGACATATGTAGCCATGGTGTGTTGGGGAGAGGGGAGACAATCACAACTGATCAGTCATCCAGACAGTCTGTGAGATGGGAAATGACTGCTAGCGGGGTTTCAGCCACTGGTTATAGATGAGAAAGGCACAGAGTAATAATAGATTCCTGACCCAACCTGATTTATCAATTGAATTATTAGTGTGATCATCTTTATCATCCCCGTCATATATCTTCTATAACTACTGCCAGTTTAAAATTGTAGGAGCAGTTTGTAACCATGTATAAAGAAAAAATAAACCAGTTTCATGACCTTTAAATCAACACTTCTATATTTGGAGTTTGAGCAAAGAGAAAAAAGGAAAAAAGATGAACGTTGTTGTTGCAAAGATGCGTATATGAGCCTGTCAAATAAAGAATAATTCTCCAGCTGCAACACAATCCTGTTGTTCATCTCTCAAGTGACTGGTGCTTGATGTTCAAGCAGACCTTTAAGGTCAAGGAGGCAAACTGGGGAATTAAAATCACACTTGAACACTTCTATGGGAAAACCTATAGAGTGCAATCACGGAGTGATTCATTTTCTCCCAAAACCCTGTGTAATTATTCTTGACCCTGCGTGCACCGTATGCATCACTGGTCCAGACCTACACTCATGCTGTGCTCAGAATGTAGTCATGGCCAGGATGTTGTTTTTGTCTTATGTTGAGGTCATATCATTTGCATAGTTATGGTTGCCCTTTGGATATGCCTGCTTCTTAGAATGGGGGCATGTGTTTTTTTTACATTGTTTTTTCTGAGCTCTCTGTGCACCATCCAACAGTATGTGAAAGTTAAATTCATGTATTCAGAAGCTATTCACATTGATTTATGAATTGGTTTATAAAAAGTACAAAAAAAATGTTGTAATAAAAGTTCCTGATGCAGCTTTTTAAAGTTTGAGTACAATATCCCCATTAACTTTTGTTTTTTTTGTATCTTTGTTTTCTTATGGTAATTAAAACAGAATTTGACTGATTCGTTTGCAACATTTGACGATGTTTCCTTTCTTTTATTGAGTATTTTCAGCTGCTTGTATTGCAACTGTTTATATGCCATTGCTAGTTAATTAAACCATTCTTTAATTTTTTGTTTCCAAAGTACCAGAAATAAGAGAAGCTGAAAACCTCACTTGAGTTTATTTAAAACACAAAAAAAAGAATAAAAACAACCCCACCACAAATCCATACAATACCGACCTACCTATTTTACAGATACAATAAAACATGTTGTATCTAATATTTTCATAGTCCAGAAATGTGCTTATTATTCCCTTGAATCTGCTAATTGTTTTGTTTTTAAAATGTTCCAAAGTAGGGAAATATGATAATGCAGAGGTGACTTAAAATGTTTTTAGTTTTTTTAGTTTTTAGTTTTCCGACCAACGCTCCAAACCCCAAACCCCAAACATATTTTGTTTCCTATCATATAAGACAAAGGAGCTGTGAGTCTTCACGTTTGAGAAGCTCGATAATGTTTTTTTCAAATATACTGAGCAAGAGTGAGGGACGACTGTAGCACTCAAGATGAAATGGCATCAAACGCTGATGTCACAATGAGCTGCTATGTTTCTTTATAACGCTGTACAAAGACTGCAGTGATACTGATGTTATTACTGAGAGGTGGACTGTGCTGAGCTTCATGCAAAGTATCAGGTCTGGCAGTTTTCACTATGAATCTGCGTGAAAACATAATTATGGGTTTTTGTTTTAGAACTATTTGAAGGCCATCAGCGAAGCACCCTTCAAGTGTGTTTACCATCTCCAGAGAGTTCGTTCAGGGCTTTAAAATGAGGCGGAGTGAGAGGCTGGTATCATGACATGCCTTGCAAATACTCCAGCAGCCAATACCCACAAGGCTTTGTTTCGGAGGTTATCTTTGCTCTCCACTCAGTTCACTCGAGTAGCCTATCTATCAGTGACGGAAAGGGAGCAGCGGTGACAGCCACAGCACGATTAGACGCTGTGTTGGTTGAACAGGGCCAGCCTTTGTTGTTGTTTACACAGCGTTTGCCCATCATTAGGCTTGGCAAGACTGCCTACTCCTTTTATATTAATTAAAATGAATATACAGTAAAGACTTCACGTGTGGCTCCCAGCCAGAATTTTGAAGTAAGACTCAATTAACCTCAATGACCCTGTCTCACACAAACAATACAAAATTAATTATATGCAGCATCCAACCCAGACGCGCTTAGTGGCTTCAAAACTACATTATAAATGGTTTAGAATGCATTTCCACCTTGTTTTCGTTTGCGTCTGCCAAATCAATGGCCCATTAAAAAATCTGCAGCAACATAAAATGGATATCATGAAAGCGCAGTTGTTTGCAGAGTATGCCAGCTCTGAGAATCAGCATTTTTCTTTTTGTATATGATTATCTTCTTGTGGGATCTTCATTGATTTGACTTTAATGTTTGACAGACATGAACTTGTCAAATATTTTGAAACAAGAGTGAATACAATATGTATCTTTTTTTGTGTGGTGAGAGGGACCTTGAGGTGTGCCACGTTTGATATCTGTATTATTCCTGTTTGTTATAACAGTACACAAGTTGGTTGTATTGTGTGTGTGTGTGTGTGTGTGTGTATGTGTGTGTGTGTGTGTGTGTGTGTGTGTGTGTGTGTGTGTGTGTGTGTGTGTGTGTGTGTGTGTGTATAAACAAGTCCCACTCCGACACACACAGGCACACGTTCAGACAACCTGTGAAATAAAGTGTCTCACTAATTTGAAACGTGCCTGCATTTGTGCACAATACAGTGATCCGCAGACTTTCATGTTATCACATTGGCAGTTATGAGTAATTGCAGCCTGCAGCAGTCCCTACCCCTGGACAACTTTTAATTATGTTACAAAGTGCACACGCTCTCCTGCATTAATGTCTCCGCTGGAGTCTTGAACGATTACATTCACTCTGGTGGTGTACAAGGACTAGCTTCCCTAAATCATGAAAACATGTTTATTAAACAGAGATAAACTCACACCATGGTATGTGTTGATGTCAGGGAGGGATTGCCCTTTGTGTTGTGAATGATAAGGAATTAAAAAAAAAAAAGTGTAGCAAAGCCGTGTAATGCTTACAGAAGCTGAGAGGCGTCAGGGGAGCTGAAGTCTTTCTTTTTTTTTCAGCGATAGAGTGCTGACAACATGAATGAATGAACCCACTGTAACGTATTCCTCGGGCACCGTGGATCATTTATGTCTTGTATGGCCTATGCCTGAAACAGCTCTCCCTGTGGAGACGAGCCTGTGTGTGTGTGTGTGTGTGTGTGTGTGTGTGTGTGTGTGTGTGTGTGTGTGTGTGTGTGTGTGTGTGTGTGTGTGTGTGTGTGTGTTGTCCATCATCATAGGAGCAGATGAGTGTGAAGTGAAGCACATACCAACCAGCAGCAAGTCACTCATAGTTTCATGTTGGGCAAGTCCCTCTTGTCACACTTGAGTTAAGGAACACGTCTGGGCATGATTGCTTCAAGTCCAGTTTTGACCAACACATAAAGATATGAAACATAAATCAATATGAGACATTTTAACACAGCAAAAGAGCAAGCAGAAAGCAACATTTAAGACACATTTTCTAATTTTTCAAAACATTTATTCTCATTTGAATCAGTTTTGTTCAGCAGCTCAAGTTGTCAAACATGTACACAGCACATTCTGTTCAATTAAAAATGTTGCAACCTAGACTCAATTATTTTAGTAGTTTATCAGATATGTACTGGGGTGGATAATGCCAGGAACTTGCTGGAAATGTGCAGTTTTAAACCAACAAATCTCCTATCCGTACACTTTCTTCTCCCTGGTATTTCTTAATACCCAAAATAATATGAGACAGGTTTTTCAGAGAGGATTAGACCTTTGGGATGCATCTGATGAGATGAACATGATGATGAATGAATCAAGGTGTAGTGAGTTTGATATTACGTTTTTAATAATAAATACATATTTAAATGTGTTTGTGTTATACTTACCATCAGACATCATGGAAGAATAACTATATATTTACATGCTCTTGTTGCCTGACTGATTATGACTGCATTAAGCACACTGGTAAAATGACCACCTCGCTTAAAAACGTAACAAGAGACTGGGGTCGTTGGGAAACGTGCGTGTTCAATCAATGTACACTGCACCGTGCTGGCTTAATCACAGATCATGTACATGGATAATTGCTACAAGTGAACCTTGCTTGGATGACATTTGCATATATTGAGTTACAGGAGTCAGTCTCACTCAGACTCCATCCGCTGGATCACCCGCATGTGATGTTATCCGTGTGGAGCTGAACACATCAAAAGCACTTTCTTCCAATCATTTTTCACACATCAGTGTGGTCATAGTTTGATGTTTATTCTGTTTAATGGAGGGCTGGAATGCAATTCTAAATCGATTATAGTCTTACTGTAATTTGGTTGAAGTGGATATGGAATATTTATATATATATATATATATATATATATATATATATATATATATATATAGAGAGAGAGAGAGAGAGAGAGAGAGAGAGAGAGAGAGAGAGAGAGTTTGGAAAGTCAACTCATGTGCAGTTAATTAACAAATGACAGATTCATCAATGTTTCTTGTTCACCTCTAACGAAGTACACATTATAGCTCAGCCATTTTTTCCCAACCTGCGGTCACCCTCAGGGACGCCCACACACCAAGGGCGGTGAGATAAATCAAAAGGGTCACAAGGGGATTGAAACGAGAGAAAAGCAGAAGAAATTTTTTTATATATATATATATATATATTTATGCCACACAGTTACTGAGTCAGTGGAGATACAAAGTAGTCTGAACTTGTTGAGATTAATAGAAGAAACCAAACACAAGTCCATCCAACACACTGGTGACCTGATGGTGGCGCTATTGAGTTTGTTGTTTTCCAACCACAATTAAACACTCTCTTGGAGAAGATGGATGACTAATAAGGAAGTTACATACACTGACCATCAGTTGTAATGAAGCCTCTGAAAAGAAAGAAAACGTCTTTTAGAGTTAAAATATCTGAGATTTCCAGTGGGAGATCTTAGTTTGAAGTGTTCATAAATAATCACATCTAAGTTAAATTAGCAGATGTTCAACTTAAGTTTCTTTGATGACAAATTTAAATAAGCTCCCTACATTATAGAGAGAAATAAATATTGAGAAATAAATTAATATATTTCAAATGTATTAGTTTTAATATATATATTGTAGGACAGAACTCAGGGAGGAATTGATGAAGATAATTCAATTGTGTGATTTTCTGCATGCAATGCATTTGTAATTTAGCCAATAAAAACTACAGTTTTGTGCAAAATACTTTCATAATGTCCCTGCAACACTCTCAATTACTAACTGTACTTCTTCCCGGGAGCCTCTGTGCTTTCTCGCCTCAAGTTTCCATGGCACGTGGCTGTGTCTGGAGCCGGTCCTGCCTCCTGCCATGCTGATGGCCCTCCTCTCTATCTCCTTCTGCTGACATGGATCGTGGTTATCTGGATCGTGGTCCATGCCTACTGCTCATTATATGAATAATTTCATCTCATTTCATATTCATTGAATGTGCTGTAACTCTGTTACATTGTTCATTCTGTACACATGACATCTATTGCTTCTGTCCATCTGGGGAGAGGGATCCTCCTCTGTTGTTCTCCTGAAGGTTTCTTCCTTTTTTTTCCTGTGAAAGGGTTTTTTCTATTTTATCGGGGAGTTTTTCCTGTGAGGTCCCGGGACAGGGATGTCATATGTGTACAGATTGCAAAGCCCGAGGCAAATTTGTAATTTGTGATGTTGGGGCTATACAAAATAAACTGAATTGAATTAAATCACCTCTTTACAGAAGCACCGTACGTCTTGTCTGTGAAACAATAGGACAGCATAGAAATGTAGGCTACTTTAGTTGTCGTCACCCGTGACTGAACCACCTTTTTGAAGTGCTGCTGATGGTTGGAAGCTGCATTTGAATAATATTGTGTTCATGCTAGAGAGGCTGTTTGAAGCTGGTCCAAACCCTCCTGCCACAACAGATCAATAGGCCTACTGACAAATTACTACAAGACATTTTACAAAATATTACAGGAAACCACCTGGAAAGCTTGTGCTGTTCACAGTAATTACAACAATAGATAGCGCAGGCGACAGAGACCAGGAGAGGAGGGATGGAATGTTCATTATTTCATCATAATATCATATTTTCATCATACATTGCTTTCATTGATGGCATTTCTGCTGTCGCTGCTTATATCTAAGATACTTTTTTTTTTTGTCTGCTCTGTTATTTCATAAATCTCTTAGCCTTCATAGACCAGAACAAGTCTCACGAGAATTCATTAACCTACATAGTTCCTGATAACAACCCTTGAAGGCCCTGTGGGAAATAGTGCAAAGGAGTGCTCCTCCTTTACTTGAATAGTCAATACGAGGGTGTGACCTGACATGAATGTACATTTTATGTAGGTTGTTGCAGACGTATTGTCTAATTAAGCATAATATTGTTTTTCTGTCTCTAATCTTTTCAGAAATATCTATTATCCTTTGAAATGACATACTAACTGGTTTATTGCTATTGACAACTGAGAATCCGTTTGCAGTCCATGGTGTATTTGTTCACCCTTCTCTACTGGCAGAGTGGTGGAGCTTCAGTTTAGAGTCCGTTTTGTTAAATAAACCGCAGAACATCAAGCTCTGGCTCCACCAGGGAGCAGCCTTTAAGATTGGAGCTTCAACTCAAAGACCACACATTAAAGTGTTTCACCACTGGGAGGTTGCAAAGGTCTTATTAGCCACTGTGTCTGCTCTGTCAGTGATGGTAGACCTGCACAAGGCCCTCCCTTACGCTGCCCAGTGAGCTCCAGTTTGTAGCTCCGTATTATGGTGTCAAGTGCAACTGTGCCGGTTTCCTGGTCCTGCTTGGTTCTCCCCATGGAAACGCTTCTGAGGAAAGGCTACAGCAATTATCCATGGACTGCAAAGTGAAAGGATTTGTATTTATCAGCCGGTGAGTGGTTAATGACAATACAATATGCTGGAATTATGGGGATTAGAGGCAGGGATTTGTATATTGTCAATGAAATTCCCAGCAACACCTTAGTGCTACCTCAGTAAATTGAAAGACTTTGGGTGAGGGAGGGTGGCTTATATGTTGTGGGAAAGGACAGATGAGTTGGTAACTCAAGTTTTTTGTATTTTACTCATGGGGTCTTTGCCTGTGTACTGTAATTACATAAAGAAACTGGACAATGGGAGGACATTAAGGTGGCACAGGAGGGCGTGAGTTAAGTTTAATGTATTGCCCTTAATTACCGGTACAGCCTTAAAGGTTTCTGCAGCCTCTACATAATGTAACAAAAAGTCCCACAGAAATGAGAAAATACAAGAACATACAGAAAACATACAAAAAGCATAATTGAGCTTGATTAAGGGACACACCAAATCATCTACAGTATAGTAACCGAACACAGGTGCAGTGGTCATACTAAAGAGTATCAAAAAATGTAAAACAATTTATTTATTTTTTATTATGTGTAAATACATTTCTCTTTTCCTTCCCATTATTGGTAATGTATGGAGTTGTGTGGCCATTTTGCAGGGTGCAATGATTACATTTAACAATGCAATTCCACAAAAAGCAGCAGCACTTGGTTAACTACTGTGGGGAGAGACAACACTAAACATTTCTCTCTTAAAGCTTAATTGGAGGAGGAATGACACTGGTTTTGCCAAATGGCATCCACCAGTCTGTGGAGAGCAATACAGTGGCAACAACAGCATTTGGGGTCGTACTCATCAAGAGGTCTCTAAACTTTTTATGCATATTTCACTTACAGTACATTCAGATAGAAACTCTCAAAATTGGACGTATCCGTCCAATCCAACCACTGAACGTTGGCATTGGACATTAATTTTGCGTTGCAGATTCACAATCAGCTTTATTATTTAAATTTGACTGTTTTCTTTGAATTGATCTCAATGTACCTACACAGAAATAGACAGATTATTCTGTACACACACACACACACACACACACACACACACACACACATATTTATATGACCAACAACAAAGACGATATAAAAAGTAAAGTGTGTCTATAGAGAAGTCGAGTGTTTGTGTAACTTATTGCTACAGTGTTTTAGACTTCAGTTGGATATGATGAAAAAGTCTAAAAAATAAGTTTTTTACATCACTTGAATGATTTTTACAAAGGTTGACTCAGAGTAGCACATCAATTGTGACAACGCCATGGTCTAACCGCGCATGTAATTGAAACAATCGATTTCAATTTCATAAACACAAATGTGCATAAAGCACAGAACCGGTAAAGTGAGCTTCTGTTGGTTGAGTGATCAGAACTGCACGCCTATCAATCTCCCCGTCTCCCCCTCCGGCTTGTTTATTGTTTTCCCATTGCATGCTGGATAGGGAGGCATTGCACAGGTCTTCTATCATCTCAAGGAGAGGCAGTTTCTGAGCTCTGCCTAAGGATTGGTTATCTCACTTCAACAGGACAAAAAGGTTGTGTATTACAGGCTCAGAATATGTCCTCGATCAGTTACCAAATTGAGGCCTTCATAGAGAAAAAATGGTGTATGTGTTTGAAATGTATCTTAGTTTGCATATTTTACAAACATCATAATAGACAAATAGCTCAGGTTCTCTCCTCAACGGCAACAACATGGTGTCAAACCCCTCTTCTGTGAATGATCTCACAGAAATACATGACATGACCATGACCTCTTAACAGCGCATTATGTGATGGTGGCAGGTCATGTATTAAAATTAGAAGAGCAAAAATGTTACTGCTTTTGGCACAAATCTTAATGTAAACATTATTATTTATAACAATGCACCAGATTAGGTGTGACATTTACAGATTTAGTTTTCCGAGAATGTCTTTCTTATTGTAACTAAAATATCCCTTCAATTGAAAATTAAATAGAAAATCTAAAAATTATACCCAGTCATAGTGTTAAGTAACTACATCATTATTGTATGGGCTCGAATGCAAGATGACATTTTCAGTCTTTTTGAGCTCCTCGTCATTTGTGTCACAGTTGATGTATCAATGGTCCTCGATGCCGCTGTACCAGAGTTACAGCAGCATTACTGGCTTTGTCCTGCTCTTATTGGATGTAAGGAAATGTACCTGAAATTATTTGTGGAAGTTCAGCTTCATCCTCGAAGCCTTTTCTCATGACAAGAAAATAAGAACAAATAAGTTGTTGCTTGTCCAAGTAACCTATTCTACAGTTCTTCTGTAATATACTATCTGATTAGCATTAGATTTAGAAATAAATAATAGTGTAATATTATTTGTATTTCTTAGAATACTTTACTGTAAAAGCTCCAGCCTGCAACACGAGAACAATACTGCTCGTAGATTTCCATTTTCATTGACTAGTACGAACATGTATAACTTTAGCCTTGAGTCATTTCTAATTTAATGATTTTTTTTTTTTATTATTATTATTTTAAGAGTTAGCTGAAAACATTAAAGAGACCAAGACTAAGTAATGGAGCTAATGTTAGCGGAGGTGTAGTAATTCTAGTTATAATGGATCATGTTTGATAACATCACTGTTCCAGGCAATATGGTGAAATGGGAAAAGCATCTATCGATCTAACTTGCTTCTTTTCTTATTGTTTTCCTCTCTCATTATATTTTCTCTTGCCTGCTAAATCTGTATGTCTCTCTCTCTCTCTCTCTCTCTCTCTCTCTCTCTCTCTCTCTCTCTCTGCCATTCTGCCTTTTCCTGGTGTTCAATTAGATGGGAATAGGTAATGAGAACATATCAAGCCAGAAGCATTAGTAACGATGATAATTAATGTCCATTGTCTTTTGGATCAGCTAAATATTAGGCATCAGGCAAAATTATCTTCCCGAATGAAATCACATTAATCAACATTTGGGGCCACCTGCTAATCACGCTAATGTTCTCCCTATCCTGAAAATTGGAGAGAAAAAAAAAGGGGCTGCATAAGGAACTCCTGAAATCAAATGTGGTTGTGAGCATTCAGGTTTCTCAAGTATGTGAAAAGCTGATTTCTAAGAGGATTTGTCAAACAAACAATTAATATGTCCTGAAGGGAGCGGTGCCAATCATTTTCAATTAATCAAGTCTGTATTTCTGAATCTTACCATTTGCTATGTTTGATCTTTTATAGAAAAAATCATCAAAAATAATCTATTTACTGACACTGAAAGCTTTCAGTGTCAGAGCCAATGTTCTTGTCTTGTGGATAACTGGTCAAGCATGGACCATATGATGTGACTGAGATATTTTCAGTGCAGCTATCTTGCAGTTTGATAGAGCGAAACTAAGCTATCTACAACATAAATGTAATCATCAGGTTTTATTATCAGGACTTGAGATGCAGAGAGTAAGGACCTCTTTCTAGACGTACCTTGTTTCCTCCATGTTCAGCAATCATACTGGAAGAAATCTATCACAGACGAAGGGCAAGTTTTTGAGTAATGGGTGCAACTCACCTTTTTGTGACCTGAAAAAATTCCACTTTATTACTTTTACTATTTTGCTATCAATCTTTTCAACCGCAAAAGTTCAGGTGTCATCCCCGGCTGCGTACTGTAGAAAGTCATTCTGGGATAAATACTGTATAAAAGAAAAATGTGGGCACAGAAAAAAGGTAAATTACAAGACCTGTCACAAAACGATGCTTTGAAAAAAACATATTACATACATTTACATTGCATCTGAGTGTCAGAGTTGTATCAGAGAGGAGGTGCTGAGCAGTTTTTTCTTCTCTCCACCTGCCATGTCCTGCACAATGTGGTGTGACCAAAACGGCTCTAGTTGAGACCAAGCAGTTACTGATTAACCTCTTAAAATCTTCTAGGAAGTCAGCATCCTCGGCCAACATGAGGCTTTAGCAGGCTGAAAGACCGTGACAATACTGGTATCATAAGAAACTTGATAACGCATGCATTGGTACCAGCATGTCTGGAAGGAGTATAAATAATGCCCAAAATGTAGGCTATATCTTGGTGTGGTAAAAACTAGCATTACCATATTCACATAGGGTCCCTTCACCTCTTACCTCAAGATATCTGTTAAAGAAAAATGAGTTATTGTCCTTTATATGCTAATCCCATAGAGTTGTTTGTGAAAAAAAACATAGTTTTTTGCATGCAGTATAAATGTTTATAAATGTATGTATTATTATGAATATTCTAAAAATGGTGTATTTGAATATTTTGGTGTACTCGGGTCCCTAAACAGTCCTGAAATTGCATACATTAAAGTACGACTGCAAAGCTGAGACTCCTGTGAATTAAATGAAGCCAAATGTTTTCATGTGTGATGATGTTTATTCCCCATAGTAGCCATCTCATGACTTCACTGTAAATGGCCATAAATTACCTTTATGATAATCACAATCTCATGTACGTTTACAACCACAAATGTAATACCCAGTGCATTCAGAGGATGTATGGCTTTACTAGGTGTATTGACAATAATGGGGTGTCTGAGCAATTTCCAGAACCGAGGTGCCCATCAAATTGTCGAAAAAATGCCATTCTTGCAGAAATCTCAAAATGTCAAAGGTTTTTGATACCAAATTACGGCATACATGGTGTCCCTTAAGTCTTTAGGTATTTTGGGGGTATATTTCGAGGAGGGCCATCATATACTTCCATCATAATGAGCCCTTATACGCGCTACACTTTCAGCATTTGAATAAGTGCATTACAGATTGACTGACTAGAACAGCTTGACACACAGTGCTGAGCTGCATCTCAAAATTATCTTGAGGTTCCCAGCTTTCAGATGATCTGTTTACTTTCTAACCTCCCAAAGCACCCCCCTATTGTAGTAAGATGTACTGTACTTGTTGTATTTGTGTTTCAGCATTAAGGCAGTGAAGGAGACATTGATATGTGACACATTGTCCCTTTCTTTAAACAGAGTTCATGCTCAGCTGTGGGTCATTTTGGCCTGTACTGTATTTCAGATTATCCGAGGCAGCGTGGCTAAGGACAGTGTTTGCAGTAGTTATTGGTGACGTGGGAGTAATCATAGAGGATTTGGAGGAACAGCGGTCTTATTTTGGAGTTATTGATTTTTTGACGGCCACTGGCAATGTTAGACGAGTGAGGCAGAAATTTCAACCCTGCAAATGTTTTTTTTAGTGGAGAGTAATGGAGCTCCTCCAGCAGCCACAATGGCACACTCATTCCAAATGTATTCCCTGGTAATACTTTTAGATATGTTAGGGTAACTTCAGACCTCAGTTGCCTTTATTGCCCACTGGCTGTGTTTTGTTGCCAGTTTAATTTACATGTCATGCATCCGGTACACATTCTGACAAGTATAAAAATTACACGGTTTTGTCAAACCTCAGGCTTCCAGCGGAAAGCTTTGCGAGGAGCTCTTCTAATTTCTCTTCCTGATCCGATCCCTCCTGTTTTTGGATCACTGCACACATGCAGTGGTGCATTACAACCAGTGCCCACGCACAAGCCCCGTCTGTCTCTCTTTCCTCTTTTTCTACATCTGATTTCTGGAATAATCCTCGCAAATGTCGTACTACCATTCCACTATTGCCTTGATTCCACCCTTTTCCTCCTCACCAATGGGAAATATCAATCCAAGGACTCCTAGTTGTTTTCAAAGTGCCACTCACAAGGATTTGTCTATTTCAGCAGTACAATCGGCAAGAGGATTTGCATATATTATGATTCTGTGTATGTGTGAAGTGTAGTTTTTAATTTAAAGGTGACAGTGTCTGTTTTTTTTAGCCCTTCTAGTGGCTTTAGGGATGCTAAAATATCTAAATAACTATTTACCATGACATGTATGGTCCCCACAGGAGTTATTCTAATTAATATTTTGACAGTTTTAGTTTTTAGTGAGACGTTTCATCAATTATTTGATGTATGTTAATACAGTTTTTTACTTGCATTCATCGCCTTCCAATGATTGGTTGTAATAATATTGGCTTCCCTATGACTTTTCATGTCACAACCATCATCAGGTTAAAATTTTAATTTGTCCAGTACTTTGGTTTATTACCAAATACCTGCATAACTAGTGACATACCCATCAGCCTGAGCTGTACTTTGTGTTTAGAGTGCAAATGTTAGCATGCTAACATGCTAAACTACAATGGTGAATATGGTCAACATTTTACCTGCTGAACATCATACATTATTAGCATTGCCATTGTGAGCATATTAGCATGATGACAACAGCATTTAGCTCAAAGCACGGCTGGGCCTCAGTTAATCATAACATCACTCTTAGTATTGTTTAAATAGTATTCGTCAACCCTGGAGTCCTGTTTTCATGGGCACAACCCCAATGATGACTTTCTTTTAAAGATTTGCCCCCTGCTTTTTAAGATATGGAATCAGTACATTAGCCAGGATCAGCTATAGGCTATAATGTCAGACTGAGAGACTTGCTGCAAAATGCATCATCACAGTGTTTCGGTGTAAATTGAATTAATCATGTTCCATCGTGCACTGAACACGGTCAGAGGTTTTCTCATCTCCCCTGATCTCACTCACTAGCCAGGAATGAAGCTTCTGCCGCGGTCGTGAACTGTGGAGCAACAATCACTTCCATATCAGGGATCATCTTGTGATTACTGTAATACTAATCATCTAGTAATCACCTTAAGAGCCTGTCAAGCCCTCGACGAAGCGTTGTTGGAGTCACCGTTCTCATCATTGTGACCACACAGCTGACAGAAGTCTCATCCCGTTACAGGGCCTCATTTGAACTCCCTCCAGCAGGAATGTGCTGACTGAGATATCCATCCTCCAGCTATTGTTCCTCTTCTAATCTCCTCACACAGAACATTTTCAATTTCAGCTTTTCACAGACACTAGTGTGAGGACCTCCAGGTCTGATCTCAAATTGCTCAAAGAAAAGGCAGTTTCAGATTTATGTAAATTAGGCCTGCAACTAAAGATTAATAGAAGGATTTGTTTTGTACTATTGTCCCAGAGCCCAAAGTGACAACTTCAAATTGTTTGTTCTGTCCAAACCAAAACTCAAAGTTACTCACTTAATCAAGATATAAAACAAAGAAAAGCAGCAGATTCTCAAACTTGAAAAGCTTGCAAATGTTAAATTATTCTACGTTTTTTTCTTCTTTTCTATTGATCAACTGTTGTCTTGGTCGACTAATCCTTTCAGCACTAATGAAGATGCCTCTACAATCCCTGCAGCTTCTGCTCAATCTTAACCTACAGAGAGATCTCAATAGCTCCTCTCAGAATAAATGTCCAACGCTTCAAAATAAAAGCTGTCTTCAGTGTTGCAGTGCCAAATAACATGAGATAGTTTGATGAACAGACTGATAAGTCAAGCATGAGTGACTCATTTGTCCCCGAAGACTTTACAACATTATGGAGACTGCTCATTTGGTAGTGTCAGCTCAATTGTACTGCTATGCATTCTGTTGTTATTCTTTGTAAATGTTATCTCTTTCTTCCAGACCTGCCGGTATGCCGTGGAAGTAAACACTTGTCCTACAGCTTGTTAAAATGCTCATGAGAAAAATACACTGTGAGTCGCTGTCAAAGTGTATTTACTCCTCATATATGGGTGATATTAGGCTACATTTTAATATTTAAATACTTTATTTATACAATTTGGATGGGTTCTCTGAATATTAAACTTGGTAATTAGAAGCAGAGCATCATTTCAGTTACAGAATACCTTTTGTGAGAGATTGGTGATTATGCACTGCCCCACTACCCTCTGTTCAGCTGTGGTATTGTTCATTAAAATCCTCTGAAAAACAATTCAGATTTTGGAAAATACTGAAGATGGCATAATGGATTTGCCATATTTTGTGAACGCGAAGATGCATTCAGTGGACCTTGCCAGCTCTAGTTAATTAAGGGTTTATATACTGTATTTTTCATGGCTGCTCAGAGACCGAATTACAAAAACAGTCTGAAGTCAAACTGCAAGTACGGCACATACAGCAAGTTATAAGGGTTTCTTTTGTGTCAACTGTGTCTTGTCTGTTCCTGAGCTCTTTTTAAAATCACTCCTCCTTACCTTCTTCTAAGGCCAATTTTTCCACCATTAAGCTGACAGATTTACTCTTGTGATTTAATTCAATCAATTGGAAAGGGCAGTGAGATATATTCCAGCCATGGGACAAAGGTCTGCATCATTCGTCTGCACTCAGTCCGACCAAAACAATTATACAAATGACCTTTGAACACATTACCTTATTTTCTTCATTAGGTTAAGTGGTTCCTTTAAGCTACATTGGCTTCTGACTTGGCTAATTTAGCAATGAGCTTTATTTTAGGAAAATGCAGACAGTAAAAAGGGTCAAAAGTCATCTGGCAGCATATATCAGCCAGGCTATACATCCTCCCCCAATTGCCTTACGTTCATATATTCTCATTGAAATCTTACCTCGATGTCAGCAAGTGCTTTTAGTCACCTTTCTATTGTAAAGCCCTACAGATGGAAGAAGGGAGTGCAACATTTTAGGGGAAAGTGGTTAGTTGTGAATATAGACTGTCACTGCTGGGAGAGCAAGAGGGAACGAAATGAGAGAAAACAGGTACATCTCCCCCAGGTCTATAATCCTGAGATTACTGTTTGCTCTCGGCCCTGTCTGACTGCACTCCGGACCGCCTGTGCTTCACTTCTAATCTCCTCAGTCCCAGCTGTCCAAGAATTGATTTGAAGATTCTCTGAATCAATTACTCTCCTGTCCAAGGTCTCATTGCCTGTGAGATATACTCACACATGCGCACACGTACACAAGCACATGTGAAAAACAAATGCATAGAAAAATGTACACACACACACACACACACACACACACACACACACACACACACACACACACACACACACACACACACACACACACACACACAACCCATTCATCCTTGTGTAGTAAACAGTCATTCACATAGGTTAATTGCACAACCTCTGACACAACATTCTTGAACCAGACCTTGTACCTATTTGTGGTACATTATACAGTTGGCTAGGTGGCCACTAACTTGCCTCAAATGAGTTTTGATCTTATAGTCGGTTCATTTTCTTCACTAATGTGATTGTCTCGTTCCTCCTTCATTTTCATTCAGTGAGGATCCTACAATTTGCTGGTTTTCCCTAAATAGAGTGCCGCTTCATTGCGTACTTATTTAAAGTCTGTTAATATCTATATTTGTAAGTACAGGCAGCGATAGCCGCTATCTAGCACTGCACTGCATGTATTATCTAAGACATTTGCTTTTGACTCTGGATTTTCAAGTGGTTGTAATGATAAACACCAACATTTCGACAACATATTATGTTTTCAGTATACCTACCATAATTTATTCATGTGTACAATTCCCTATCATCAGTCAGGTTTCCAAACACATACTTGCATTCCTAAAAGTATGAATAATGCATGTGAGCAGGGAATAGGGGGGTTTCTATGTAAGGGAGAAGAAGCTGGGGCTTGAATGTCTACCAAGTGCCTTCAATTGAGCTTATTATTTATTCATCTATTTTTTATTGAGTCATGGAAAGCCACAGACAGGCCCACAATTGTATTATTATTACTGTAAGGCTGGGGAGAAAAAATGCACTCTTTTGGTGCAGGGGAACTTTTAAGATGAACTTGCTTACCCCCTCAGTAGTAATTATTATCTCTCTCTATAGCCATGCAGGACGGAGAGGGAGAAAACCAGGGACGCTGGTGCTGGCAGTCTTTTCATTCGTGAGTCCAACAGTGTTTGTAGTTGCTTAGAAATGCAGTTCGCAGCTGCAAAAATAATTGCAGTTTATTGCCAATTAAACTAATGAGTTCTAAAATAGCCTCAAGTGTGTTGTCTGACAAAGCTGCGTAAAACCGCACTAGAGAACGAACAGTCGTGTAAGAGAATCAGCAGGACGAATGGATGATGAATAAAGGTGAAGGAAACTGAGAGTCAACCGAGAAGAATCCCCCATCGTGCGAACACTCCTCATCCCTTCACGCCAGTCTGGACTGAAGTACCTCGGCCTAGAAAGAGATGTGCTTCTCTTTGACAGATGTCATCCCAAGGCTTGGCCTCCAGCTTCTCCCTAAGCGGGGCGTTATTAATAATGCAGGAATCCTTTGCTCAAACCTGCCTGACAGATGTGCATTGATTGAGCCTGAGGTTCCCCTCTGCGCGTCAACAGTCAGCTGTCATTTTTTAGGGATAGGTTGTTCGATGGTAGTACATTATGTTTTTAGGTAGCAGTGACTCAGTCAAAACAGTGGACCTAACAAATCTGTCACTTCCCCCAATGTGCAAGACCAGCAGTATTGCTCCGTGGATGCCAATGCCCACTGTCAGTTGGTCCACCATGTTTGTCCAAACTGAAATACCTAAACAATCATTGGATAGATAAGAAACACGTGTTATTAGTAAATGTTAGCTTGCTAAAAAGGCATAAGATGGTATAGCATAGTTAACGTTATTCTTGCATATAGCATGTTAGCATTATCATCGCGAGCATGGTAGCATGCTGACGTTAGCATTTAGCTCAAAGCCCCCCCCCCGTGTTTAACTAAGTACAGCGTCACAGAGCTGCTTGTACACTCGTGGTCTTCTTATTCCTTCAGCAAGCAGGTTTGTCCACATGTTAACACTCATGCACCATTTGACAGAGATGCTGGATGTTGATGTGGGTCATATACAGTATATGCAACACCAACAGGGTCCTGATGACTGGTCATCTACAAGTATCTCAACCTGACTGAATGCCCTCTGAGAAAAAAAATACTGTCTTTATTGTATATATTACGTTCTGTATTATATATTATATGCCTTACAGAGAAAGCTGTCAACTTGGTAGATCAGAACTAGGGTGTACATTCAATATTTTGTATACTCCAATAGCCTGCAATGAAAAAAAAGCATCTGAGAAATTCAGCTCTAAAGTACAACTGTATTAGCACTGCTTTTGAATGAGAATGGAAACATACACATACTGCATCTAAACCTGTTGTAAATGCCTGAGGCTAAATTCAACACGCCTTTACCCTCCTTCACCTAGACTCTCAGTTTGTTTCTCAAATGAATGTAAAGTGAATTGTCAATAGCTGGAAATCATATCTATTAACACTTCAACAGTGTCCCCATTACACATTCAAAATATATCATAGCATCCATTCTCCAATTTGCATCAAATTGCACTGTAGTCTTATACATTATTAATTAATGGCCAGTCAATAGTCAGTTCTTTTCTCTACGGGGCTCTCAATTTTACTCCTCAACTGGAGCACAAGTGCCTCAGTATGTGTGATTCATTGTTTTAAATATTATCTCCAGTGGTTTTAAATTCTTGGATTTTTTCCAGAGAAGTCAAGCACAGAACGAGAAGTTTCCTGGAGTTGTTGAGGGAATGATCCGTAGTGCTACAGCTAACCTACACAGCAGTGAGTCATTAGAGAAACAGTAGAGGCAGTTGAGCCGAGGCAGTGACTCGTAATGCTAATGGGAAATGAGCATGATTGTTGGCATTAGAATTCAGTGCACTGTTAAGAGACAAGATCAGTTCACATTAATACTCTGCGGTCATCTGTGGCTCTTACTGTAACTGTCACCAAGACAGTTAAAGCAGCTTTGCTGAAGCTTGTGAGATGTCAGTCCAGATGTGGGGACGTCACATGGATGGAGCTTTGCTACTTAAGATAAATGGCTTTGACCTGACATTGACTGTGTTTACTCGATGGCCGCAGCATGTGAGTGAATAATAAACAAACAAGCTGCCATCCTATATGAACTTCAATGCATAGCCTTCAGGAATGGTGCCTTTAACCGTCTGCAAATTGAGAAACCTCGGAGGAATGCAAACGTATGACCCGACATCTGGCTGTCACATTTATATCTGACAATATGGAAAGGAGACATTCAAATGACGCAAACCAAAAGAGCAAATTCCACTGTGCAAGTGTCCCTCTCACCATATCTTTTTTTTTATGTCGGAAAAGATTATCTCACCTTTGCCACCTTCCAGATGTGAGAGCCAAGAAGGCACAACAGTGTAATGTCCCTCGCTGCCACCAACGTGTCTGGCATCATTGCCGGGCCGTGGTGACACTGAGGTTATTAAAAACACAGGATCTCCATCTGTTTGAGCACAGTGTGTTTCTGGCCTTTTGTGGCTTTGAAGATGCAGGCTGTCAGGCTTTCCACCCTATGAAGTGACTGAAGATAAAAACCAAAATCCGTTATCAGCATGTCTGTCAACTATCGACAATCCCATCTGTCTTTACTGATAAGACTCGTCTCGCATCATGGCTTCAGAATTTTCACAAGGCGTGAATGATTCTGACTGATGCTACGCAAAAGGGAAATGTGATCAAATTTGAAGCAGTCTCATTTAAAATTAAATGTGGTACATGTTTAGCCTAAGATAATTTACAATCACATTGGAGGGCAAAAAACATTTGCAGCTACTTTTGGAACGGTGAATTTGGTACAGAGGTTTGAGAGGCCATAGATGTTTTTTTTTACAAAATTGGTGCTGCCACGATCCTGAAGAACTCTTGGTGCTGAAAAAGCTGCAGAAGAATAAGACAACTCTAACTGTAAAGCAAAATACGGTGAATGGCTGCTGCTGTGACTTCATGTCACGACCATACTTAAAATATTTGCAACAATGCATAGTGCACTTTATACACTCAGTGAAACTGATTGTGCAACACTGTTCTCATACCGCCATTTCTGTGCCTTATTTTATATATGTTCTTATACTATTAGCAGTATAATTATAGCACAATTGTAATTCTAATTTTTACCTTAAGTTTTAAGTTATTGTAATTCTGTGTGGAGGACCTAGCAAAATAAGCTTTTCATTGTACGGAGTAACTCTGTTAACTGTGCAAATGACAATAAAAATATCTATCTATCATTCTAATATCTTTGACTGTTTGTGTTCCTTCTTCAAAATAGTCTCTTCTCAGGGTGAGTCAGACCCTTTCCTCTCTACATGCTCATAATGGTTAGTATGATTCACTCATGAATACAACATAAATTCTAACATGAACACTTACAACATATTAGTACGGCCAATTGTTTCCAAAAGGTGCCTAATATCAATACACAGGGATTTAGAGCGCAAATATGTTTTCGGACTCTTGTTAAATGCAACAAGGAAACAAAGCATTGCTGTTCGACAACAATGCAAGTGTGAAATTATCTGTGTCTGAACACCAGTATCTGAATTATTAATAAATGAAGGCAAATGAGCGCTGCCATTTCAGAAAGCAGATAATCAGACAAGAAAGTGTGGAAATAAAAGCTGGATAAATAATGAATGAATTCGTCCCAGATTTTTCTGCTTGCAACCCTGTCTGTAGCCGAAATGTAATATCTTGTGACTGAAAAGTTTTAATTTCTTCACTGCATGCGTTACAAGTAGTTTACAGCTCTTATTGGGTTAATTTTCATGTTGACATCAATAATGGAAAAAATTAAAATTCTAAAGTCATATATGCATTTAACGGTGCAATATCTAAGTTGGGGGGGAAATATTGTTTTCAAATTATGCATATTTTTTCCAAGTTTCAATCGAATAGTAGAGTCGGCAGTTGGATATCTGCACACTATTATACATTTCCATTTCACAAAAAATGCATGAAATCCTAAAAAGTTACAGAGATGAATGTCATGCTGTAACTCTTCACCGAGTCCCTGGGGATGAATAGTCCGTTAATAAAGTATCATCTAGGATGTAATGTTTGTCAACAGTAGTGGCCTCAAGCATCTGGGGGCCCGTTTCAAGACCTATTGTGGGGCCCCTAGACATACATGTCATAAGCCTAACATGTGGTGGTAACAGATCATATATACATGCTTTAAAAATGTATTTATTGATAGTCCAACATGATTTAAATTATTCGATTCTTGCATGGCCCTTTCAATTGACAGGGGTGAAACATACCCGAAGCCAGACTTGTGAGTGCATCTTGCTGTTGGTCTTAATGCTAATACTTTTACATTCTATACAGTTTTGGCATCGGAAACATCTGCCCACAGTACCCTCAAGGTGTATCCAGACGGACATGAGTTGAATTTCAGCCGAGTGTTATCTGCATAGATCTGACAGCAGGACTGTTTGTGTAGACTGTAGAATGATTGTACTGACTGTACAGACATAGCAAGCAACACACACTACGACCCTGTGTGTGTGCGAGTTCGTGTTAGCTCCAGATTGCATCCTCCGTTTCTGATGCAGTGAAGCCAATGCAGTAGTTAAACTTTCATCTCTGTGTAATAGCCAGCAGGGGGCGACTCCTCTGGTTGCAAAAATAATTCTGATCATATATAAGTCTTTAAGAAAATGACCCTAATTCTCACTTGATTTATTACCTCAGTTAGCTTTGTAAATCGCTAGTTTCAAGTCTTTTTCAATACAGCATGATGGTCATTGACAAAATTGTGGTAATATTTAGAGTAAAATATAAGATAACGCAGGCTATGCTTAAGGGCGGGGCTACCTTATTATTGACAGGTTGTTATTGTCTGGTCTGGGTGTTGTCTGTGTTTTCTGTCTGTGAACTTTGTCCCTTTCAGTGTGTTTTCAGTTCATGAAAGTTAATTGTGACCTTTTTAGTCGGCAAAAAATGTCTTATACAGTGTTTGGTTGTACTTAGTGCCACCCTCTCCATTGTCACGTCAGGTTGTAAAAATCAAGCTGGCAACGGGTGAATACCAAGATGGCGAAAGCCAAAACCCGAGGCTTCAAAACCGTAGTCTACAAACCAATGAGTGACTTCACGGTCAAGCAGTCCATTGTTACAGTCTATGGTCATCTCTGGATCTCAGAACTCACCAAGAACTTTAAACTAGTTATTTCTGTTATATTCTTCTAGTCTCAGTTATTTCTCTCGGTTATTTCTCTCTCCACTTGTTTCATTAAACCTGCAGGATTCACACATCTGGAATCACATTGGAGGCTCACCTCTCCACAACTCGAGTCCTTGCTCCCAGCTAACATACTGGTCCAGTCTCTCCACTGAACATACAGACACTCAACTCATTTCAATCCTCCAACAAACTCTCACTAAGATGTGGAACAAAGCAATCACCAAAATGTCAAAGTAAGAAAGCATTAGCAACTAGAATGAGTACCTTTACTGATTACTGAATTTTGATTCATAGTTCCTTACTTCACTCTGTACTGCTTTAATGGAATCCCACTAAAATGCACTGAAATTAAAGCCGCCGACTGACACTATAAATGATGAGATATTAGTATTAGTAGTTAATATCCAACTAGATCAGAAATGTCACTTTTCAGAAGGTTTTTTATTTCTAATCATTGCTGATATGACATTAGAAGGTACATATTTGTTCCAGTTTTAGGAGTATTTCTTTCGATCTGGATTATCTAGAGGTCAGTGCCTCCAGTAATTGGCGTTTGATTTAGCATACTCTTCCACACTTTTCCACCCTCACATCTCATGAGGTATAGGGAATGGTTTCAAGCATACCCTCCCACCATTCTAGCATTACGGTCCTCCAGCTTAGGCAGAAAGAGAAGTAGTAAGGGCCCATTATTTCAATGCACACCAAATATATCGTTTACCACAAGCTGCTGAGGCTTCAGAGTAGAAATGTTGAGATTGTGTCTCTTGTCTGTTGCTGGGGATCTACAGTAAAAACCAACATTTCCGCGAATGGCTTTGCTGAACAGACCGTTGTTGTTGGCTTCAGTGAGAATCTACTTACAATAAAAAAGAAAATCTTTGATGGCTGGTTGTAAACCCCAGGGGCCCTTAAATAAATGCAGCTAATTGCCAGATCCAACAAATGGTCAAATTAGCCGTTTAATATGAGCTTCAGATGTTATGCATACGCAACTTCAGATCCAAAAGAGGAAGAATAACCATGCAGTCAAGGGAAAGTCACAGCAAACTCAGAATGACAGGAAGGATGAGATGATGGTTGGAGAAAGGGAGGGAGCTCAGTAAATGAAAAGGGAGAGAGAGTGAGAGAGGACAGCCACCAATGGCCTAAAAAGTGGGCTTTTATCATTTATTCATTTGAAATGCAAAAGCAGGGAGGCAGATTGTGAACATACCCAACGAAGCCATCCTCTCTTTTTCTCCCTCATTTGCATTGAAAGGACTGCAGGGTTCGTGTGAAGGCTGAGGTTTATGAGCTTCATGGCACTGTGTGGGCCCCCTTGAGTCATACTCCCACATGTTGGTGAACATGTAAGAGCTCTGAGCAAAGGCAAGGCAAACAGCACTCACTGCCCCAACTCACGTTGGCAGCTATTCATAATGTAGACATGGAAACTTGGGTAAATACCCAGGTATATGAAATGTGTTCCATGGTGTTTTACATACTAAGTGTTTTACTGCCTGAATTGGTAGGCCGATTAAGTGAATAAAAGCTGTGATTCCTTAGGTTGTGTAATTCACACTTTACTTACAGGATTACTCGTTACTGTGAGTTCTTTGACAGTGATATGCCATCACCACAACTGGACCCATGAAAGAGATTCAGTTATTGCTAACAAGACCCCCCTGTATTGTATATTACCGGGGTTGCAAAACCAATGGCAGTAAGTGTGCAAGAGAGTTTGGTGGAAATGTTGAATTGCCCTCTCATCCGCATGCCAATTGACCTCTTCTATTGGCAGTTGCTTGGCCTGTTGCTTGGCCTGTTATTTATGCTGTTTGATTGACTTTTCCCTCACCCACGTTTTGCCTACACTGCCTCTGATTGGCTAGTACTTGTTGCCTTCTTTGCAGAATTTGTTAAGTTTATTGCAAATGATTAACACAAGTGGAAGGTTGATAGGGTTAATGATTTCAATTCAGATGTGGATGTTTTCAGCAGGCTTTTCTTGTATAGTGATCTCCTATATAATTACAATGTCCTTATTATGGTAGAAACACGTTTTTTTAAATGTTAGCCTATATGGAATGAATTACAGATCCTTGGAGATAAAATGTTTGATATGGTGTCATAATTAAACTTAATGTTAATTTAAAAAATGTCACTTCATATCAAAAAGGTTGCTAACATCTGATACAGTGTGTAGCAAACACTGAGTGTACAGGAGCTGCCTCAGGTTACTGAGCAGGTGTTGAAATAACCTAAATTCTAGGCTCCATCAGTGCCAACGTTAGAAAGATAGGCTAACTAACTTCCAATTTCCAAATGGAAGATAATTGAGTTAAAAGTTAATAAAAAATGTGTTTCTCAATCTATATCAGTAGCTGTTTAAAGTACAACGAAAAGGGTTTGTGTGAAGGCTCCAAAACATCCTTATATATTAAAAAATTTATGTAAACCTACCACTGTAGAAAAAGTGGTTATAAGCATACTGTATGTCACAGCTGAGCAAATAGCACTACACCTGTAAGTCTTCCGACCACTCGAATCGCTTTAACACTACATGTCATCATTCACCCATTCGTACTCTGTTAGCAGGATGGATAGCAACCATGCATGGTGACATCTGCTCATCAGGTCTATCTAAACATTCATACCCATACACTGCAGGAACATCATGGAGTTAACTAGTGGAGCCAGGGATCGAACCGCCGATCCTCTGATTGAAGGAGGAGCCTGATCTACCACTGATCCACAGTCACTGTGGCTGTATATGGGGTAGTTTAATCCCTTCTGTCAACATACACAGTATGTAGACTCCACAGAGCTAAGAGTCAGCATGTCTCCTAGAAACCTGGGTTCTCAAATGTCCCTCTACTGCTGCCATGGAGTAAAATCTGCACCATAACTGTGGTACTATTACAGTTTATATTTTCTCATGCAAAAGGACTTAAATGTCCTCCGTAAAATATGAAATCAAAACTATGGCATTATTTTACAAAGTGGGACATATTACTACAATGGTAACTCAATGAAAATATTATAATTCTTGCAAAACCCTATACTATAATGTCGTATCATTACTATGAAATGTGATCAGCTGAAGAGCCTGTTAAGTCTATCTCACTGATACAATAAAAAATCCAATCCACTCCCAGCAGAAAATTAAATCAGAGAAGTCACTAAGAAATTAGAGCCCTGCCATACTGACAGATAACTCTTCTCACAAGAGCATGGTTCCGTAATATGTAAACAGAATGCTTCCAAAAAATGTCAGTAATCCCAAACACCCCAAAACTGTTCTTTACAGTGGTATTATAATTATTTATTTGTAAATTATTTGCATCCAATTTAAATCAGTGCTGCAATATACACAAATGTAATCTAAACATAATTATCAATGATTTAATGCAAAGTGTTTACTTCATATAGTACTGGGAAAGGGGATACCCATCTGATTTGGTTCTAATCCTTCATGTACAGCCATAACGACAAAAGGATGGCATTGAGCACGACTGCAGCCACTTTGCTGTCATCACCTGTTCCCAGCTGCAGCCACTTTAGCTTGGCTACAGAAGACCCCAGTAACTACAGAGAATGTTGTGTCCCAGTGTGTGTGTGTGTGTGTGTGTGTGTGTGTGTGTGTGTGTGTGTGTGTGTGTGTGTGTGTGTGCGCGTGTGTTTGTGAGTGCATGCACATGCAACAAAGGCTGTACTGGAGGGAGGGGGCAACATGCTGACCGTCACTTTCCCTTGCTGTCAGGACCAATCAGTGTCTGGCAAGTTAATGGAGAACACAAAACCTATTTAAAAGCTACATTTACCACTTGGCTGATTCCATTACATTGTGTAATTTCCAGGTGTCACATTTCCCCACCACACGTCTGTCTTAATGCTCTCCCAAGCACCCTCTGATTAGTCAGCCTCGGCTGGCTCCCCTAAATCCACTCTAGCAGAGAACCCCATCCGTTTACATCCTCCTTGAAGGGAAAAACTCCTTACTGCACATTTTATTAAGGTGTTCAGCAAGTTACCAAATATTACTGGTCACTGGCCTAGCTGTAAAATGCTAAATGGGTTCAAAAGAGGCTTCTGTTCTTGGAGGTGTCGATCTACATGTGTGTTGTATCCTTATTCAAAAGACAGTAGCTACACAAATGGCATTCTATTAATCAATGCAAGTTGTGCTTCAGCATTTCAGTCCTTGTTGTTGTGACCTTGTCAACAGTTTGATCTAACATTTTTGTATCAGAAGTGCATGTCATGGGCAGGTGACGATGATAGGAACAAATAATGTTATTCACTGAAGCTGAGCTCAAATATTTCCTGATACTTTTAACTAGTGCTTCATTTGGCTTCAAAGAACAAAGTGACTCTTTTGTTTAAGGCTAAATGGGCCGAATGCCCGGGTGACCGGCTGTTCTGGCTTCACCTGTGAATGTTTCAAAGCCGTGGACAAAAAACAGGTTTTACAGAAATCATTTGAGATTGATAAAAAAATAGCCTTCATGATGTAAAACTGTCCCACAGGCTTTTTGTGACTTGGTATTATGTGATATTGAATGGATGTCATTACATTTACACCATAAAAGGTTTCTACCCTAAATTCTTTCTTGATTCCTGATCCAATGTGGGTAAGGGATCTGGGATTAACTTCTCCATCAGAGGCAATGGTTTAAACAATAGTTTCAATGTATTATTTTTGGAGAATACATTTATACTCTTTAGGTCTTTGAATTATTTGATTATCATGGTAATTGTAACAAGAAATCCTCCACCTCTACTGAATGAAAAGCGAGGTTGCTCGGTTAATAAGAGGCTGCTCAGTGAACTAACCACTTAAAAATCAGTATCTGAGTCCCAGTGGAACCAGTGGCGTTCAGGAGATGGCCTCCGCCACTTTATCAAACATGTCGCTGATGTTAAATCAGGGGCCAGACATTGAATTGTGGTCATCCACAGACCCAGGAAATCAATGTTGGTTGAAGATCCAATCGAGAGCTTCGATTTGATTTGTGACCTGAAATCTGGCCGTTCTCCGGGTTCAGGGGTCACAAGGGAGCTTCCACCACCAAAAGTCAGCCCCTTAGAGACATCCCTTTAGGAATTAGCAACCTATTGATTCGTCGCTTATTTTCCTTTTGTGTGTGTGTATGTGTGTGTTTTAGAAGATAGTGCTCTCAGAAAGCATGTCATGTTCTCCATCACTCTGAGTTCATAGTCAATGGAGTGTGAGCACTTCCTTCTCATAAAGGTCACTAGCCTTTTACAGTGTGTTATGTGTGGGGACACTCACTTTAATGTGGCGTCTTACTAGTCTGTCGTTTTATGTGTTCAAGGTGAGGTCGATGCTGCCGCAGTCGTTTTTCTTCCTCTGTTTGCAACTGAATGTGAGCTATGAAAATGAGGTCATTGAAAATGCGAAGCCTTGCCACCGTACAGGTCTTTTTATTGCATTTAATTACATGCAATACCCTGAAGTTATGAGATCTATCAAACTGCCAATACTTACAAGTGGGGAAATAAGGACACAATTGATTCCAGGATTGGTGATCATTGCTATTGAACTAACATGGCCCCGAGTGTGACACACCAGTCATAACAGATCAACACAACTTACTGAAGAAATGCAGGCAGATAATGAGATATAGACAAAAGCAAATGGAAGTCATTGAGGATCTTTAATTCAATTGCATTGTGCTTGTATAGTTGTATAGTTCATTTTGCAAGTTCAAATTGGAAATACAGAAATACCAAAGCATCAAATCAACATTATCAGTCATATGTAGAATGCTCCTCTAGTTATAGTATTCATGTATGTGCATTGTAATTTTGCTACACACATATAACGGCTAATGATTCAATTTCACAACAATTCCAACGAGCTAATATAAGAGAAATAGTTGGGAAACACCCGGGGGTGTCTCATTTTAGTGCAGCTGATACTCAGCCCACTGCAAATTACAGGTCAACAAGGTTGATTTGCGGGTTGAGTCCTCCTACTCAAGTCACTGCTGAATTCCCACTGTCGGAAGAGTATATTAAAAGGACCCAAAGGGCCACTAATGATCTTCTCTCCATCAACGTGCAGCTTGCCAGGAAATGCCCCGTGCTTTAATGAATGATTCTGAAGCCAACAATCAATCCATGTGTATGTTAAAGAATTAAATCTGTCCCCTGAAAATGTACCCATTTAGTGGGTGGACATGGTAATTGTTAGCATTACTGACAGTCGAGCGTGATGTTTAAAAAAGATAGAGGAAAAATAACAACAAGGCAGGCTGTCCATCTTTCCTAGGGTCGAATGGAGTGTGTGGGAAGGGTAACGTTCGTCATGTGAGCTGTGAGCTGTTTTCTGTCTGCTGACTGACTGGAGGCGATCCTTCAGGAATTCATCATTTATCAAACCGGATGATATCCCCTCCGGCAGGACGGGAGCGGATGAAGTCTGACACCCTTGGGTTTGCCTGGAGAGAAGAAGGCCAATCAGGATGCATTAGTTCCTAGGAAAACCACAGGATGACTACCACTTTCATTCAACTGGATTTACAGATGATAACAAATGAATAGTCCGGAGATGCTACTCTCACATGCACTCTCCCTTTACCCCTTTTTTTTCTCTTTCTTTTCACACATTAAAACACTGGTCTGCACATTCACATAACTACAACACAGATACAGTATAGTCAAAGTAGATGTTGTCATACCAATATAACTATTATGTATAGTGGATACATATAGAGCATGTTCCATTCCATTATCCAAACCGCTTATCCTATTTAGGGGCGCTGGAGCCAATCCCAGCTGACATTGTGTGAAGGCAGGGTTCACCCTGGACAGGTTGCTAGTTCATCACAGGGCAGATATAGAGACAGACAACCATTCACGCTCATATTCACACCTACCGGCAATTTTAGAGTCTCCAATGAATTTAAGCTTCATGGCTTTGGACTGTGGGAGGAAGCCGGAGAACCCGGAGGGAACCTATGCTCCCACAGGGAGAACGTGCAAACTCCACACAGAAGTACTATTAATGTAATGGTAATGTTCCCTGACAAAAATAAATTAAAAAAAGAGGCAAACTTTCCAATTTTTCATTGCAAACAAAAAGTATGTTTGTTATGGGGTGTGTGGTGTGGAGGACCCAAATGCACGCACAACAACAGTTTAACTCTCAAGGGCTTTATTTTCAAAAATAGGAAAAACCAAGAATCGCACCAAACAAAGTATACTACCGGCCAAGTCCTGCTCCCGAGTCGGGAGGGCAACTCAACCGAGCTCGAACAAACAAAGATTCGCACCAAACAAAGTATACTACCGGCCAAGGTCCTACTCCTGCTCCTGAGTTGGGAGGGAAACTCAACCGAGCTCAAACACGCTACTCCAGAGAAAACACCGGGCTGGTACTGAAACGTCCTGACAACCAGCCAGGGAACGCCGTGGTCCTTAAATCAGCTGCCGGCGATCAAGGTGATGCACGACAGCTGGGAGGAGGAGGGAGGCGTGGCAGAGGGTGGAAACCGGGGGAGGAGACTGTAGGCTGACAAGAGAAAACATTAGCACGTGGCTCACAATAACAAAATCTGACAGGAGGGGAAAAACAAGGAAACACACTAGGAGCAGACAAGGAATCTAACAGTACCCCCCCCTCAACGGGAGCCTCTCGGCGAACCACCGGGCCTACCCGGGTTCCGTCGGTGGAAAGCAGTTATCAGCCCCGGATCAACGATCCGGGAACGGGGCACCCAGCACCGCTCCTCTACTCCATAACCCTCCCAGTCCACCAGGTACTGAAACCCCCTACCCCGCCGGCGGACATCCAGGAGGCGACGGACCGTGTAGACAGGGCCCCCCTCAATGAGCCGGGGGGGCGGAGGGGGTACTGGCGGAGGATTTAAGGGGCTGGAGACAACGGGCTTGAGGAGAGACACATGAAACACAGGGTGAATCCTCATGGCACGAGGCAACTGTAGCTTGACCGAGACAGGGTTGATAATGGAGATGATGGGAAAAGGACCGACATATCTGGGGGAGAGCTTCTTAGACTCGGTGCGTAGGGAGATGTCCCTAGCCGAAAGCCACACCGATTGTCCAACGCGGTAGTCCGGGGCTGGAACGCGACGTCGATCCGCCACTCTCCTGTTCTGCTCTGCTGTGCGAAGTAGAGCAGCCCGAGTCTCCCTCCACATGCGCCGACAACGACGGGCATTGCGCTGGACCGATGGTACAGCCACCTCGACCTCCTGGCTGGGGAACAGGGGGGGCTGAAAGCCCAAGGAGGCCTCGAATGGGGAAAGCCCGGTGGCAGTAGAGGTGTGGGTATTGTGGGCGTACTCGACCCACGGGAGGTGACGGCTCCAAGAAGAGGGACTGGCGGCAGTCACACACCTGAGGATGGCCTCGAGCTCTTGGTTCAACCTCTCCGTCTGGCCATTTGACTGTGGGTGGAATCCTGAGGAGAGGCTGGCCGTGGCGCCGAGGGTCTGACAAAAAGCCTTCCACAACTGGGACGAAAACTGAGGTCCGCGGTCTGAAACTATGTCCACAGGGATGCCATGAAGCCTAACGACATGTAGGACTAGCAGGTCGGTGGTCTCACGGGCCGATGGCAGCTTGGGCAGGGGAACGAAGTGAGCAGCCTTCGAAAACCGGTCCACCACCGTCAGAATGACGGCGTTGCCGTCGGATGGGGGGAGACCAGTGACGAAATCCACCCCGATATGGGACCACGGACGTTGGGGCACAGGGAGTGGTCGTAGTAACCCCACGGGAGGTCGGTGCGAAGCCTTGTTGCGGGCGCACGTAGTGCAGGCCAGCACATAAGAACGGGTGTCCTCCTCAAGAGATGACCACCAAAAGATGCGGCGGAGCCAGCTTACAGTCCGGCGGATGCCGGGGTGTCCAGAGAGACGGGACTCGTGGGCCCATCGCAGAACTTGGGACCGGACAGCCAGAGGAACAAACAGGCGATTCGGGGGCCCCCCTCCGGGGTCAGGTTGGGTGTGCTGGGCCTCACGTACCACCCTCTCGATCTCCCAGGTGACCGCACCCAGTACGCACGAGGGGGGTAGGATGGTTTCGGGAGTAGAGTCTCCATCCTCCGGAGCAAACTGACGGGAGAGAGCGTCCGGCTTGGTGTTCTTGTGCCCCGGTCGGAAGGTGATGGTGAAGTTGAAGCGGGTGAAGAACAGAGCCCAGCGGGCCTGGCGGGAATTGAGGCGTCTCGCCGTGTGAATGTACTCCAAATTGCGATGGTCGGTCCATACTATGAAGGGGAGCACCGATCCCTCCAACCAGTGTCTCCACTCCTCCAATGCCAACTTGACAGCCAACAGTTCACGGTTGCCCACGTCATAATTCCTCTCCGCCGGAGAAAGTCTACGGGAGAAAAACGCACAAGGATGGAGTTTGGAGTCGGAAGCTGACCGCTGGGAAAGTACAGCTCCGACTCCGGTGTCCGAGGCGTCCACCTCGACGACAAACTGGCGGGTCTCGTCTGGGTGGACCAGGATCGGGGCAGAGATGAATCGCTCCTTGAGAGCACGAAAAGCCCCGTCGGCCTCCGGTGTCCATGAAAAATGGACCTTGGAGGAGGTGAGCCGTGTCAGCGGTTCTGCCGTTCGGCTGTAGTTCCGGATGAACCGCCGGTAGAAGTTGGCGAACCCCAGGAACTGCTGGAGCTTCTTCCTTGAGGCGGGCACCGGCCACTCCGTTACTGCCCTAACCTTCTCAGGGTCCTTTCTCACCTGCCCCTCCTCGATGAAGACGCCCAGGAACTGAACAGAGGTAACATTGAACTCACACTTCTCAGCCTTAACGAAGAGCTGATTCTCCAATAGTCTCTGCAGAACCAGGCGAACATGATTAGTGTGGTCCTGAGGGGTCGGGGAGAAGATCAAAATGTCATCAATATACACAAAAACAAAGCGGTTCAAGAAGTCACGGAGGACGTCATTCACCAGGGCCTGAAAAACGGCAGGGGCATTAGTCAATCCAAACGGCATCACCATGTACTCAAAGTGTCCCAGGGGTGTGTTAAAGGCAGTCTTCCACTCATCTCCTTCGCGAATTCGGACCAGGTGATACGCGTTGCGGAGGTCCAACTTGGTGAAAATCTTGGCTCCAGCTAAGGACTCAAAAACAGAGGAGATAAGCGGTAAAGGATATTTATTCTTGATAGTGATCTGATTCAAACCTCTGTAATCGATGCAGGGCCGGAGGCTCTTGTCCTTCTTGGAGACGAAGAAGAAACCTGCTCCCACTGGTGAAGATGAGGGACGAATGATTCCAGCGGTGACCGAGTCCGTAATGTACCTCTCCATAGACTCACGTTCTGGCCGGGAGAGATTATATAGGCGGCTCGTGGGAAGTGGGGCGCCCGGAAGCAGGTCAATGGCACAATCGTAGGGCCGATGAGGGGGAAGAGAAAGAGCCCGCTCCTTGCTGAATGCCTCTCCCAAATCCGCGTATTCCTGGGGCACTGCGGTGAGACCCAGGCCGGTTTCTGGTTTGCTGGGGGGAATAACCGGACGGGGCACCGCAGATCTGAGGCAGCGGGAGAGACAGGTGGAACTCCAGCCGGTGATCTTACCTCCAGCCCAATCAATCTGTGGATTATGATCCTTGAGCCAGGGGAGTCCCAGGACTAAGGGTGTCTGCGGGGACGGAAACACGCAGAACCGGGTCTTCTGACTGTGATTACCGGACACGAGCAGGGAAATTGGCTGAGTCCAGTGTGTTATCTCCGCCAGAGAACTACCATCCAGTGCGCTCACCAGCAGGGTGCGCGCTAGCTCCTCCACAGGGATTCCATGGCTACTAATAAACTCAGTGTCCAAAAAGTTCTGTTCAGCCCCTGAGTCAATGAGAGCTGACAGGTGCACAGGCCCCGACGCTAAACCCAGGGTGACAGGAAACAATGCTTGAGACTTGGAATGGGGACCTCTCCTTGAATCGCTCGCCAACACCCCCACTCTTACCGGCGAGCTCCCTCTTTTGGCCGAGCGGGGCAGACGGCCATGCGGTGTCCCGACTCACCACAATACAGACAGCTTCCCGTGCGGAGGCGTCTCTCCCGCTCCTCTGGAGAGAGATGAATCCGCCCGAGCTGCATTGGCTCCGCCGGTTCCAAAGGGGAAGGTGCCGAGGAAGGAGAGCGAGAGCGCTCCTGGCTGTACAGTCGGAAAAGGCTCGGAGGCTGAGAGCTGGGAGCAGAAGAAAACTGACGTACCGGATTGGAAGGCCGGTAGTTCCTCTCCCGACGGCGCTCCCGAATACGGTTATCCAGCCTGATCGAGAGCGCGACGAGCTCCTCTAATGAGTCCGGCTCCTCCCGGACGGCAAGCTCATCCTTCAGAACCTCCGACAGACTGCAGCGATATATTCCCCTCAGCGCCTCTCCGCCCCAACCTGACTCAGTGGCCAGAATCTGAAAATCCACAGAGTATTCTGCTGCGCTGGAGGAACCCTGACGAAGACTGAGCAATCGCTGAACAACGTCCCGGGTGTACACTGGGTGGTCGAATATCCTCTTGAATTCCTCCATGAAGTGCTCGTAGGAGACCTGGGCGGAGCGTCTGTGGAGCCATGCCTCAGCCCAGACCAGCGCCTTGCCGCGCAGCAACCCCACCGTATAAGCCACTCTTGCATTGTCCGAGGCAAACGTGCGGGACTGCTGGGTAAAAACAAATCTACACTGGAGCATGAACCCTCTGCACTCCCCGGGCGCTCCATCATAGGGCACAGGTGAGGGAACGAAGGACTCGCGGGTGCTGGATGACTCCCCGTCCCCCCGGACCGGCTCCGAGGCAGGGGGACGGCGCAGTGTGAGGTCCTGCATAAAGCCTCCTATCTCCGCCATCTGGGACCCGATGGAACGCTGGGAGTCCAGTAGGTCCTGCAGCACCTGATGGTGTTGGCCGAGGAGAGCGCCATGAGAGGTAATCGCCTTCTGCAGAGTATCCGCAGACGGCGATGCTGCTGCGGCGGCTGGGTCCGTCATCGTGGTCAGGACGTTCTGTTATGGGGTGTGTGGTGTGGAGGACCCAAATGCACGCACAACAACAGTTTAACTCTCAAGGGCTTTATTTTCAAAAATAGGAAAAACCAAGAATCGCACCAAACAAAGTATACTACCGGCCAAGTCCTGCTCCCGAGTCGGGAGGGCAACTCAACCGAGCTCGAACAAACAAAGATTCGCACCAAACAAAGTATACTACCGGCCAAGGTCCTACTCCTGCTCCTGAGTTGGGAGGGAAACTCAACCGAGCTCAAACACGCTACTCCAGAGAAAACACCGGGCTGGTACTGAAACGTCCTGACAACCAGCCAGGGAACGCCGTGGTCCTTAAATCAGCTGCCGGCGATCAAGGTGATGCACGACAGCTGGGAGGAGGAGGGAGGCGTGGCAGAGGGTGGAAACCGGGGGAGGAGACTGTAGGCTGACAAGAGAAAACATTAGCACGTGGCTCACAATAACAAAATCTGACAGGAGGGGAAAAACAAGGAAACACACTAGGAGCAGACAAGGAATCTAACAATGTTTCATTGTGGAAAAAACTACCATACCTTGGTTTGTTACGACTAAAATACTTGGATAACTCGTGCTCGGACTCAGACTTTCAGAAGAACATCATGTTCATGTCTCCTTTGAAACAAGGCTTTTGCAACCTCATGATATGTCTAATTAAATAATTACACTGTTGTTCTATTTTTTATTAACAAGGCTGTTAGATAAATGAATGAAAGAGAGAATGAGTCACTGAATAAATGAAGTCGATATCACGCACAGGATACTGAACTAGCATGGCCCTCAGTGTGGCTCAGATCAGCACAACGTACTGGAGGAAAGCAGGTATATGATGAGATATAGACAAAAGTAAATAAGTGGCAATGAGAATATTTGCTTTAATTGAATTGCATTTGTTGTAGTTCATTTTGCAAGTTTAAATTTGAAATACAGAAATATACCAAAGCTTAAAAATCAACATCACTTCTATGCGGTTTGATGTGTGGTAAAATGGTTGAAGGCCAGTGTCTGCAATCTCTCATCATTTAGTCTTTTTCATGAAGTGGTGTTGAGCCAATCATCACATTCCTATTGGTCCTTAGGCAAACACCAATAGTTACTCAGCACAAAGACCGCAGGCTCGTGTGACAACACACTCTTGACCATTCAGAGAGAAGCTCGCCCACAATCAGTCAGTGCAGGTGTAGATGTCACACAATCACGCTGAAAAGCAAGTGGGTGGTTGGATGCCACCATCCTGATCTCGCAGCACAGCCTTGAAAGGTCCAGCAATCTCTCTCAACTAACAAAGGCCTTTTCAAAGTGTAAAACACGTGCACACAGAGAAGCAACACAACCTACCACCTCACCAGAAGGTGATCAGACAGACGGCTTATTTTCTGTGGACAAAAAATGCAACACAACACCGGACACTTAATCCTTTTAAACTATACCAACGCATGCAAAGTGGAAGAACTTGTCATGCCAAGACTGAGCACACAGTGGGCCCCAAACTATCCAAACGCCGCTGTAAAATGTAATGAAGGGGCAAGGAATGCAGTCAAATGTAGTCCCTGCTGCTGAAACTGTGTGAAAAGAGTCAACGAAAGGCAGCCTATCAGAGTTGCTGAAAGTGTCCAGATAGATTAAATTGCTGACATTAGCACCAAGCGTTGTTGCCAAAAATAATTTGTTATTTGTTGACTGCTCTCTATACTTTAGTGTGATGTGAGAAATGAGTCAGAGAAGATGCTAAATGTTTATTAACTTATTTACACATCTCCAAACTCTGAAAGAGGGAACACATCAGAAAGAGTTAACGAAGCTGCACTACTGGATGAGACACATAACATACATATGTGAACACAACACTGACATATGATCACCTTTTAAGATGACTTACTGAACTTGTTATGCCTAGCATGCTAAATATGCTGGAGTCTGTCAGGGAGCCACAGCCAATGAGAGCGTAAGACACAGGTTGATGGGAAACCTGTCAGAAGGGTTGTCTGTCACAATAGGAATTTTTCCTGAGATCATCAAAGTGTTACACCTATAGGGTGGTGGATGCACATGAATAAACATAACACAGTGACTGATCTACATAGGGGAAATAGTAAAGATGTGTGGATACAGGCTATTATGTGAACATGTGTGAACAAGCAAGTCTACGCTTGTGTCATTTTGTACGACAAATATATTGTAGTGTGTGTCCCACTGTCGCCAGTCATGTGAAAACCACAACGACTGAAAGACTCACGATGACAAGACAGGAAGATGTGTGGTGTGAACAGGACATCAATGAAACAACGTCCAAAATGGTGTAGTTTGAGTTAACTTGGGCTTATTTACACATCCAGTAGTTATAGACAAGCATTATCATCGTTGAGAGAAATGTTTCTGTCCACTCAGTGACTTTAAGTTGAATATTCACTCTCTTTTAGCTCGGTTTTTGGTCTCTACCTGTGAAAACATGTGGCTATTTTGCTGCTACTGACAATGCTGCACTTTCTTCACCAGTTGTCTCTGTGTCTATCTGCTGTTTGGTGCTGAGCAGGTAGTGCACAGTGTGTTTGTAGAGCTTTAAAAAAAAAAAAAAAAAGCTGCCTGCTGCAGCCGTAAATGATGGTATGACACTATGGGAATGAGTGAAGGAAACTCAGTATGAAGCTCTATAAAGTGTGATAATAAAGCGTGATAATTATTATCATCATTGCCTGAAAGCAATTCAGTTTTTTCAAATTTTGTGAAAATTTGAATTGCACGGAAGATTATAAAATAACAAATAAAACTGTTTTGCATTGTTATGCCTGCACTATTTTCACAGCATGTTTTGAACCCTGACCTGGACTGATCTGAGATCTTATCATTTGTGCATGCACATAAAAACACACATGTCCTCTGTTCATTTCCTGCATATACAGAGCATACTCCAGCAGGACTAGTAATGAATGCCCAGCGGGATGACATGAATATGCATGAGTACTTCTGGATGTGTGTATTTATCAATGTGTGCACTCTGTATATGCTTATTTTTGTTTGAAATATAAACTGTAATATTAATACTTGTGACTTAAATGATCTCTCGTCAGCGGTGATATAACACAATATGTATATTCAGTGTGACCCATTTGTTTACATGTAAGTGGGAGGTTAGGGTACTTGCAATGCAAAATCAATAATTAAATGCAAGTACTAATTGGATGATGGTATTGCCAATAGTTTAATGGAAAGACCTTCCGGTATGGGGAATAATAATTAGATTATCTGCTTTACTGGGTTTGCAATAATAGGTGAAAAATATCATGTACATGAGGGCAAAGCACATTTCCCAAGGCGAAAAAAATAAAATACTGTGCACTGCTGAAATATAATTAATAGTATAAATTATTGAATTATGTATACTAGACTGCACACACTCGGATGGATGGATGTGTAGCATATATAGCATATATGTAGCATATATATATATATATATATATATATATATATATATATATATATATATATATATATATATATATATATACGGAGCGTTTATTTGCACTTACAGTCCGCTTTCTCCAGTAAGCTGTTTATGTGAACAAGACATCTGGTCAGAGAAACCTGATTTCCCCGAGCGAGAAAGACAATTTTTGGACCATATTTTTGTGTCACCAGGTTTCTTAATAGCACAGAAACACTTGAATATATATATATACACATATATATATATATATACATATATATATATATATATAGAGAGAGAGAGAGAGGACTAACACGGAAACCTCCTTTGTGCTTTTAATGATCTGATGACATTCAAGTATAAGAACCCAATTTTCACGGACATTGCAAATCTTGCACACCCCTTGTGACAAGCACAGCTGTCCGTCTCTTTGTTATATCTACTGACATCTTTTCTTTCTCAAAAGGCTGCTTTTGACTTTGAGTGCCTGTTGCACAGCTTTCACCCAGACAACACCTGACACCGCAGCGTGGTCACAAGACTTCACGCAGGGCCCTGCACAAAAAGATAAAAAGCTCCATATCGTGGCATTTTGGGTATGTGGATGTTCACAGATTCTGCTCATACGTACAGCTTCTGTATATACACACTCTGTGCAATCGATAAGACAGAGAAAGAAATGTATTTTATTTAATACAATTAATCCATCAGCCAGGGGTAAGGCTCAACAATAAGCTGCTTTGTTTAGAAGAACATTTATCTCTATGTGCCATGCTGGGAAAAGGGGCCACGGCTGGATGATGTCAGTTTTGCTCCACTGACTTGGTACATTAAGCAGACTATTTGCGCTATGTGAGAATCAATAATGGGGCATCTGTAGAGGACTATTAGAGCCATAATCTTACATGAGCAGGCAGTATCCTCATGATTCACACAAGGTCTAGAAGAACACCTTGTACAAGGTTAATGTCAAGAGTGGGGGGAAAAACCTCACACTGTAAAATAAGTATTGGAAGGGAGGAAATATCATGAGCTAAAATAGAGGGCCACTGTTATAGATCTATGCAGTATTCATACAGCATTTTCAGCTGTTTCAGAGTTTACTGACTTCCAGCAAGACCTGGATATCGAACCGCCAGTGTCCAAATCCTTTGAGATAACAGAACTGTCATAAGGTGTGAAGCCGGACGGATCTGGTTGGTCTATCAGACAAATCATCAGTGATTTTCAGACATTTGGGAATTGCTGCACCACCACCCCAAATTGGTTTTTATTTCTTCTTCTTTTTTTTGTCACATGGAACCTGACTCACCGAGCCATGATTGTACAGTGGCCCCTGCCTCTCATCAAGCACTCTTCAGTTTGGGCAATCATCTGTGCCCTTACCTGTGTACCCCTGGCAGTTGCTATGACAACAGCTTCCGCTTGATCAGCCTCCTATTCATGGAGTGACACTTGAATGACCACTTCATGTATCAGTGAAACGTACCCATCTAGATGAAGAGATATGAAAAGATGTAGTAATAATGATCACAGAAACATTGATAACTTTAAACTCGAAAAAAAAAGTTTTAGTTCTGTCTCATTACTTGCCAATGTAAATCAATTTGTCGGTTGACTGAGTCAGGAAAACCCTCCGATCCAAATGTGAATACACTTTAGGTGCAAGGTCAGCAACAACCAGTCAATGTACTTACATTATATAATTACAAATGCAGTAGTTTTCATTGTTAGTGGCAACTTCCGCCATGATCAAAGGAAGTGATCCCGCAAATAGCCAGCTTTAGTAATAATTTATTTATATTTACAATTTTTGAAATATAAATAAATTATTTGCAAATTGATGCATACCCTTCACTTTGTGGAGAGTGCAATCTGATTGAACTGTATTATCATTGACAATGTTTGGCAAGAGAGGAATCGGAATGGCTTCTCATTCAGGTTTGTTAATTTCCTTGAATCATAACTGCACGGCAAAATAGTAGTAGCAGTGGAGAAGAAGGGATGCTACTTGGCTGTGGTCACTGCAAGGACAGTTACAGCAGGTATTGTTTGATTATATGATGTATAATTAACACATTTCTGGACCGCTGTCATATGTTTAGAATCCTACCCATATTATTTCCTGCCCCCCTTGCTCTTGGCTACACAACACGGGTACATTTAAATCCATTAGTCCATAACCATCACGTTCAGAATTATTTTGTAAATATTTATAGAATTATAATCTTACATTGAATCCATATGCAAGTACATTTTGAGGCTTGAGCAGCAGCATGTGACTGTAAATGAGTCATTTTGTTCATGACAAGCTGTGCAGCACAAATGTTGTTACCAGCTGACGTAAAGTGTTTCATGCTGATGCCAGCTCCTCGTTCTGCTTATAAAGAAAGCCGATCAGAGCTTGGGAAGACCCTCATTCCCATCTTTTCTTTAAAATAAACCAGTTTGGGGACCAGTCAGTCAGGGCGTCACGATCTGAAGTGTTTTAATTTTCATAGAGAGCTACACAGGAGGCATACCCTCAGGCAGACAACTGACTGGCCCTGTAGTAGTGTCAAAGTGTAGTTTTGTAATCTTTGATAGACAGATTTATTCACCTAGTAGCCACACTGAGCCAAAATCTAGTGGTCGTGGATGATCAGTTTTGTCTTTATGTACCTAATATAACATTTTGGAAATTTTGTGAGCCCACTTTAGCACTTAGATGATGCTACAATCCGGGATGATTTCCAAATGTTCTCTGTTCCCAAACAACTAAATATTCTCTATTCTGAGCTACAGTTGTGGCTCAGAGGTTGAGTTGTCCTCTATTCATAAGATTGGGGGTTTGACCTCTGACCTCTTTGCATGTTGAAGTGTCCTTGTTCAGGATACTGAACCCCTAAATTGCTCCAAAAGACTGTGCCATCGGTATGTGTGTGTGTGTATGTGTGTGTGTATTAGTTTAGGGCAGAAGGCACCTTGCATGTAAGCTTCTGCCATTAGTGTGTGAATGTGTGTGTGAATGGGTGAATGACATGTAGTAAACAACGCTTTGAGTGAAGACTTGAAAGGTGCAATACAAAGTGCATTACCCATAGAGCCAGAGTAATTGGAGAGCCCTATCATATTGGACGTCTTTATAATGGACAATCATGCTGCCAAAACCCTTTTTTGCCAAAGTAAAACACATTTTAATAGCATAGTAGTAGTAGTAGTCAAAGAGGATGATTAGAAAAAGCACACACAAATACTACCTTCCTCATTCATACAGCAAAGATTATAATGTGGCTAATGCTGTCACCGTTCAAGGATTACATGTGCACCTTGCAGCAAGGTGAACGCTTAACAGTGAGATCAGAGGTGTCAAGTAACGAAGTACAAATACTTCGTTACTTTACTTAAGTAGAAATGTTGGGTATCTATACTTTACTGGAGTATTTATTTTTCAGACGACTTTTTACTTCTACTCCTTACATTTTCACGCAAATATCTGTACTTTCTACTCCCTACATTTTAAAAATAGCCTCGTTACTATTTCATTTTGGTTTGTTTTCATTCCACGGCACATACGTGCGCGCGCACACATATGTGCGCGCGCACACAGGTGAGCACTGAGCACACACACCAGCGGACAGAGAGTGAAGATGGCAACAGTAGCTCTCATGTGAGGAGCAACCGGAGTTGCTCCTCACACCGGAGCAGCAACCGGAGTTGCTCCTCACACCGGAGCAGCTCTCTGAACCTGGAGCAGCTCTCCTGCTCCAGGTGAAAGAGCCAAAGTGCTCGTGTCTTCTACCAACAATGAGCTGCTGGCTTCACATATTACAGAAGTACAAAGTACACGGATATAAAACTCAGTCATTAATAAATACATGGAGAAATGCCTGTACTTTCGGGTAAATGGTTAAGGTACGACGTTAACAGGTTACGCTTGCGCATGCGCGACTCGACGCGATTTTTTTTGTCATTTTGCCAGAAGTCTCCGTGAGCTCGTCTTTTCCTGCTGTTGCGTTTCTCAAAAGAAAAAAACAGATCTAAAAAAAAAAGAAAAAGTTTGAGAACCACAGCTTTAAGTGTTTGTGTCTGTGTCGGTGTCCCCTTACATTACTTTTACACTTTTAAGTAGTTTTGAAACCAGTACTTTTACACTTTTACTGAAGTAAAAAGCTTGAGTTGATACTTCAACTTTTACAGAAGTATTTTTAAACCTTATGTGACCAGGTCCCAGCCCGCGGGCCTTGATCAGGTTCAAATTATACTTTTACTGCACCTTTAATATTGCTAAAAACAACTAAAGAGCTTGCAGTTTAAAAGGATCCATGTGGCAGTGGATGGCTTAATGACACAAAGGATTATTTCAAGAGTATCACATTTATTATAATCAACAACTTTGACACAATATTAAAGTCCAGCACATCTAAAAGGTTAAAACCAATACAACTAAATGAAATAACTAACATAAAACCATGCAACACAAAACCAAGCAATACAAAACAAAACTAAGTAAAACAAAACCATAAATATAAGTAAATAAATGAGTTAAACAAAACAGCAGCGGCAGTCAGCGTCTTGAGCCTGGAGCTGGACCGAAGCCTGGGAGTCAAAAAGAGAAAGAGGCAGCTCATGGTGTGGCTTTTTGTATGGTGGCCCAAACTAATTGGGAACCAGGAAGTAGGAGGGGCTAAGGTTTACTCAGCCCTACAGCAGCCCAGGAGGAACATTTCCTGAGCCGGCTACACCTAGTATCTATACTTCTACTTGAGTAATGAATGTGAATACTTTTGACACCTCTGAGTGGGATTGTGTTGCAACTGAGCTCGTACATACAACATCCTCGAAAAATGCTTTCCTATTTCAACTCTGCATCAGAAAATAGTCTTAACTAAACTGTCCTTTTAGCACATCCAGCAAGGGCACTATTGTTTTATTGATTCTTCAGAGTGATAATGTGACACCTTTCACTCCAAGTGGTTTTATATGTACTAACGTATTTTCATGATAAACATGTCTTGGGCAGAGCAGAGCCACACACATTGCTCTTGGGATACGAGTGAATGTGTGTTGCGTGTGATTTAACAAGCGGTACAATTCATATTTTAGTTCAACTAGCACAGATACTTCAAACTCTCCCTCCGCAGCCCAATACAGAAGGCTTGGATGTGTTTGCTGTGTAGCTGTAATGTTGCCTCGAGAGCTGAGATACAGTAATAGACTACGACAGGGCCTTTTCTCTACCTGCCTTCGGGGCAGTTAGTCATGTGTGGTTGAAGTCAAGCTGGCCCTCTCGGGACCTTTACAATCCAAAGCATATTCTGTCAGCAACCCCCATCTCCCCAACAACATTATGTTCCTGTCATCTATCAATCTTTACCTTTGCTTATTCACTAAGCCCAGAGTCAGGCCCAGAGATGACAGTGACTGCCCGTGCTTCTGGGGCTTCACAACTCCTCCATCCCTCTGCAGAATGGCCCATCGAGCAGTAGACGGCCAATCACATGTGACAGTATGAGGACCGCAGACCTTAGGAGGAGGCTGTTTGTGGCGTAAACAGGCTCTGACAGCAACACTGACTAACAATACACACAGCTGCAGAAAGTGGAGCTATTTATATCAGCTAAAAAAAAACAACAACCAGGTGACAGTGCAGAGATGAAGCACGCAAGAAACCAAAGGCACTGACATGAAAAAGGAAGAACAACAAACCTCATTCTGACAAAGCAATAAGTGAATATGAGAAGTCCACTTTCATTTAGTCAGAACACCTTTATACCACCGAGCTGTCACTTCAGCCTGCCCACTGAAAGCTGCTGTCATAAAACAATCATAGAAGGTTAATGAAAGGTGAATGGACAGGCATTTCCTGTACCCACAAATACAAATTCACCGATAATGCCAAGTAGTCTTTTATGAAGGGACATTGTCCCATTTTGGTGGAGAGCAGTAAATAGCAATTTTGTACATCCGTCATGTCATTGCAGCTCAACAGTTTGGCAAAGCCCCAGCCCCCCAAAGTGCTGACACACAACTCCCTCTACGCAGAGGCCACATTAAAAAAATAAACAATGAATTGCCTAGGTCACCTGAGATACTGTAGGAATGCAGCATAGGTCTGCAGCTTCATGATAAAACGTGTGAAATGAATACTAAAGCGATGACACATATATATTTTCCTGCATGTCCTTGCTAAACATTGGGCCAATGCGAGAGCAAGTGACCTCACTCAAGGCAGTGCCAGTTCAGGTCGAAGACTACAAGTTTGAAAATAAAAAAATCTGGGGTTGTGTAGTTAGAAAGTAGCGAAATTACCAGACTTCAGCAATCTGCTCAAACGTCTTTGCTTGATGCTGGCAGCTTGAGGCTACATTAGCCACTACCCAGTGGCGGCTGGTGACATTTTTTTGGGGGGGGGGCGCAGTTGGGCGGCGCGGTTTAAATAGCACTCCACAATGAGAAGAAAAGAGGTTTGGAGAAGAATTTTCTAAAAAACAAAGCTTTATTTCAAGAAAACACAGTGCTCAACACTGTCCAATAACAACTATCAACAAACTGTAACTTTGGGCATGAGAGGTTCAGAGCAGAAGGGTTTAAGAAACATTCAATGTGGTGGCCAGAGCAACTTCAGGGAATACATTGACGTAGCATTCAAACTGGGGGCCCTGCAGTAAGGTGGCACTGGTGAGGTGGTCTTTGAAGGCAAAGCGTTCCCTGGTGTGTCCAAGTATGGTGTCACAAACCTACAGATAAATATATAGAGAGAGAGACAGAGACAGTAAGATAAGTTGTGGGGAAATATCTACTACAAACAGGCTTCATACTACAGACAAAAAACTATGTTTTGTGTGTCTTGATGGCTCATCAACATAGACAAAAGGCCAGGAGCCACCTTGATGGCTGTAGCTATGACTGACACACACACACACACACACACACACACACACACACACACACACACACACACACACACACACACACACACACACTCTAACTTGTTGGGGGTTGAATTGGTATTTTAGATAAAGTTATAGTCTGATATGATATCCACCCAAATCTAACAATGTCCAACATGTGTTCTGCTGTGGGAAAGATAAAACATTAAACTCTAACACAGGCATCTGCTGATTTTGACACTCACCTCTGCAGCAATCCTTCAAGCTCATCTTCCTTCACAGCCCGGCGCTTCCTCGGCTGCTCAGAGCCACTGCTTTGCTACACACTGAGCATCCAGCTAACAGCTCCGGTTAGCATATAGCTTGAGGAGAAGCTCCGGGTGTACGTCCTCCCGCGGTCACTGCTTTGCTGCTGAATATTTAAATCCGGACGTTCGGGTCCCAACTCTTTCAGCCTCTTCTTGTCAACATCTGATCGTGGATTGAAAGGTGTTTCGCGTAGAGATACCACAGAGTTTTCAGTCGCCATACTAACATAATCAAAGTCTCTGCTAGCTGTGTTGCTCGCGTAGCTACGTGGGAGCTATATGGGATGTGAGGGAATGATAAAGGTCTCTGATTCGATGAATAGTCGAATCAGTCGATGAAACCACGTTGCAATAAGAAACGATGTCATTGGCTAGGGCGCAGATTTGTGCGCCCGAAGATTCACGTTTCATCCGCCAATGAGAAGCTGTCCTTGCCGCAACGAGGGTGAAATGTTTGTTCGCTGCCATAGACTCACATTGGGCCGGCGCCCCGACAGGGGGAGGGGCTTTTCTCAGTGATGATGAATGGCGATATATTATATTTGGTATATCTTAAGTGGTTGTTGACAGGGGCTTACGGTCTCCCACACACATTTAGCGCGTCAACACGGTATATTTCTTATTTAAATTATTTGGTATATAATGTTTTTTGACAGTATATATTATATTTTTTTTTTCTTCTTTTTTTTTTTTCATCGCAAAATTTTAAGAGGGGCGGCGCCCTAGCGCCCTCTATTGACGCACCGCCACTGCCACTACCACTATAACACACCTCGATATCTGATCAAACTGCCATCAATCAAGTTGCATCAATCAAGTTGCATTGTGGGTAATGTAGGCGCCATGTTTTGACATGGTAGAAGAATGTGTGAAATAAAAAAGACAACATCTTTGGTTTTGCTGCATCAGTTTTTATTTTGTTAAAGGAGCCCAATACTCCATGTCCCTCATGGAAGATCACAAGAGAAAGCCTAAATCAAGTATTCTTTTAACAATTAATCTGTTGGTACATATGGTTCTTGCACGACGGCCATTGTGTCAACAAAGAAAATGTAATTCAAAAATTCATTTTGTGTGATGAACGTAAGGACAACTTAATAATAAGGGCAAAAAGTAATGTTTAAAAGCACATTGGTATTATTGAGAAAATGTATTAATACACAGTACAGTCAGACATATATAGAATGAGTTGAGGCTATAAAAATTGGCTGGAGACACACAAATAAACCGGGGTTTGAAGTAAAAAAAGACGAATCCAGCTGGTCACTTTGACCAGTGTTTTGTATTCAGAGAAAGCAACAACAAGTCACTGTGTTACATACCATAACAGTCATACATCATTATCTGACTAGACCAGTTAGCATATCATAAATACACTATTAAACAGACACAAATACACAACCCCCCCCCCAAAAAAGAGCACAGAGATAATTTAAAGTAGCAAAAACTGTTTACACAAGAACAAAAAACTTGCTAATACTCAAGGGTAATAGGGCAATGCGAAACGGAAAATGGATTAAGAAATTAACTTGTTTTCATCTTGTTGCAGTTCATTATTTCAAAGAGAATAAGACATTAAAATGTTCTTTCAATAAACAAAGCCTGATTAATATCCATGGCAAACAATGTCTAATGGTTCCTGTCTTGTTTGAGATTATTTTGGAATATCTTCACAAAGAAGCCTTTCATGCCCCCCCACCCCTGCACCCCCATCCAACAATTATTGAAATAAAACAACAAATGATATTATAGTTGTCAGAAACAAACAAAGAATCCTGGAAGCAAAAGAATAAAGTACAAAGAGTGTATTTGAAGTGTGAGTTTGTTCTTGTTCTAACGTTTTACTGAACTGTCAGCCTAAAACCCAGCGTTTAAACTTCAAAAATTGTCACCTAAGTAAAGAAAGGAGACATATTTGTCAGATTACCCCTCAATTTTGTGAGGTATTAATACTTACTCAGGTAAATATTTTGATTTCAGACAGAGGCATTTAGGAGGTACAGCCGACCCACGTTGGCTGAATTCAAACAGGTGGTGTTCCCATAAGGACAAAATCGGCATCATTACTAACTCAAAACTGTCAGCTAGGATTCACAGCCTCTTTCCTCTTCTGGAGGGAAAGGCTCTGGTTATGGCCAGGCAAAGTAAACAGTGCTGTACTGGAGAGAGATTTCTCTTAGATCATCATTGGACCCAATGCTTCTTCCTTTAATGCAGATATTTAAGGTGCATGAAAAGAAGAATAAATTAAACTGTAATTCCAGGTGGAACCACGAAGGCGTCGACTTAGCATTCCACTGATCACTAGCAGATAAGACAGGTGTGAACTCAGTGACGCCTGAACCCTCCCACTAAATTGATACAAATGAGGTATTTATGCGGCATTGACCTCAAGTGGTTGAATCATTTCAGAGATTCTCATTACTCAGCTGGATCACTTTACAGTAATGAAATAAATGTGATTATTAAGTGGCTCAAAGGAGGGTCGGGATCTCTTTTCAACTTTTATTTACTTCTGGTTCGTCATTTTAAGTGTTGGTTTGTGAAAGAAATTGTTCGACATTTTGGAAAATGCTTTAATTTGCTTTTTTGCTCACAGATCAATCACACTCTCATGTCTTTCTGTTATATATAAAGCCTGTTAGATTAGCTTAGCACAAAGACTGGAAACAGACAGACGGCTAACCTAGCTTTGTCCACTGAAAGAAAATGAAAAAAAAACACTTACCAATACTTCAAAAACAAATTGTGGGTTTACGGGAAGTAGGAGAGACTTTCCCCCAGCTTTCAGTCTTTATGCTAAGCTAAGATAATTGTGTCCTTGCTCGAGCTACGTATTTGCCACATAGACATGAGAGTGGGAGCCATCTTCCCATCTAATTCGCAGCAAGGAAACAAATAAGCATTTTCTAAAATGTTGAATTGTTTCTTTAAAGATCTTCTTTGGAGCGGACTTGTAGCTGAATGGTTACAGTGCGTGCCGTATAACCGCAACGTCACGCATTCGATTCCAACCTTGGGACCTTTGTTGCATTTCATACCTCAGTCCCTACGCTGTCATTTGTCTAATAAAGTTGAATAATCACTAACAAGTTTTCCAGATAAAAAACGCACAGCTTGCATTTTTTTTTAAATCTTGTACAACCAAACTTTAAATATTTGTTACTATCTATCTTGTCAGTTAAGATTAGCTGGAGTCACTGAAAAATGCAGGAATTCAAGTCCTTGTCACTCCAGTTCAGTGCTTCACATAAAAATTAAGTATTTAAGTCAAGAGCAGCTTGGTTAGCAAGATATCTTCACTGAAAACTTTAAGTAATTTATGGCATATGTGTCACGGCTCGGCTGTGACCCCAGTCCGTTTTTGGTGTTTCCCTGTGTCTCCCCCCTGTGTTCTGTGTGTGTGTGTGTGTGTGTGTGTGTGCGCGTGCGTGCGTGTGGCTTCCATCAACCGGCTCATCTCCAACACCTGTCTGCAATATTCTCATCAAATCCATCCTGTCAAATACCCCGGTTTCCCTCTCACCGGGGCCAGATTATTTCGACATTTCAGTGGTAGTATGATTCTTGGCCACTCTAAGGTCTTTCATCGACTTAGAGTATTCTTGTGGTTTATCTTGCATTGACTTTTTACTAACCCCTGTTCCTTGTGCCCAGGATTCCCGTGCCTGGACCTCAGCCCAGCCACCGCCACTGACGCCACCCCACTGCTCTACCTGCATTCACCTCTTGCCCTACTAATCACCAGTGTTCTTTGAATAAAAATCCATTCCTTCACCTTACCGTCCCCGTGTCTGCTCTTGGGTCCAGCCTAAACTAGACCGTAACGATATGTGCAGGACCACTGATGTATTGTGTTTCTTTGTCTTTGTCATTGTGGCCTAAATTGTCAAATGGTATGACATGCTTTCATGCTTTACCAGCAAAAGTCTTGCATTAAAAAAAATACTCATACATTATGTGAAACGTAAGCTGCATGACAAAGTTGTAGCCAGTGGAGTTACTTTTAACAGAATTGTTAGATAGCATAATCTATAACAATGTTCCTCATTTTATAAAGCAACCAAGATCTTAATCTACAAAGTGACTAGTAACTCCAGCTGTCATACGGCATAAAAAAGGAAGTTTTCAGCTTAAGTATTTTAGAACTGTACTTGAATACAGTACTTAAGTACTGTTATTAGTCATTGAACGGTTCAAATAATAGTATTAAAAAGCAGCAGGGTCAAATACATCATGTGCTTTTACTTGCTGAAAGTAGATAAAGAGGTCAACATGTTTGATCACTTATCACAGGTCAAACACAATGTTCCTCTTCCTTTCTCATGCATGCACTATGAAGAAACATTAAAGTTCCCGTGAAACGGAGGTAATAACTTATTTACTGTGGTACATTCCCCAGTGAAGCAAATATTTGAGAGTTGTGAAGTTACGATGTTATCACTAAAAAGTGGGCGGGCTTACAATGTACAGCAATAAGGAAGGTGCAGAGGACTGTGGCTCCACACACGCCGATGGATGGATGCCATGTTACTGGTTGAAATTGGTTGGTAGTACTTTGGTAAGCACATGTTCTAATTTGTTTTACAGGAAGGAACATTTTTTTATTTTGGTTTAAAAATACAACGACATTGTCATATAGGGCCAAATCTGCCAGGAAATGTGATCTAAAAGGGTAAAAAAAAAGGCATTTTTCATTTCATCTGGACTTTTAGGCGGACTGACATTCTTTGATGTATTCTCTGAGGCCGAATGTTTTGCTTTGCAGCCACCTTTTTAACGTGGCATACCACTGCATGAAATCATATTGATTGAATAAAAAAGAGCAGGCTTCCACTCCACTCTGGCATCCCGAGCAAGCAGCACTTACAAATTGTGATCTATGGTGAGCGAAACTCCTCACATTGGCGAGCTGCCCTTTCATTTATCACGGTGAATGTAATCACTGTTTATCTGTTTCGCATCATGGCTCCTACCTGCACAGCAGTCACTTTTAGTAGCATTAAGTGAACATGTGGAATTCAATGCGCCTGGAAATATCACCTCTAGCAATGTCCCTTGTGGACCTCAACCGGATTATATTCAGAAACGCATTCATCACTGCAAGGTGATCGCAATATTTCAAATATTGAAATGTTGAGACATAAAAGAAAATAATTTAAACCCAATAGGGTTGAATGTTCAGTAACTGCAAAGTAACGTCTCTAAACGCTAGTAAGGATAATAAATCTAGTCAAGTTTATGGGTTGGGATGATGAGCCAAACAAGGTGTGAGGAAAAACCAAGGGGGAGCTAATGATAGAAAGGCATCCAGAGGAGCTGCGTGGTCTTGATTAGATCTCACCACATGGCAGATGAGTAATTCATCTGCTCTTAATGTGCTGCAGCTGCAGTGTAATGAGAGAGGCCCAGAAAAGGGACCTGGCCACCAGCTCCCCATGACTCCCCAGTTACCAGTCACCTCGGATGTGTGGAGGGCCGGTATGCAGCCAGACACAGAGGGCTTCTCTTAGGATCCTTGTATATTCCATGTGAGATGAGTGGATGAAGTAAATACATCATGTCCAAACGGCTCTACAATTCTGGTCAGTCAACTGGCAGAACACTGACTGAAAAACAGTTATCTGTATTTCATACTGTATATTTGCTCAATAACGCCACAAACTATGACTCAAAAATGTACTTTCATATTGAATCAGTCTTTTTCTAACATTTCTAAAATTGTGTCAGAACCAACCAGGCAGAAACTCCCAGTTCTTGGATGCTACTGTGGCTCAGAAGATATAGCAGGTCGTCCTTTCAATCAGCGGTTTGATCCCCGACCCCGGATCCCCGGGTCCCCGGATCCTCCGGTCCATGTCAATGGGTGCATCCCAAGTCTCTAAATTGTCGTTTCCTCGCTCCTCGATCCTCGATTGAACCGAAAGTGGTTCTGCGCCGCCATCTTGACGGCCGTCCCAAAGCACTTATTCTGCTCTGAGGAGCGAGGATCGAGGAGCGAGGAGGGAAATCGGAGGAGTCATGATCGAGGAGCCCCGAGAGCGGGCTTCCAGGAAGTGTTTTAACGCTGGACACGCCCCCTCACTGTTCATCTGTTATGTGATTGGACGCTGCAGCTGAGCGGACTGATGCTGGAGTTTAATACCAGAGACGATCACAGATTAAACTCAAGCTATATATTATATCTGTTTTCTTATTCACAATCTGGTTAAAATATGTTCATAGTAGGTCTGAACAACAAAAGGACCACAAACAACTGTCTTCAAAGATTTGATCTGTTGTTTCCCTCAATAACTTGTATTATGTATGTAATTAAAATCAGAGAGCTGGAGAGAGGAAACACTTGTTTACAACACGTAATGAAGAGAAACTATATTTATATTGTGGGTTATTTTATAATGATGTTACAATCAGAATTTCAAAACATACAGACGTAAATAATAAATAAATAAGACGCATTCTGCCGGTAGAAATGGATCCTGCGCGTATAAGCAGGACACAGAACACAGTATATAAATACTCAATGCAGTTTATTAAACGGTAACAGACGACAGAGAAAACATCTCCACTCTGACACTGATGATAACTTTGTCTTTATTAATATAAGTAGTAGTTTAACACCATTAAATCAACTGAAAACATACGATAATTTTTATCAATATTTTAAGTGTATTTTTATTGGAATGTTCGCTAAAAACTCTCCGGACAAAACTCCGTCAGCTGTTAAAGCGACTGACAGCTGATCAGATGTGATCAGATGTCAGGCGGCTGCAGTCATCATAAACCGACGTCGCTTCACGTGACGCTTCAGAGGAAAGGACGTCTCATGTCTCTTAAAACATATTTCCTCGCGTCTTCTCTCCTCGCTTGGTTTCCTTGCGTCTCTCTATGTATCCCTGGTGGGAGGGACTAAGACGCAAGGAAAAGACCCAAGTGAGGGAAACGGGGATGCAATTTAGAGACTTGGGATGCACCCAATGTGTCCTAGAGTCCATGGGTGTGAATGACACGCAGTGTAAAGTGAGTGGTTGGAAGACTAGAAAGGCATTATACAAGTCCATTTACCGTTTAAAAAAAGAAATCGGATTGTCTCCATTTTATGAGAAAAGTACCCTGCCCACTTGATTTATTATCTCAGTAAACGTTGTGAACATACGTTTATGGTCTCAATCGCTAGTTTCAAGTCTTCCTCGATGCAGCATGATGTTTATTTTGTCAATGATGGTCCCATTTAGAGTAAAATAGATCGTAATGTGGAGTATGCTTTAGGGCGAGGCTACCTTGTGATTGAGCTGCATCAGGCGCCTCTACGTCACTCCTCCATTGTTCAAGATTGGTCACTACCGTTCGTGCCAGCCGTGATCCAAGATGGCGACAACCAAAACTACGTCCACTTCTTATATACAGTCTATGGAACCAACGGAAGTTACTCAATCATTTTGTTGTCTACTTCTTCTAGATCCAACTTGATTTTGATTTGCACAAACTCATTCAATGCTTTTAAAAAGGGTCGTGTGACGACTTAACACTTGCCAAGCATAATGTATGGACGATTTCCCATATCAAAAATACAACTTCAAGTTATATTTGAAAGACGTAAAACAAACAAATCAATTCACCCGTAAAAAACATGCAGTATTCAAACCCAGACCTCCACTCGTATGTGCTTGGCATTCATTATTGGTCTGGTCTAGTCTGGCAGAAAACTCTTACAACTGCATCATTATGAAACAATATTTGTCTTCCACATTAGTCTGTACTTTTTTTAAAACACTTTTTTTTCTTTGAACAAACAATAGTTTCACAACTGTCTATTATGTCTATGCAAATACCTTTTTCACATATCAAGTGCCCTATAGTGTCCTCGTTGTTATGCAAAGAGGGTTTGGAGTCTGAATTCACATTTGAAAGGTTTGCGAAATCATGAGCAACAAAGGGATCTACACTGAGTGAATGGCTGGGTGGGAATGGCCAAGTAGGCAGCTAGCAACAACGTAGAGCTGGCAGTTCCTGTGCGGCTTTGCCTTCCAAGAAGCTTCTCATCCGACACAGAGCCGGGCCTAAGAACCACTAGCCCAGTCAGAAGAAGCCCTAATAAGAAGAGGCCTTATGAATTATTGATTGTGATGCCCCCCCCCCCCCCCACCACCACCCCCCTTCTGCAGCCCAGCACCCCTTTAAGATACAGATTCCCGTTAAATCCAATAGGCTTTGCTGAGCTCTCAGTTGTGGCTCTCTGAGCACAGCAGCTCTCCAAGAGAAAGGGAGCAATGGATGTTCCAGAAAGAGAAACCAATTAGAGGCGGCATGGTGTCCTCTACCCTCTCTATTCCCCTCACGCTGCTATCCCATGATCCTTTAACTCCTCTCCATTGGTTGGAGTCAAATCTTTCCCCAAGCAGTGTCCCCCTAATGTGTGGTTGCCATTGTAGATCTGAGGTCCAGACCCTTCTTCCTATCCTCTGTGGTCCACCGCCCAGACCACCAACGGTCAGTACCAACCAGACTGACAGTTTGTTAGTCTGTGGTGAGATCACACTGTTTGTTGTTGACAGCAACACACAAACCCAGAAGTCTCTAGATCACTAACCACCCAGTCTCACAATGAGGAGTGTTTTTTTTTTTCCTCCACAGGATTAGATGGTCAATGTATTCCCCAATCTCATTGTGCGTTCTGGAAAAACGTCAGTCACCACTCAAGGACAGACAAGGCTATGTGCTTAAGATGCAGGGACTACATGTATAAAATCACCACTCTAATGGTAATAGATATTGACAAGTAGGCAATCTTGTTTGATGGTATTTGTGGTTCAGTGCAGTCTGAAGAGCAGTTGCTGGAGTCTCTGCTGTATCTGACAAAATCGCTGCAATTTGCAAACCATATGAATATCAAGTGATCAGTCTCTCTCAGTTAAATGTGAATTGTTACATTGTAGCTGCTTTAGAGCTTAAATAATTTGCAGAAAATGTATATTCTGGTAATCAATTACTCTTTATAGTCATTTATAGTCAAAATTGGCAAGTTCCAGCTTGTCAAATGTGAATATATTTTGGGGTTTTCTTTGTCTTCTTCAGTGTGGGCTGTTGGCTATGGGGACTTGTGATTTGCTATTTGCTGACATTCTATAGAGAAAACAATCGGTATAGATGAAAGGATAATAGAAATAATTGTGCAGCCCGACAGTGTGACTACTTTGAGTATATTTACAGAAGATTATTCCACACTATTTTGCTCATAGTTTTATACATTCCCTCAGTGAAGTGACCCCAAGCCTCCATCTCAAGAGACTTACTTCATTAACCAGGGGTGAAGTGATTTGTGCTGAACCGAGCACCATGAATGGGACGAACCTGGACTGTGAAATAGTTTAGTTCGATACTTCACTCTCTTGCAACAACTGTAATGAAATTCAGCAAAAGAAAACCTTTTTACATTTACAAACCTTTATTCTCGTGGCTATTTGACTCATATTTCCAAAAGAAAAGCAGATTTTTTTTCTTCCTTTTTTTTATGAGCTATTTGAACAGAAATAATCCCAAATGAAGGCTGGAATTCTGTATCTGTTATGGAATTCAGTGCCTGTCCACACAAATGAGAGTGCAGGGAGATCTGTTATTCATGTGCTTGCTCACCTTGAGGCAAGTTCTTCACTTATATATATATATATATATATGACTGTGTATAGTATCCATTCCACAGCTCGCCATGCGAATCTCTGCCTCTCCCTCGCTCATCCAGGCAGGTCATAGGGGCTGCCAGATAAGCAGAGCTATATTGAAATATTCAACAGCAGTCAGAGACTAGACCAGGGTGTTAATGGTGTCTTGGTGTGCAGGATGGAGAGGAGGATGAGGGTAGAAGAAGTAGAAGGAGAAGAAGAAGAAGTGGATGATAGAGGAAAAAAAAGACGTGGAAGAGACAGAAGACGGAGAAAACCGTAGAGGAGGATGAGGGCGATGGCAGACCTAACGAACCAGCGTTCTAAAGCCTGGCATTTCCCACTATGCAGAGTCCTTGTTAGTTTCCTAACATCCAGAGCCCTCTCCTGGCCAGATGGAATCCCTGTTTGCCATTGTGCCTCCCTTCCACTCATTCATCAGATGTGCTCTGCCGGGCCCCCATACCCCTGCCCTGTCATCAGAGATCAGTACAGATGATTGTTATCACATGGCTTGCTCAACAATATGAAGCTGTAGTGTGGAAGCTACAGCAAATGAGGTCTGGTGAGAGTGTATTCTTGAGCCTTACGTGATCTCTCCTCATGACTTTTGAGGTAAAGGAAAAATATCAGACATCCACTCAAATGACTACAGTATGATTGAAGTTTGATATAGTTGCTCTCACTGTGAAAAGAGAAGACAAATATGAAACTTTGGAAACTTGAAAATAGTGCTGATAAAATTATAGTGCTGGTATAAGGTTTTACAACAGGATAGAACAGAGGCCTGCACCTTGTAATATGCCTTGTAATCACCCTGGGGGAAAACAAATGATTGAGGAGGAACAGATCCCAGGCCTGCTAAAGTAAATAAGCACATAATCACCCTGCTCTTTTACTCCAGCCTCACCAGGTGAATAATGTGCTTACATCTGGCAATCCATTGTTGAAGCCGATTAGTTAAAGATGGTATAGTGAGGATGAAGTGGGACAAATGGATTTAGATATTAAGGCTAGAACACTGGTGACTTTATCTTTATGGCAAGAGACCTAATGAAGAACCCTTTGATCTTTTGCAAAGGGATCAAAAGCACTTGGACATGCTGTTGATTTTATGGAGAGAGAGGGGGAGAGAGAGAGAGGGAGAGGGAGAGGGGACACATATTTTTCATTTGCTCATCAAGAAGTAATGTTTTTTGTCTGTTTGTGGGGACAAAAATCTTTATTTCTTTATTTCTCCCCCTTTGCTTAGGATTCATGATAATCCACCTGTTGAACAGCACAGTATATCATGTAGGCCAGTGATTCTCAACTGGTGGGTCACGACCCACTAGTGGGTCGCGGACCCGTTTTCAGTGGGTCGCAGGCCTTTGCCTAAAAAAGAAAAAGAAAAAAAAGAAAAAAAAGCTATATTTTTTTTTTTCATCCTGTGGTTTTATTTTGAAAGGACTTTTTTTATGCAGCGGAGTGTCGTTATTTTGCCAGCTCTGGTTTCAACTGGTTTTACACTTGTCCCTCCATGTTTTCAGCAGCATGTGCCAGGTTGGGTCAAACCATCCTGATATGAGGGAGACTCTGGGTTTTTAGGATAATTAAATTAAACAGCCTACTGAATATAACATTCACAACTGATGGCGCTGCCTGCATGACAGGAACAAACTCTGGGGTCGTGGGGAGAAGTGAGTGCTGCTTAATTTTCTGTAAAGCACAATGTTTTTCAGTATTTACCTATTGATGAGGTAATCACAAGAGAAGTTAATGTTGTATATATGAATCCTTTTGAATTCCACTTTTGTTTAATTTATTTTGAGTTAGTGGAAAAGCTGCTCCTCAACACAGTGGCTTGTTCCATAGTAAAGTGTTGGTCATAGATTCAGTGAGTGTGTGTTCTCAGTTAAAGTTAGGTAATTTCAGTCTTTTTTAAACGTATTCTTAGTTGTTGGACTGTTTGTGCATGAAAGCTGTTGAGTCTGTTTAAAAATAGCTGAAGATTCTGAATTGTTATATATGTTGTAATACCTCGTGTCCTGAAGATGCAGTTTTTGTTTTTTAATTAAAATGCAGCTAATTGAGTGTAAAAGGGAATAGTTCCCTCTCTATCATCGCCACCATATGTGTTAGCATACATGTCCTGTACTATCTCAGGTTCAAACTGCACCATCTTTTCATTAAATACATTGGAGAAGTTGAGAATGTTCCTCGATTTGGGTCGTGGCTTGTCATTCAGGGGTGATGGTGGGTCCCGGAGCCAGACCAGTTGAGAACCACTGATGTAGGCTATGTCGACACACTACAATTTAAATGTCCATTTGAAGAGCTGGTTCCTGCTAATACATGCTATTACAAAGCAGCCACTATACGTACATAATTAGTGAGGTGCAAGTGTTAGCAGCTAGCATTGGCAGCTTAATTCAGAGTTCCCTCGACAGTGTTTTGACGATACAGGTGTTCCTTTCGAGAAAGGCACGCAACTCTGGAGATCAGGAAGACAGACTGACTTTCTCTGTGGTTGCTCAGCTCAAGCCGTATTTAGACTTTGATAGTGAGTAAATATAGCCTAAAGCCGGCCTAGCTAGGTAGCACGAGGAGCCTTGTTAAGCTACAGAAGTGTTTATTTATTTACAGCAGCAGCCTCTAGTTTGCAGACGGTGCATGATCGATCATCCATGTACTGTACAGTAATCCTTGAACGATAAGAGGACCATGACTACACCACTGTCCTGAAAAGTGACAAATGTTTTATCATGAAAGATACCATAATGAAGTAAAAACAGACTTTTGATAAAGGGCATTTTGAAATGAGTGATGAATTGAGTTGTGTTTTAATAGTATTACATTTTGTTTTTTTACAAATAATTGGTTTATTTACATATTTTATTATTATTATTATTTATTTCATTATGTCCTTTATTCGTTGGCTTTCCATAGTTCCCTCTTATTGCCCCATTATCCCCCATTATCCCTATCTAATAAAGGCATACAATGCACAAAAATACATAATGAATCTCCTTATGGCTGCAAAATGTTTCACATAGGACTTATATACAATGTAATATATAATATAGTGCTTTTAACCTGAGAACAGAACAAAGCACTTAACAATGCCTCTCCCATATCCACACACACACACACAGTGCATGCTGAGAGAAGCTCCAGCACCCAGCGGCCCTCAACAGGATGGGCAGATATAGAAATGTTTTCCGAGCACACCAACCCAATTTGTCAAATAAGAAAATACACTATCAATTTCAACAATGTTTCAAGGAGAAACTGAAATATGTAATTTTGTTGGGGTACTTTCACTCAAATTGCATCATTTGCATCTTATTCATTCAGCAGCACATCCCTCTTTCTAAAAGTGTGGAACATTCCATGTTTGTTGCTTTTTTGAAGTCCCTCTTTTACCATCGACATTGTCACTGAGCCCAGCAGTGTGCATTAGACATTAAAAGCTCCCTATATCTAAAATAGGCCTGTGAGCATTAGAAGGAGATGTGCTGCTTTTAACTTGCTCTGGAAAATGGGAGCTTATGCTCCCTCAGTCCTTTGTTTCCTGATGGTTCCAACTCTATGCCGCATCAGCTCAGAGGAGCTTGGGACTTCAGAGAACCCTCTTGAAGCCATAACATCAACCATGCAGAGAGTAACACAGAAAGTGTTACAACAGTGTCCTGGGAATTTGACTGTTTTCAGGATAATAAGTAGAGAGAGCTGGTGTTAACTTAAGAAAAAGTCGCTTGAGAAACCTACCACGTCACCTTTCCTGTCTGTTATAAGACCAATGTATATGAACAAGGCAATTAATCTGACAATGGGTATAACCTAACCTAACCATTGAACTGTGGGGGATACACCAAAATTAATGTTCAATGCCATTTGACTTTGTTTTCAACATGTACTACACATACTGTAATGTGGAGACAGTTTGAAGGTGCATTGTAAATTCCAAATGTGTCGTACAGAGCTAGCAAAACAAATAGTAGTAATAATAGTCAGCTAACATAATGTGTGCAGTCCTTTTCATCGTGCTGTTGTAATGTAAGGACAGAAATGCATACATAAATTATATAAACTTGAGCAGGCCCCACGCATACTCCCTGGATGTGCCCACCTGCAAGATAAATTATTGATGTTGTTGGAGGAGGATGCTTCCAAGATCTTCTTCTGGAGCTCTGCTGTGCCCACAACTCAGGTCAGAAGGAGTCACCAGCAGTCTGGGGCTGCGGTCGAATAGTCCATTTTGGTGAGGAACCTTCCTAACTGAGTGAAATGACCCGGAAGTACCTCAGTGGCCGCCATGATAAGTGCCGGTCGAATTGTCCAAACGCAAAGGAAAGGAGCTTCAATGCTTCCTAACTTAGCTCATTTAGCATAGGAACCACTGGACCTTCCTTACGAAAGGAAAGGAGATAATGCCGACCCACAATTCCTTGCGGCGGCAACATTTAAAGTGACGTATCATTCGGCCGTTCACGAGAACAGACGATCATGACCGACAAACGCAGATCATGTAAATAACTGTTGCTATAACTTGGAAACACTTTCAATAATCTGTTAAACCTGCTGGCAAACTAAAAATGTTACGTTGCTGAAGAGTGCTGTAAAGTGATCAAACTGACGTATTTGATATTCTATCTGGTGTTGAACTGCAGCTTCAGCCCTCATTCTTTTATTTTATTTGACTTCAGTTACAGAAGCTTTAGTGAAAGAGTTAAACTGGACGAGCTCTTCAGTCTAAGTCATGTTTCTGATTATCATCTTTTTAATCAACTATTTTGTCACATTACAATATAACATATCAAGTCAACACGAGTTGTGTGATGTTTCATAAACTGTTGTATGCATATTTTTATGATCAGATTATAATCTGCATGTAAATAAACCATAACAACATAAAGGGATATGAGACACACATATATGACACACATCGTTTGTGGGATAACGTATTTAATTCAGCATGTTTGAAACTGAACAAAGAGACAGTTTTAGTAGCTTTGTACGTTGGTTTCACTTTCATATTCCTTCGTTCATTTCTATTCCAAACTCGTTATTAAAGTAATACTATGAACCGGGTTGTTTATGTCGTTATGACGCAACACTAAGAAGACGGACGAAGTATATAAACTGCGCTTTTTGTAGTCCTTCTTCAGAACATTGTAGTTTCACCGCTGGCTACAGACTGACGTCACTAACATGCGCCTGCCGTCGCGTCATAACTACGTCGCTTAGTGAAAGTGGAGTCGGATTTGCCAAACACCGCGGTGTCTTCTCCTAACTCCTTATGAATTCTCCTTCCCATCTTTCCTTAACCCTGTGACGTTTTCCACAGAGGTTAAGGAAAAGTGCTTAGGGTTAGACATTAGGAGGTAATTATTTGACTATTCGACCGCAGCCTGGGAGAAGGATGTGAAGGGGTCATAGGGTCGATAACATGGGGGAAACCATGCTGAATGTCAAACTGAGGGGAAGACACAAGGCAACAGCACAGCTCTGCACTCAGCTAGCAGCTCTGACCTGTTGACTGAAGTATTTTGCTCTTTCTGCATAGTATACAGCGCTAGACGCAGTCCAAAACAGGTCAGGCTGGCATTGACCATGCACTGCATACTGGAGCAAATGCCATAACATCACAGTGATTCAGCAATCGTTGTCTGTCGTGACAGATTCTGATGATCAATAATAGGTGGCATTACTTGAGACGTCTGCTGCAGGAGTCATTTTCTAATGACAGGGTTAATGATGCATATAGAAGACTCCAAGTGGATGTACAGTCTCAGTCAGTGTGTGTACTGGGGATGCATGTGTGTGCGCACAGCTGTCAGTGTACCAGATAATAAATCAGTAGCTGTACTTCTGTGAACAATCATGGACAGAAAGGATAGTGGTACCAAATGGAGAGCAATAACGTGAGTGCATTCGGTCATTCCCAGGTGCACTGTGGACAACAGCACATGTGATCCCCACTCAAATAACGGATCTGATCGACAGGGACATTGGGGACACTGTATCCCTCAGTACTGTTGACACTGACATGTCATCAAAACCCAAGATAAGAAGGCACTCACTGCAACAGGTTTGACCTAATACTGAAATGAATATTAGTCAATACCTGCATCCATTTCCCTACAAAAAGATGTTTCTTTTTTGAGTGTTAAGCAAAACTAGTTTAGAGGCAGTTATTGGTTTAAGGAATAGTTTATGAGAAAATATGTATTGCTTTCTTGCCGCAGCAGCCGCTTAGCAGCTTAGCTGTGCATGAAGCCAAGAACCGGGGGAACAAATCGCCTAGCTTGGTTTGAAGGTAACGACATTTTCCTACCAGCCATGTTTATTAAATCCAGACAAAAGGTTGGCAGGCTAAAAGTAACAATTTGCCAATTTCTGCTGGGCTATTGTATGAGCCGAAATTACTTCTTAATTAAGGAGCTTGAGAGGTTAATTGTGTTATCTTGGACAGAGCCAGGCTTGTTCCCCCTATTTTAAAGATGGGTAGACTGTGGTCATAAAAGGATGGACATGGTCAGAAACAATACTCTAGGTAGGCCGTGACATTTAAGCATTGCTCAATTGATACTAAAGGGCCCAAAGTGTGCCAAGAAAATATCCGCCACACTATTACACCACCAGCAGCCTAAATCACCAATACAATCAAGATGGATCCTGTTTTTCTACCAACTGCTGATCCTACCATCGTAAAGTCACACCAGAAATCGAGGATCATTCCACCAGACAATGTTTTTTCCATTCGATTTTGGAGAGCCTGTTCCTATTGTAGCCTCAGTGTCCTGTTCTTAAAATACCAATAGTTCAGCAGTTTCTCAAACCAGCCTGTCTGGCACCAAGTGCCATGCTACGTTTAAAGTCAATTACATCACCATTCTTCCCAATTCTGATGCTTGGTTTGAAGTTCAGCAGATCGTTTGGTCATGTCTACATGCCTAAATGCCTTGCGATGCTGCCACGGGATTGGCTGATTCGAAATTTGCGGTAAGGAGCAGTTGAATAGGTGTACCTAATAAAGTGGTCGCTGAGTGTGAATTACCGCAGCAACTGCTCATTAACACTATTGATGGGCTGATTAGCTGGTCATGAAGTCATTGAGCACATTGTGTGCATAGCAATCAGCACCATATTTTTATCTGCAGCGGTCCTCGTCCCAAACGGATGTCAGGAAAGGGAGGAGGATGTTTGACCAACTTAATTAAAGCCTATTAGAAATTCTATGAGCTGTATTGGATCAGCACTGTGTAGAATAAAAATGATGGAGGAGACACTGATAAATGAGAGCAAGCCTGTGTACAAACAGACCAAAAGTGTTCTGAGAGCAGGATGAACAAATAGACTAACAATCATGTTGTCTCAGTCCCAAATTATAAAATGGAGGCATTACTCAGGGATGATTGCCTTTTGCAAGCTTACACCCTGTTGGGTCAATGCAGCCATTAGTGGAGCTCACATTTCTACATAAAAACCCTGCTGTTCAGCCTATCGGATTGTGTATAACTATCATTAGTCTGTCAGTAGCTGCCTTGGACCATGCAGCGGTACTTGTAGAAATCAAAAGGATTCCTCATTAATTTTATTGAAACTAATATCTCCTTAATAATGTCATTACAAGCTAGTTTTTCCTTCAGATATGAATCAAATCTTCCAGGTTTATGTGCATAATGCTTTTAGACTGTAATAGACACCTCTGATAGGGGCCTTGGAAATCCAGGAAAATGACAATTGCAATTACTCTGTAAGTCATGAATTTACATCATTCAAAAGATGAGAAATGAGCAGGTTTAGGGGATGAAATAACGATTCATGTTCATATCCTCAAAGTGAGTATTCAAACAGGAATGACATAAGAGCAGCGCCTCTGCATTGATAGGGTTCCTGAAACACCTTCAGACCTGTCATTACTGTTCCTCATGAAATGAGCATCAAACGAGAGGAAGATCCCCCACGGTGACATTTATAAAGTTGCCATACAACCACTTTGATATTTCAAACAGCTCTAGGTTTAAACACGCTGTCTTTGAAGAATCCCAGTTTCTAGAGAATCTCAAAAATAATACTGACACTTTGCAGATGGGAGGTTTTGCTTAAGTTTTATCAAACAGTTTTCTTGATCAAATCTGATGCCGCCTAACATACAGTACAAGCAATCCACAAGCTCAAGGAAAGTTGTTCTTCTTGTAGCCTGTGTATGCGGCTGTCAAACTATCACTGAAATACCATGCGAGGAGATTAATGCAAGGTGGGTTTTCAGTTTTACATGGAGGTAAAATGCCAAACCATATGTCAAGGAATTTAAAAGCTAATAATGTAGACAGAGTAGAAAACAAATATGTAAATATATATCTAAATGAATAAAACCACTATTATGCAGCTTGATATTTAACCAGGTTGACTTCCCCTTCTTATTTTTACAAAATTCGTACTCCTCTGTGACAGTAAACTATTCATCGTTAGATAGAAGATAATAACTGCAAACAGTCTTGACAAACAATTTAAATCGTTGAAGATAAAAACACGATAAACCAAAACGCTTATTGCCACAGTATCATATAGATTTTTAAGCCAAGCAAGGAAGGTTTCAGGCCCTTTAGAGTTTTCAACCACTAGTAGCAATATGGAGAAATGTTTTTCACAAGTGGTTTCCCATTTGGTTTTTATCGTGCACACATAAAACTGACGTCTAAATGCATTAGTTGAGCGATATCAAGTTGTATAATTACAACAGTCTTCGATATAGCTGAAATAGTTGGATAAGTAATGTTATAAGTGAGACCTACTATCTTACAACTTACTAAAGCTTTTGAATATTATTTTATCCCCCTAACGTTTGGGCTCAACATCATGATATTCTGTCTCAAACAGTCTCTCCATGCTGTTGTTTTTCTACAGATTTCAATCCAAAGGGAGTCAGCCATCCCTGCTGTCCGTGACAAGCACTCCTGTTACGAATGGCGCTCCTCCCCACCACCCACAGCAGCCCAATAATGGTTTGTTATGGCCATGCCCTGAAAAGTGATGATACACCAGTTTGGCCGGCCATGCCTACTCACCGTTAAATAGGGATATCTCTTTTTTCCCCTGAACACCTTGCTCCACTGCTTTGTCCATCATAATAAGAGCTCTTGTATCCAAGCCCTGCCCGTGAGAGAGTAATCGGTGTGAAGCAGGGAATAACATATCACTTGGTATGCCTGGAAGCCCCTGCAAAGCCACAGTCCTAATGAAATATTAATCTGCGGCTCCCCGCTAATGATAATGCACTATCAAGCATGAGTTGGTTCAACTGAGGCAGGCAGTTCCCTGTCACACTTGTGTTATGACAGGATATCCCTGCTTTTACAGCCCACAAATGAGATTTGAATCGGTGAATTACAAAATGGTTAAAGGGGTGGACCGCCGCTTTTATTAATTCTTGACAGCCTATGATTTCCTCAGACAGTTGCACTAAAGACATTTGACCCAGTCACCTATTACACAGAGCATGTGTTAGACTGAGAGGTTACACTGATGGCCTGTGGATTTCTATCGCCATCTCTCTTTTTCACTGTCTCAGTCTTTTAACTGTAATGTTAGCCATATTTGACTGATTTACAACAATGCACAATACACAAATACACATTCTGGAGCTATTCTGCAACACCTGTGTCCTGTCTAACACTATTGACACATTTGTATTCTTTAAACATCTGCCCATTTTTTCCTGAACATAAGTGGTGGTTTCAGTTCCTTAAACTCTAAGATGAAAACTATGGAGCCCCTCAGGTAGTGTGAGTTTGTATTGCATCACACAGTTTCTCACTCATTCTTACTGTAAGGAAAATAACTAATAGTCTGTTACTCGTGTCCCATTGGGGCCATGTATCACTTGTTGTGAGTGACAGTTGATTGAAATTATTTTAAAATATAAAAATAACTGCTGAGCATCGAGTCACACCTGTGACAGCATCTTATATCAGGTATCTATCTGAATACATTTATAATTTATATAGGTAATGGTGATTGATTTGTGTTTGATAAAAATAAAACAAGTCACATCTTCTCCCTCTTAATTGAATATGTGCAAATGAAAGAAAGAAAGAAAAACTCCCTTCTAAAGTAGCATTGGCTTATGAGGATTTCATGAAATCAAAGTATTTTCATAAAGCCTACTTTCACATCACTTTTTGTACCTTGGCTACAATTTCAACAGACAGGAAGCTACCTTCTTCAGTCCTAATGTAGCAGCACTCCGCCGGGCATATCTTTACAAAAATGTGTTTTTCCTTCAACCACATGAGAATGTTGGAGGTCAATGTTTTCCTGATCGTGTTATACATTCTGTATAAATCATTAAATTAGGGTGCAAGAATGATTTTCATTGTCGCTTAATTTTGTATCATTGATTAAAATGCCAGTCACAATTTCTTAAAGCCAAAAGTGGTGCCATCAAAAGTGGTAAATCAAAGACGGAGACAATCATTTTTACTTGAAAAAGTGAACTTGACAATCAGCAGAAATGTGTCAATAGATGAATGAAATAACAGAATAATCACTTCAGATCGAGATTGCAAAAACATAATTTGTACAACTTGACATGTTGTGTGCACACACACAAAGAAACACATATGCATGCAGTCAGTGGCGGGCCGTGGATTTGGTACCTACGCATGCTGCTGTTTAACAGCTGATTTGTGATTCTGTTTAGGCCAGCAGAGAAGGCTTAGCAGGCCCTGACGGCCCGCCACTGCATGCAGTACATTAAAGCCACAATGTGTAGGATTAGACAACTTTACTGTCCCTCCAGATTTATCAGGAGAAAATGCACGAGATTCACCAGGATTGTCAGATTTACTCTACAAACAAAAACATTTGACATCAGAAGTTGATGGTAACTGAAGCAAATTTATGAGATCCAAAATACAGTTATGTTTACATTCCTTGCCTGACATTTTAAAGAATGCCTTTGCACCTCGTCAGTCAGGCCCTGTAGCTCTCGGTTTGAACATTTTATTTTTCCTTTTCTCTCTGCTATTGTTCGGTTTATACTCTGCTCGGGGCACAAGGGCAACATTTATCGCAATATCTTTTGTGAATTGACCTTGTGACAGGGGAGATTGCAGTTGCAAGTGATCAGCGGCCTCCATTCATTCTTTGTGGATTCTCCCCACACGGGCGTACCCACTTGTGCTCAACATTCAGACAGATTTTTCCAAACAACAGATTAGACGAGTGAGGCTCCACAAAGCGAGAGAACATCTGAAGCTCCACTGTCCTCATGGCTCTTAAATTACCGGTACCATGATGAACTGACAATGGGGAGCAGTCGATATTTTTGTGTATCTTCATGTTTCACACATGCAGCTATGAACGCAAAAGGTGTCCACCCCCACAGCGTGCACTTTTGAAATACAAGAGATCAAATCTACATTGAAGTTATACTGATTGACAAGCAAGTTCAAAAGGAGCATTTAATTACTTAGCTTCAAAGGGGAATGTGTGGCTCTGTCCTACATTGAGGCAACACTAGTCTCTTTTAACTCTAAATTAATTTTAGTCTGGCGAGGAGGGAAACATTTTAGTGTAAAATAATAAGCCACCTTCTATCAATTCCGCGGGAGATGTTATCAGGGCCATCGTAATAAAACTGGAGATCTAATCCTGGGAGAAACTCTGTTGTCAACAGTGATTTAAAACTCACAGCAGAAACACCTCGCTGAGACAAATCCTCTTAGCCACGAAAGATGAGACTGTAGCGCCGTTGCCTCCACAAGAGATGACAAACAGAGTCTTGCGTGTCATCTTTGAATAGTCTCAACCTTGCTCATGTGAGTGAATTAGCATTGAGCACCACGGTACAGCTACATCAAAAGCAGATGTATATTCCCTTGTCTGTTGAAAGGCTGAACATTTCCTCCGGTGCAGAGTCCCTGTAGCACCTCTGGCCCTGAGGTCATGAGGTCAAGGACAAGAGGAGGGAGAAAAATGAGTTCTTACATTCTCTGACAAGCCCCATCCTGAGTACAGTTTTCAATTACAGCTGAAGAGTGTTTATTTGTGTGCACCGTACGTCTGTGTCTGTGTGTGTGTGTGTGTGTGTGTGTGTGTGTGTGTGTGCTCGTGTCACTGTGTACGGCGTACGCGTGTGAGCATGTGTGCATCGCCAGTGGGAGGGGCAGCCAGCAGGTTCCTGGCACGGGAATTCCTGCCCATCAGGATTTGAGGAAGGGAACAGATGGAGCTCTCTGAGGTGTGCTCTCCCTGCTTCAGCCCTGCCGCTTCAGCCCTGCCACTTCACCCCCACACCCTCACTACTCCACCCACCACACCCTCACCACTCCACCCACCACAGCCAGCTGTGCATAGCCTCTTCAATTTCATCAAAGCACCTGGTCATTCTTTTATGGTAAAGCCCCGGCCCTTGAAATGCATGGCCTCATGTCCAGGTTAATACAATATGCAACAATAAAAACTAGGCTGATCATCTGAGTCATATGCAATGTTGGTGGGCGTCCAGCCACATTCTGTCTATTGCTGTTGTAATTGTGCTTTCTTAGATGAGTGCTGTTAAATCATACGAGTCCTGCTTGGCCTTGGCATGGGCGAGTGCCTGTTTCACTCCCTAGTATTGATTCAAGATTGTTTCATTTTCCACTCAATATTTAGTCTCTTGATATTAAAGCTGCAATAATCAATATTTTGATATTAACAACAGGCCAGATGACTACATGTAAAGGGGAAGGTTTTGTTTGCACCGTATGGAGGGGTGCAAACAATACTACAGCTACGATTCTACAGCTCCCCTCAACTATGGAGCGTCTTCTTGCAGCTGATTATTTTAACTTTACTATTTTTGTTAATTCTCATCAGCCTCATGTCTAGCTGCAATGCTACCTGTCCGGCTAGCTCACAGCAAAGCCAGGAGAGTCTTTTCTTTAACTAACTTTAATATATTTTTAACCCATACAAACCGTCACCTTTTATGATCAGAGTTTTGGATTTGTACTTTAATTGTAACAGCTAAATGGAAGGTTTGTAAACAATGAGTAATTTTTACGAGTTAATGCTGGTTAAATGTTACTGAGCCAGTTGGTGGAAAGCAAACAGAGATAAAGATCGAAGACTCAAAAACATATTAGTAAATGAAGGCTAATGTTGCTCTTCATGTGCTGAATATTTAGGAAAGCACACTGTCTGTCAAATCAACTTAGGGGGATAGCGTGTTTTAAGGTTTAAGGATTGACAGCAAGAAACCCTTGAAATCCTAATCAAACAATTAATTAAGTTCTCTCTTATCTTTTCATTCATTGTTGGTGTGTTTCATTTGAAACACACCAACAATGAAACACCTAAAAACATGGGTTCTGGTTTTATTTTGACTAGTTTAGGAAAACAAATCATATTAACTTTAGCAAAACATCATTCCATCTTTAAGCCATCTATTTGTCGTTGTGAGTTATGAGGTTAACACATTTTTTTCAGACAAAACCATATGTGCAATGTCACATTTTTGTCCCACTTACAATGTGGTAAACACAATGATTGTTATTCCAGGCACATGCTCTAAACACCGATGTATCCCCATCCAAACCTCCTCTTTAGGCTGTTAAAAGAAGATGAATTTACATTTTTTTAGCTATCTCTCTTTTCACCTGTCTGTTAAAACACTGAGTTAGATTTTGCTAAAGCATAATAATTTCCTTGAAAGGCACAAGCTGTCTATTTATTTGTCCGTATTCTTCCACAGGCATATACTAATCAATACATTAAGGTTTTAATTAATCTGCAGACAGCTTCTGTATGTTTTCTTAAAGATAAAGAAAGACAAAAGCAGCGCTTGCTTTTTAATTTCCCAGCATTGTTTGTGCCTATGATTGCATTTCTACCAACCAGTGCTGCATGTATTCAACAAACTTTCAATTCTGCCAGGTCACACAATAACTCATTGTGTTTCTGCCAGCATTGTGGTGCTGCTGTTCTTTTCTTAAAAATTGATTTACCCAGAAGAGACTGAGCACTGCTTTTCACACCTCACACGCTTACACCTGGGAGATGCTCCATACGGTGCACCCCTACTGTAGATGCATTGGAGCAGTTGGGGGTTTAAGACCTTGCTCAAGGGCACCTAATTAGTAGTTGGGGGCAAGAGATTATTCGCTCCCTTCCTGCACCCAGAGAAGTTCAATCCGTTGACCTTCTGCTCACAATCTTGCTTCGCTAACCTTGAGGCTATACAGCCATCCTCTATTGTATTAAAAAAGAGGCAGCGAACAGCCACAGCAAATGAAATCCAGCATTACCACATTAAGGTGTTTTCCATGCTTTTGTCTCCCACTGTACTCTCTTGTGCGAATTGAAAGGACGAAGACAGTCTTTTTCCACATCCTAATAACCTCTATAATCTGCCCAGTTGTTTCTCATTTATTATTCTTTATCGATTTTCATCATCATTCCTAAACCTCCCCCAGCCCTTCCCCAATGAATCATTCTCTTCTCCCTCGCTCTCTCACACACACGTTGCAACTCTGAATCGATTCAGTGCCCGAAGCATATGAAGTACGGCACTTTTTTTTTATTTTCAGTATAATGCATCACAATCATGCATGTTAATGGTTTATTGTTTGCAGATTGCAGACTGTGCTTGTATAGAATGCAGTGTGCGGTTGGGTTTTTGCCAAAAGTATTAATTGCAGTTTGCAATGCTGAGATAACTCAGTGTTTGAGAGCTAAATTGTAGTTCACAAAAATAAAAATTAGACAATATGGGGATGGAGACAATATTTAATATATATTTTACATAATCTGAGAATATGTAATTTGGCAAAAGGTAAACCTCAACTGAAACATTATAAAAACTGAACAAATATAATTTAAAAAATGATATTTTGTTCCATAAGGTTTACATCTATAATATATATATAAAGAATATAAGGCTGCAACAACTAATCATTAAATAGATTAAAACAGATTATGAAAATAGTTGCCAATGAATTTCATCATCGCATAGTTGGTCTATGTGGTGATGCACGGCATCCTCTGAGAAACTCCAGAGGCAAACGGACAATTACAGGTTTTAATTTAAAAATAAACGTGGATCATGGATCAATATAGCGAAAGCCCTTGATCGGTCAGGGCAAGTTTAAAGTGAATATTTTTTTCTTAAGAACAGAAACATGAGCGATATCTAATATATATTTATTATATCTTACTTTCCCATTTTATTCTCAGTGCATGGCTGCATCCCCAATGACTATGTATTTAATTTACGATAGTACATACATACATACTATCAGCCGCTTATCCGGGGTCGGGTCGCGGTGGCAGCAGGTTCAGCAGGCCGACTCAGGCTTCCCTCTCACCTGCAACACTTTCCAGCTCATTCTGGGGGATCCCGAGGCGTTCTAAGGCCAGCCAGGAGATATAATCCCTCCAGCGTGTCCTCGGTCTTCCCCGGGGTCTCGTACCAGTTGGACGTGCCTGGAAAACCTCTAATGGGAGGCGAGGCGTCCAGGAGGCATCCTGATTAGATGCCCGAACCACCTCAGCTGACTCCTTTCGACACAAAGGAGCAGCGACTCGACTCCAAGCTCCCCCCTGATGTCCGAGCTCCTTACCCTATCTCTAAGGCTGAGCCCGGCCACCCTACGGAGGAAGCTCATTTCGGCCGCTTGTATCCGAGACCTCGTTCTTTCGGTCACGACCCAGAGTTCGTGACCATAGGTGAGGGTTGGAACGTAGACCGACCAGTAAATGGAGAGCTTTGCCTTCCGGCTCAGCTCCCTCTTCACCAAGACGGACCGGTACAGCGCCTGTTTTACTGCTGCAGCCGCACCGATCCGCCTGTCGATCTCCCGCTCCACCTTACCCTCACTCGTGAACAAGACCCTGAGATACTTGAACTCCTTGGGGTAGGCAGTAATCCACCAATATATATATATATATTCTTTTTTTATAATGAAATGCTGGAATATGTTAAAGTTTAAACATTTGACTAATAATCAATTCATTGAAGTAATAATTGACAGATTAATCAATTATTGTAAAAAAATAAATTGCTGGTTGAAGCCCTAACAGAATGCTTTACTTTGAATTCAGCAGAACTGGAGTTATCGGTTCTTCATTCAGCGGTAATCTGGCACCAATGGGTCAGATCTACTGAACTGAACTTTCCCCCACAGTGTCTTTTCTAATTTCCTTTTACAGGACTCTTGTGTCATCGGGATCTCTATCTGTGGAAACAATGCCGTCCGGCGGGCGTCCTTTACTGTACATCTATTTATAGTTTGGTACGAGTGCCGTATGTTACTGGAAACCTACGATTCTTGTGATTCCAACTATGCACTCCGTTTCAAGATCAGACCACCACAGCAGCTACAGTCAACGCTTTTGTCAGACAACAAACAAACGATAGCAAAAGCCAGGCAACTCACCGATGACGCCTCATATTGATCCATAAATCGATAACATTCCAACAACAACGGCGTTGTTACGTCGTAAACGACGTAACAACGCCGTTCAACAACCTTTAGGTCCAATAAATAAATAAAAACCATAAAAGATTTAGTCCAAAACACGTGATTACATCCCTAAATATCCACAAACTGGTGTTTCATCATTTCATATCAGCTGGAAGATATGAAACAATATCTCTGTGTTTTTAGAAGAAAAGCAAGTTTGCATTAGAGCACAGATGAAAACTGGGCACCAAAATGTCTGCCGAAATCTAACCTTTCTAATGAAACCTCACTTGAACCAATAGGAGCTTCATGTCCTGACTGACAGGCTACATTACCCAACTAGAGTCTACGTTGAAGAACAGGGTCGGCCTCGCTTTCCTTACGTGGATCAAGCCTGTTACGTCATACGGCTCAGATGACAGGCGTTTCGTATAGCCAATGAAATTGCCTAAAAAACGGGTCTAAACAAGAGGAGGTGGAGATAATCACAAAAGGCTCCAGCTCATGAGAACAGACTGCTGCTGACAGATCCTCAGTTTGGCATTGAATTAGCACAAAAATGCATGTATACTTCATTTTCTCTGTGTCAGCAATACTGGTAGTAAATATATAGTACCTCTATAAGTTTGCAAGACGATAAGCCTTTTTATATATATATATATATATATATATATATATATATATATATATATATATATCATGAATATTTTCAGTCTCAAAATGGAAAAACGCCTAGACATTTCATCAGAAAAACATGTGTAAAATATTACTTTTCTGTGATATATCTACTATTTACTTAAGGCTTCAGCCTATTGTCCCATTGTGTTTTCCAGTTCATAAGTCTCATTTATAGTCATCTACAGGCATCTAGTTGCAAAGAAATGTTCAGGAGGAAATAAAAACCTTATACTTTAGTGTGTTCAAACTTATATAACTCAGTGTCAGCAGCACTTAAAGCGATTCTGACTATTGATGGGAAAAAGCTTCAGTGTTACCTTTCAAAAGAGACCAAGACCATGTTATGTACCGGACCACGGTGGCTGGACCAACAAGCAGAACACAAGGCAGTTTGATTCGAAAGCGCAAGTTTTACTGAATAGCACATACAGAACGTCAAAAGACAAACTCGCACAGGACAGGGAGTTGATACAGACTAAATACACAGGGGGATGAGACACAGGTGGAAACAATGAGGGCGGGGCTTGCAATCACACAGGAGGGCGGCACACCAGGAGGGAGGAGTCTGGAACGAGAGACAAGGTGAGTGACAACACAACAGACACAGACAGTGAACACAGAACTACCCAGAGGTCTGGGTGTAACAGACCATGCATTTACTCCAAATAGTTCAAGTACAGCTTCCCATTTACTTTGGGTATACCTGGATAGGCGTTTTTCGGCAAATTTTACAGGGACGCTGGGATTAATAACTTGGGAGATGGAGGTGGTGATAAGTGATGCCTTGATTGTCCCCTGTCTGTACAAATGTCTGTACGAATGAATTGCAGTTGCTTGCCATCATTTCTCCCACTCCCCCATACTTAGTCGCTCCATTATTTTAACTCCATTGTGTTTGTTGTTCATCGTTAAAAACACACGTTGTAAACAGAACATCCTGAAACTCTAATCATGCTGCCGAGTGACCTGTCAACAAAAGGAGAGAATTAAAGTTTCACTGCCGACGGCTGAGAATGTACCAAAATTATCATTATTGATGCTCTGAGTGAGAGAGTGAAAGGTTTTTAAATAATAATATGAAGCGATGATTTAGAACAAATTCACTGCTTCAAAATGCCTTTCAGAGTTGCAGCAAAATGTGTCGACAATCCATACGGTGGTCTGTGTCTCTGCCAGGAACAATGGTGGAAAAACATGGAACATGATGGTGTTCAAAGACCTGGAACGATGAAAAAAGTTTATTTAATGAGATTCTCTCTGGTGTGGCTCCAGAAGGCAGGAAGGGGTACCTGTTTGTTGTGTTTCTCCAGTTGCACATATCCATTTCAATGGGTCAGCCTTACCCTAAAGTGGTTTCATTTTACTGACTGAGATGTGGTGAACCCGTACACTGTGCCTCAAAGGGATACGACTTATATTGTATGTCTGTGCTACTTAGTACATTTCAATGTTGCCAAATAGAGCTTTAATTCCCCTGCTCAGTTTTTTGCTAAAGTTAGCTTTCCAGCTGTTGTTGTAGTGTTACCAGTGTTACTAATTTCCAAACCTTAACCCTGTAAAAGAGGCCTTCAAGGCAACATATTGAAATTGCCCCCCAAAAAAACTGTCCCAAGACAGCATCCTCAATATTAGATGATCCATGAAGGAGACACGTAAACAAATAAAGTGTTTGTGTAAAGCTAGTTAGTGTAGTGAGAGTTTATCTTGCGCCTATACTTATAAAACAACAACACGATGCTTCGTTAGTTTGCACAAGACCGCAACCACTTTTATTCTTGTCACACACACTTCACTAGAACATTTCCTCTCTTTCCGTTTTTCCCTTCACAATAAAAGCCCCAGAAACATGTCACCAGAACATAATGTTATTATATGGTGTTTAAGTACACCATATAATAACTTACTTAGTATGATAAGTATAATACAAACGTTCTACATTTAATAGAGTGGTGTATGGATGTATTTTTTGAAGGCCAACCCAGAAGTTAGCATCTAACTGGTTCAATCGACAAAAAGCCAATGGGATTTTTCGAAAAAGTAAGTTTATGATACTTACACATTTTGTTCAGTGAGATAATAATCTCAAATGAACACCGCTTGTTTTTTTAAGCGTAAATGATTAGGGTGACCAGACGTCCTCTTTTTCCCGGACATGTCCTCTTTTCGAGACCTAAAAAAAGCGTCCGGCAGGGATTCCAAAAACGTCCGGGATTTTGCTACGTCCGGGAAAATAGTTACCCCCTTACAAGTTTTGGAAATGGTATCTCCCTCACGTTCCACCTTCTTGCGCAAGCTCTGACTGTAGAGAGAACTGTCATTGGTCGGCCGATCTCAACGTAAATGTAAGTTCACGGCATGCTACACACTAGCCTAATTTATGGTTCTCCGTCACGTCGACGGCGTACCTACGCCGTCGACGTGACGGAGAACCATAAATTAGTTTGCCTGAGCATTCAAAGTTCTGCGTCGAGGGTCCGCGTTGCTCTGCAATTAACCGCCATGCCGCCAGGGGGGTGTGCCTGTGTGGCTGTGTTTTGCGCGATTTCTTGCCATGAGTTTAATGTCATTTTGCAGTCTTTGTAGTCCCTCGAAGAAAAGTTATAAAGGTGGTCGTATTTCCTGACCTCCTCGATGATTCGTTCTTCTGTTTGGTCCATTGTTACTACCGGTCTACAAGAACTTTAAAAATAGCGGTGTAGGAAGACAAACCGGAAAGAGCAACCGCCGGAAAACCAATCACAGCGTTAGGATTTTTTCCTCCTCCTCCACTCCACACACCTCCCCCCCCGGAACGAAGTGTCCTCTTTTTCACAAACTCAAATCTGGTCACCCTGGTAAATGCAATTGGCAGATATAAAAAGCTAACGTTAGTGCATGAGCAAGGCTTTACAAGGCTGTAAAGGTGAACTAGTCAGCATGATGAATGCATCTTATAGTCTCATTTAGCCACTTGTTAGCAACTGTTTTTTTTAAGACACTTCAAAATTCAAGAGAGTGATTCATTGACAAATTTTATATCAAGGAACAACATGTTAAAATCTCTAAAGCTGTGTTAAACACATGATGTGTTTGGAAAATAACACAAACACTAACTTTGGAGTGTGAACTTCCTTAAATCCAATAAATAACTGAACATAGCTGCTAACATTAGGTCTAAACTGTAACGGCAATGTGCCACAATATTTCCCCTTACCTTATCCATAACATCAACCTTTTCTTTTAAAGCTTTTCTGTCACATTTGTTGTCTTATGCTGCGTTCCATTTACTTCGGGAATCGGAAGTTGGAGCTGGGAATGACATCACAAAAAAGTGTGTCAGAAAACTGTACGGGGTTGGCTGAGTGTGTCAGAAAACTGTACGGGGTTGGCTGATAACAATGCATTACATCGGTATTTTCTGCATACAAACACATTAGCAACATGTCCACAGGCATTTTAACTATTAATGGACAGAGCATCCATTTTAAATTTTTTAGATTTGGGTTGGTGGAGTTGGTCCGATTTAGACAACATTCCAAGTGAAATTTCCAATGTTCAAATAGAACATAGCATTAGTAACAGCACGGGCGATCACACACATTATTATCCAAGACCTTTGGGTGCTGCAACGAGCCAGTAACATAGATTTTTGTATTCTGGCTGATTTTATGATGCATTTCAGAGCTATGAGGCAGAAAGCATTCCTGAGAGCAAGCATATTTGTCAAGGCAACAAACAATATTGTCTCGCTTCCACTTTTGTTCTCTGGTCTTTTTGATTTTGTACGATATACACATTGAGGACCAAAAATAAAACACTTGAAATGCAATCTGATTTCAAGATACCTACAGTTATGGTTTATTTTCAGTGAAGATGAAATTCAGTGTGTGGACCAAACAGAATATGAGCTTGCAACTCAAAATCAGGCCACAACTCTTTTTTCCCCCCACTTGGTTATATATGTGTATTGTAAATTGTAAACAATGTATTTGAGCTAAAATAAAGGTTGAATGAAAATGGACTCTGTCCACCAATGAAATATAAATACGGCAGAATAAAAGTGACAGAAAATGAGAAGCCAATATTCCAATTATTTTCGCAGTTGATTGAAAGCTCTAGACACACACATATACTGTGTATATATATACTGTTGGAGCATGCACAGAGGGGATGAGGTGGCTTAAATGCTTAAATCTCTTTACACCAATACAAGAAAATTGTGTAATACGTGCTTTCATTTTTGATCCCCCACCTTTTATGTAAAGTATTCTTAAACAGTCATAATGTTTAATGCACTTATAGCCGCTCTACTGTTTTTGGAAATCATCCATTAATGGACTTCAAAGTTGCTGAGTAAGGCTCTCAAAGTCACACACAGCTCTTTATAGTTCAGACCATACGCTCTATGAACATTTCAGTGAGATACTACGCGACATATTCATGATTTATCAAAGATCAAATAATGATATTTACCCAAGAGTAGTCAGCAGATTAGGAAGCCTGAGTGTGTGGGAATGACTCATGATGGGGTTGTAAAACTGCGGCAGAGTACTTACTCGCCACACCGTTTAGTGGATTAAGGAGTGCCACAGTCACATTCAGACGACTGTGTCAACAAGGGAAGCATCTCCCAAACCACTGGCTAAATCAATGCGCCGCAGGCTCTCTGGGATACTTTAGAGGTTATGCAAATGACCGAGGCTGGGATGTGACATTTTGAAAGCCCTAGATGGATCACCCCTATTAGCAAAGGCTTTGATGGATCCTAAAAGGTACTTTCCTTTCTCATGATGGAGGTTTATTCCACTCTCTCACTCCTGTTTCAAAATGATTTGTGGTCAGCAGGGTCAGCGGTGAGTTCATATAAAACAAACACAGCCCCTGCTGTAGGGGAGGCCACCTGGGAAATGGAATCACAGCAGAGCAAAGAAGCAGGATTCAGGAATCAGAGAGCACATAACTGATTTTATGTTGCATCACACTGAACAAATGTGTCAAAGAAAGCTTAGTAAAACCAAGACTGCTCCCGTGATTCATGGTAATGAAGCCTGTACAACAAGCTGTACGCAGCTACGGAGCAGGCAGTTTCCCACAACAGTAATCAGAAGCAATAATTGCTCACATCATAAAATGAGAACAGAATGTCATATTCTCCATTAAAAAGTGAATCATATTTGCACAATGCCCAAGTGACATGCTAACCTTCACAACAATTGGTTGTAGCACTTAACTGATGAGATGACAATAGCCTTAAAAGGCACATTTTGGCAGATGAGGCTGCAATTATCTGGTTAAAAGTCCTTAAACAGAATGAGTGAGGAAAAGAATGGGATGCTGATTGAATTCTGACACACACCAGCACTCAGTGTAGAGGTGGAATGTAAAATCACTCATGTTAACAATAATTTCCACTGTGGTTTTCTCTGAATTATTCAAATTATTTCAATAATTATATTATTTTTTTCATAGTGGAAGTTTGGCATGTGATGAGTCCACTTCCATTCACGGTGAAGTATTGGGCATCTGTTGTGCTACTGCTAACACTTAATAATAATCACCAGGAACTTGTGCAATAGTAATTAATTAATATGTAGATATTGTCATTACAAATGGCAAGAATGAATGGCATTATGTACAGTGTTGACATCTGGTATTTGGGCTTAAATGTGTTGCATATACTATTAAACTAAGCACAATGAGACTGCAGAGGATGACATTAACGAATTAGACCCCCACAACGGCATTACACATAAAGTTAGACATCAGCTTTCTATTATGTGAAATGTTCCATTTGTCGTCCAGGAACTAGCCCCCGTATGACACCCTAAAGCATTTAAGGAAATATAATACCAGGGGAAACATCCTCTATTGTTAAGGCCATGCACAGAGTCTATTGATAGGAATATACAAACTGATTGCTAATTTTCAAATATGTAGCTTGCGCAGGAAATCACAGTGGTGAAGGATTGTGATGGTGTGTGATGATGGGAAGGAATGTCAGAGATCCAATGGTATCAGTAGCCGACTATAGCAGCACCAATATGTACAGAACAAACATGAGTATTCCAAATCCAATTTGGCCCACATAATGCTCACATTTCATCGTCTAATCATGAGGAATACTTGAGTAGCTATTAGAGTAAACTACATTGCTAACGTTTAGTTTACTTCTCTAAAACATTCACTAATTCATAATACAAGTTATATAACACTTATCAAATATGATTCCTTTAATAATGTGTTCTTAATATTGAACCAATGTACGATATCATATATCAATAATCAGTGTTGGGGTAGTTACTCAGAAAAAGTAACTAGTTACTTCTGAAAATTGTAACTAGATTACTTTACTAGTTACTGCATTTGAAAAGTAACTTCACTACTAGTTACTTTACTTTCCATTTTTTTAAGCAAATGTCCAAATTAACCGCAAAGATACATGGACAAACATCATGGCCCTTTCATCACTTTATTTTAAATTTTCAATAAAGGGCATCTCTTAGCCTTTCCACATAGTGTATTGTAATTGTAAACATGTAAAACAAAATGGCATATAAAACTCAGCCATTAACTTCAACGAACATTAACTCTGTTCACACTGTCTGACCAAAGAAATATGCCTCACTTTAAAATCCACAAACAACAGGATACAAGAGATGGTGGGGACATTCAGGTCGGTCAGACAGCAGTAACACATTAAAAACAGGCCAAAAACAGGCTTTTGGAAACATGAGACCCCACTAAACCAAATGGGGGCCTACTCCTAAGAACAAAACCAGCTTGTTATAGGAATCATTGTAGTGGTTTAAGAAAAATAGAAAAAATAAATGGCACTTTTTCCCATGTAGCCAGCTGGGGCTCCTGCTAGCGCTCCGTCACTTCCCCGCTAACTTCCGCTAGCTCCCCGAAAAATACCGAAGGTAGCGGGACCAGGCTCGACACCCGACTTGGGCAGAGGGGACGCGGGCAGTAGCAGCAGCAGCGGCCGGTAGCAGCAGCAGCGCTAGCTAGCAGCTGCTACTAGCTTGCTACAGCGGGGACACTGATCGGCCATAGGAGCGGCTCGTAACCCAACGTTTACGGTAGATTGTTCATGCAGGAAGTGTTGTGTGACTCGCGCGCCACTAAAAGAGAACTTTTCGGACTGGTAAAAATGGCTTGGGTAACGCAGGAAAGCGCGTTCCTGAGGTCTAGTAAAGTAGTGTAGTTACCAATATTTTGAGTGTAATGCGTTACTTTACTTTGTTACCTATAATAGTAATATCGTTACTGTAATCCGTTACTTTGTAACTCGTTACCCCCAACACTGTCAATAATAAATGAAGAAAATGCAGGGTCTAACATACAATTTTAGGCAAACACCTCACATTCTGCTGCTGCAAGCGTAACCCCTGTTGTTAAAATTATATGTTGCTGCATTTCAGTATGTCAGCAGTGATCCTAAACGAGCATCAGAGGTGGATAGCAATAATAATACATTATAAAATACTAAACAAGACATTTCCTAGTAAGTGCTTTTACAGATGCCCAAGTCTTCAGTATGAAGCAGCTTCTGGTGTTGGTGTAAAAGACAGGAAAATTATGGTACTCGGAGCAGAAAGTTCAGCAAGAAAAACTATGGAGTCATTCATAAATACCGAGGGACATGACAAGTCTCTGCACACAGAACAAAAAGAGAGAGGAATCACTAGGCATTTCCTGAAGCTTGTCACAAAGGACCACAGTCATGAATATTTAGTGTGGCGCCACCAGATGAAAAGACTAAATGTGTGGCAGGTGACATCAAAGTTAGATGTTTCTATCAATCCCAGGACTGCGCTTTATATATTTATAAGTGGACGTAGGTTTCAGACAGCCTCTTGTTAATGGCCGTTTGGAAGCCTCGTGTTCTGCATGGCTGTCAACTGAACGCTGAATAAGACACTTTTACGCAACCAAAATCTTACAATTAACTTTCATGAGCTGAAAACACAGTGTGAAAGGCTAAAAGTTCCAAGACGAAAATGAAGACAACTCGACTGGACAACATCGTGGTAGCAACCTCTCACTCACAAGGTAGACCCGCCCTAAAGCATACCCTGATTTATGGTCTACTTTACTCTAAATGGGACAATCATTTATTAAATACACTTCATGCCGTATTGAAGAAGACTTGAAACTACAGATTGGAATCATAAAGTCAAGTTTACAATAGTTACTCAAGTGATAAAAAATTGGAATTCATTGATTTTACTGTGAAACCTAACCATTTTAAATAATAAAGCTACATAAATAATGCTGTGTCCAGGCCTGAAGTGTGGCTCATATCCTCCACCATGACCACACGCTGATGTTGAAAGACTGCTGCGATACTTGTTTAAGCCAAGTTAACAAAACTCATCTTCCAAAGCAGATAAGTAGCGAGAACTCGGCTGAATGCCAACTTTAAATTGGGACATTACTTGAGCGGTCACTCACACTGACTTTCTTCATCAGAGCATTGTGTTGTGTGTTGCTAACCCTGACTTCTATATTAGCAGTTCTGACCAGGGAGGAGCAGTCACAGGTCTGAAGACTTGCCTGTTCTCTTACAATCTTGTATTGCGGAGTAGCATAATTTAAGCAGTTGGGGCCATTTCTTTTATCAAGGGCACTTGGGAGGCAGTTGTCGAGGGAGCCGAGGGCGCTTCTTATTGTACTCCCATACCCAGAATTTCTTTGAGCCAAAATTCTAACTAGTGACCTTGTCTAAAGCTCACTTCTATATCCATTAGGCTGCCAAAAAAAAATTTGATGATAACTACAGTCACTTAACTTAGTGTTGTAACTTTATGTGCTGCGCGATATGGGAAAAACTATTTTCGTTTTGTTCCCACCATTCATGAATAGATCCTTGTGTCTCCATTGCATATTTCACTAGAGGACAATGGAGGCATATCGAGGCATGTCACACAAATCTCTATTGGCAATGTCTGACATCTAATCTAATCTTGTCCGTCCTTGTATCTCATTGAGTGACTTCTCATTGAGGCTGGATACTTGGTTTGCCATGGCTATGAATGTCAGGATGCCTCATAAACCCTTTATGATGCATTTATGTTTCTGTCTAGCAGAACAGAGCTTTCCAAGGACTCCAATGGACTCCACAGTTTGGTCAAAAAATTACAAAACAAATGAAAAAAGGAAAAGAAAAAAATTGCCAATCAAATCATGATAGATTAGTAACTATGTTATGTCATGTCAAGAGTGTCATCATGCACGTAGCATGTGAGGTATGTTGCTATGCATGTTTTATTATTCCATTCTCTGGCAGTGTATGTTTCAGTGTTGAACCAAAAAAATGAAATGTTCTGGGTCGTCTCTTTATTCCGATATTCTCATCTCTTGCTTCAGGCGAAGACAGCAATACACCAAATGTACACCCACATGCATCATTTCAACAGCATCCCCTTTGGTGACGAGTCCATTCCCACAAGCATGAGCCGACATAACATCACACTCTAAGATATCAAGACTGTTAAAGGATAGAGTTATATGGAGATGTAAAAGCACAGGTTTTGATTGCCCTTCATCAGATCAAGTTAATTCCATTTACAAAAAAACATTTCTTCTTCACAAAGCCTGCTTGTGAGTCTTTATTATGAAGCAATTATTTATTCAACATAATGATTAACATTACATTGCAATGAAGGCGATAATTTTATTTATTGATTCCAGTTAGGGGCCTTTGACATATGAGTGTGAGCAACCTGTGCTGCAATGCATTACCTGGGGTACACAGATGATGAAGTCATGCATTCAAAATCACATTAGCATGGCTTAGACCGGTTTTACATAACGTATCCCTGGATACTGTGGCTCCCACAGGGACGTGAATAAAGCATAAGGCCTTACACAGTATCTTCCTGTGTTCTAAATATCCCCTCTCAACTTTTTTTATAAATGTGCAGTATTTATCATTTGGAATTCTACCACAAAAAACCTCTGTGTATCACTGGGGGAAGGAGAGGGAAATTGCTAAGGGAGCACTGGAATAAATTATTCGCAGACAAATCTTTTATTCCAACACAGAGCACAGAAAACAAGTGTGCCAGCTCCCCCAGTAATTCAAGAGGTACTTTTCTTTTGTTCTTCCCTTTGTTTTCAGTGCGAATGTGGAAATAGACGTTGCTAAATAAGGCCCCTCCCATTTCCCAATTCCCCTACGAGCCTCGTCTGTCTTTCTTTTTCCCTTTGGCAGCCTCGCTTAAGCAATAGATCATTACCTGTTGTCTGTTTTCAGTAACTTGTACCTCCGACTCAGGTCTATAATTTGACAAAGTCTACACTCGGAACTGGAGGGAGCTTCCCCTCCACTGTTTATTAAGTGTCCCAATTGAATAAATTACCTGTGGTGGCCACATAATTGAGTTGACCTTTTAAAATAACAAGAGGAATGGCTCTGATGTGGCACTCTGGGCGTCACACCTTCCTCCACCCTGTGTGACCCGCTCTCTCATTGTTTGGACTGGATCCCTCTTATTAAGACATCATTACTGCCGCACTATCAATATTTAATCCTCATTCTCTCCAGCTGCTTTGGTTGCGGTGAAGATGATAGTCAGAGAGAAGGAAAGACTTGGTCAAAGGAATGAGATAAAGGGAAAGGGAAAGAAAGCTCTTTCATCATGCATCACCGAATGGGACTGTGGACGCAAACGAGGCTTATGGATGGAGTATCATATAATGACTCACCCACCCTACTCTCAAGATCACATTTAAAAGTTTTGCGTGATGAGTGGAGCCTCCAAACAAGACACACTGCTTTCAAGCCCGTCGGAAGGCAAAAGGGTCAAATTTACACCCTTGAACAGTTCACACATCTCTCCATAGAACAACTACGTATAACCTAGGTAACATTCGCTGATGGACTTTATTTTTCAGCAGTGTCTTGTTTTCTATTTATATTGGATTATACACTACTTTATTTTCAATCATTATTTGTGGGTTAAACACATTGTTTAAAAGCATCATCGCAGGGTTTGAGTCAAACTTTGTTTCCACCACCAGTTCAGGAATTCAAACTGAAACCTACGTATCACTCACAAGCCCACCTTGTCTAACCTTTAGCTTGCTGCCTCCTTACTTTTGAATGCTTAGACTCAAAAGATTGAATAGATTATTGCAATAGCGGAGGACTGCAATGGGAGCGGCTTCTGGGTAAAACCCTACAAGTCTCACAGTAACATTCTGTTCTTTCGTAAAGTGTGTTCACTCTGCCAGCTCACTTTCTTCATCATGTCAAGTGTTGCGTCAATCTGAGAAGCACTGAAGTTTCTCCACCAATGTTTTAAGGCCTTCCTTGTTCCTACACCTGGGGTTCAAGTGCAGGCTTGAATTATTGATGCCCCTTAGGTGTGTACAGTACGGTAAATGATGCATAGCCTGCCTCTACCCATCCACACTCAGTTGCGGACCACATTTAGAAAGCAATATTCACTGCTAGAAGATTTGATTTGCTCTAAAGGTCCATTGGATGTTATGAATGACCACTATAGATTAGTTAATCACAACACTTGGAGGTAGAATAACCATCTACTTGTGGTGCAAAAGGAGAAGTAATGGCATCATTTCTCAGCTTCCACCAGCCAAAGTACTGCAGTGATGCAGATGTTTTGTACAACATAAAAATGTGTTTACTTGGTTATGTGTATGTGTCTATGTTTTCTCCATGCTGTAGTGTGTGTGTATTTCTTCCACTTTGTATATATGCTGCTGCTGCTGTGTGTGTGTGTGTGTGTGTGTGTGTGTGTGTGTGTGTGTGTGTGTGTGTGTGTGTGTGTGTGTGTGTGTGTGTGTGTGTGTGAGAGAGAGAAAGAGATCTTGAGATACCTGGCATCACTGCTGCCTCTGTTTGTTTGGCTCCAGGCTTTCAGACTGTCAGCGCGAGGGCTGTGTAGTGAAACAAAACATGCTGTCATCTCCGTAACAAGTCTAGCCGCCGGGATTCAACACACACACCTCAGTGAGACAAGATGCCGTGGCTCAGCCTCTACCTCTTCGCATTCTGGCTCCAACAGTTGACACTTAGGACCGCAGCCGCTCTGGGGATATTGGAAAGATATGAAACACACTTCTGTTGCTCATCTGTATTTTTGTAAGCTTCATGCAGCTCAGTTTTTTTTTTTTTTTATGAGTACATTACACAAGGCAAATGTGACAAGATTTTAATCATGTAGCTACTTGGGAAAGCAGCATCAGTTTGAGATAACGCATCACACAGACGGATATGTGGAGACAAACGGGATAAACTACGAGGAGGTGAAAATGCCTCCTCTCGCCGAATTGTTTTTTTCTTCCCCTGCAATTCTGAACCAACTTTCATGTTGTTTGTCTTTGCCCATCTGTTTTCTAAACGCCGTGCTCCTAGAGGCACATCAGCTCTGGTCTGTAAGCTGTTACAGACGGGAAGTCAAGCGCCTCTTTCAATTACTCTCTTATTGGTTTAGACCTCCCTCTGGACAGGCCAGGCCCAGTGTCAATCCTGCTCGTAATGAGAGGAGATCTCTCCCCGTGGAGGAAGTGTCTCTTTGGGTTTACATTATGTGTCCTCGTACTCTAACCCGACAAATAGGATTTGAGGGGGGTTGTGTGTTGCGTGTTCTAGCACATGTGTGCAATGAATGTGTTTGTTTTTCTGTGTCCTCTTCTTTACTCTGCATTTCTGCCGTCAACATCACCTCACAACATGCAACCTTTTGCACAATATCCACAAGCTAAGCACCAATGTTCTGAGCATCGTCTGATATTTTGCTCAACAGGGCACGCTGCTCTGTTGTCTTCTGGAGCCGGTCAGTGCAATAACACATAACACAAAAACCTCTCTCCTAACTAAACTTTTTGCTCTTCCCCAGGGATTCTAAGTGTGTTGCATGTGTGTGTGCCGGGGGTGTACGTGTGGGTTTGTATTTCCTAGCCAGACAGCTGTACACCAGCCCAGTGTGAAGGTCAGGGTACAGGCCGACTAGCAGCAGGAGATGTCACACCAGGACAGGCCATGGCAGCCATGCACAAAATTGCCTCAACAGATCACAGACCTCCACCCATCTGCTGTGACGCCAGATTGGGGGGTTGCAGAAGGTTGAATTCAGTGGTTGAGCTAATAGCCCTCAGTGCGATTCACCACAGTAGTATGGGCCGATTTGTAAATGAAGTGTTTGTTCCCTTAGAGATTTGTGGATTAATGAAATACTAATGAAATGCTCTGTGATTATTTTTTAGATTGCGTTACCAGCACAAAGTGAACATAAAGGGGTGGGATGACTATTAACTCATCATCTGGTCTTGAATATTTTAATTATTTAGCAATCTAGTAATATTCATTAATTTACCATGACAGATTCAGCTGTAGTTCTGTATCGTTTCTTAGATATGTGAGAGGTAGAAGCCTGACATGCACTGCCACGGTGCACCTTTCTTGCCAGATGTGACAAGATGATGACCTATGTTGTTGCTAAGCAGCATTTTCAGGAAACCATCCCAGATAAGACATATCTTCTAGGCCTAGCTTACTGTCCACTAAGTCTCACAAACTTTGACATCATGTAAATATGTCCACCTGGCAGCCTGTGATGGTGGCAGAATAACAGCCGGAGCTGTCGAGGTAAACATACAAATATTGCCTTGTCTGTCAAATAAGAAATGGCTCAGGAAAAAAAATGTAGGCAAATAAAGATGTGTTTATGTTTTCTGGAGCTGCTGAAGTGCACAAATATACCTCAAACACCCAAGTTGCATTGTAGTCGCAAAGTGTTGGAACAGAAGTGGGATGAAAATATAATTCAGCAGCACATCATCCACTCTCTAGGAACCTGACAAAGTCAGAAATGTGTAAACACCAGCATCCTCCCGAACATGCATCACAAAAATTATTTGGCTAGACTGAAGACACAGAGAATGAATTGACAAGTGACTAAGTTCCTGCGTCAAAGTTTAATTACATTCTCATAGTGGGGAAATGACAAAAGTGCTGACCTCTGAGAATTTGATGGCTTGCAGTCACACTGCATAGAATATGTATTATTATTATTATATACAGCTTTGAGATTGGTTGGGGGGCTGAACAGAAAGTCTGTGAGCGAGCGTGTTTCTGTTGGCAGTTTCTATTTCTGTTTCCGTTCCTCGTGGCTGATGTGTCCCATCTTGGAGGAGTCAATCTTCCTCACAAAGGAGGAGCCTGCCTTCCCCGGGGACATCGTTTATTCATGTATCAGATTTATTTTTTGCTGCCATGGCCTCCCAGGATTCACATCGCATTCATTACAGGGGGGGTAATGGAAATTGAATTCATATGGCGAAGCCCCACATGCATTGTGTGACTTGGGTGCAATGTGAAGGTCTCCTCCTTCCATTACAGCGGGCTGTAACCACAGTTCCGGAGTGGAGATAGAAATTTGCAGCTGAAGAAAACTTGAAAGTTTTCAAGGAGAAAAATTGTGTCAATTTGAGGTAAAAAAAAAAAAGAAAAAAAGAAAAAAGAGAATATTTAAGGATAGAAAGTTTGATTTTGTTTCTTTTTCTTTTGCAGTTGAAGTTTGCTGTGGGGAGAAATTCAGCTGCTGCTGAAACTGAGGAAAAACTCTCAGCTTCTCTTTGAAAAAGGGTCGAGCATCAACATGAAACAATTGATTGCATAGATGCACCTCTCATCTTATATTATCTTATTCCAACCAAAATACATTTCAAGCCTTTGTAAAGAAAAATAACAATAGGAACATATTCTTTCTGTGCTGTGTCCCAGATCTATTCTAGGTACTAATTCTTCAATGTGCACAGACTCAAATAAGTCTGTTCTATATTAGCTTGATTTTAGAGTGTGCTATTGATTGACATTGTCCCACACAACATTGCACAAAGGAAACAGAGGAGCTGTTCACAGCTGGAAAAAATACAACAAATCTTTGAAAGTAGCGAGCCAGCTTCGGGAACATCTCTGAAAGCCCAAACTAAAGTATTACATCCAGCAAACATAATTTCCTTTGTCTTTGTTCAGTTTAATTGGCAGTAGCTTTCTAATATAGCAAATTGATTGATGTCTGTCTGTGTGTCTTGTTTCCTCTCTTCTTGGTACAAAATGGAGAGTTTCCCCTGCAAACTAAATAAATACACAGCGGGCCAACAGGCAGAAAACAAGGAGTTGGCGTTTGAAGTTGTTACTGAAAGCAATACAAAGTGATTACAAATCATAAAATAATGACATTCCATAAACCAGAGGGAGACCAAAGCTATTGTCAATATAAGTGTAGTGCAGTAAGACAACTGCATTCACTTAAGTCAAGACTAACTGTCAAATTAGTTATGTAGTCCCTCAAGGTAGGAAGAAACTACCATCACCACAAATCAACATCATCAACATCACTCCATATGGACAACACAGCTATTAATTCCAGTAATTAATTAAGGAAACCTACATACAGACTCCACAATAATAAAAAGTAAAAAGAGGTGATAAACAGTAAGCCCAACATTAAATTAACAGTTACTCACAATTGTTGTATTAGCAACACATAGCCACCAGAACGCAAAGCCCACTGGTCCTTTTGTGCAGTTTGTGTTTATTCACTGTAAATTGGGGCATCATTGGCTCAGAGGTCAAAACGGGTTGAGCCGGGGTTTGATCCCTGTCTGCACATTGAAGTGTCCTTGAGGAAGACTCTAAACTCAAGTTGCTGAGCACTTTACAGCAGTCGACTGCTTCTAATGCTTAGATGGGTTAAAATTAGGTGAAATTAGATTGTATTGAGCTTTGTACGATTGTATATATAAAGATAATCATGAAGTATAAAAAAGGTGCACAGCCAATGAAACGACTGACGTTAACTGTAAGCTAGCTAGCTACCAACCGCGTGTATGGTCACACTGCAAAAACAGCCCTTCTAGAAAGAAGCAAAACATTCTTATATTTAATTAAATCATCCTATATCAAGCAAAAAAATCTGCCAATGGGGTAAGCTTTTTTTGCTTGACAAGATTTCTTAAAATAAGCCCAAAATTCTTGGCTCTGAAAGACTAAAATGAGACTTTAAACCTGACAGAAAATCTTAATTAACCCGAATTCTTCTAAAACAAGCAATGCCATGCAGTTTTCATTCAGCATGGTTATTTGTATTATGTTGTGTGTATAGATCAGACTGCTGTCAGTCTGCTGTCATCTTAATATGTTAGATATGAAGCAGCAGGTTCCGCCCTGCAATGAAAATAATAATAATAATTTAAAAAAAACTTTAATTGCCCTTGTTTCATGGCATTCTTAAATTGAGAAGTTGAATGGTCTTACTCTTAAAATAAGGCAAATAATCTTGTCACTGCACTGGGTTTTATTGTAAAACATTTTTATACTCTGTTTCTGGTTCATTCTAGCTCAAAATTAGCTGGTATATCTTATCAAGAAAAAGTAAGGCATACTTTCTTAAAATGAGATAATTTTTCTAATCAAAACATGCTTGACAAGATTAATATTCTTTTTGGGCAAAAAAATAAGACGTATTTTCTTGATACAAGGCTTTTTTTACTTTCTTGAAATTCCTTTTTTGCAGTGCAGGCAGCTCAGCCTCTAATTGAATCCAGATCTCATCAGGGACTCCAGTTCTGTCTTTTATTTCCCTCTAAATTATTGGTCAAGTTAAAACATATTTATTGACTTTACATCAATCCTGTTAGTCTAGACCCACCTCAGTACTAGTCTAATTCAAACCTGTCTGAAACCTTAGATTGAATCCAATAGTATGCAAATGTCATATTATTTCAGGTGAAATAATACAGTATGCAACCACTGGACACTACGCCAACATACATATCCCACAATGCAATGCGGTAGTGATGGTGAAAGCTCATAACAGACAATGGTGGATACCTCTCTAACATCAATAACGCTACAGTTTAAGTGTAAGTATGAGATTAAGGTGGGGAACCATGATTACACGTTCTAAACCGGTCAGGAGGCTCTCAGGAAGTTAATTGCAGCCGAAAAGATAGTAGTCTAACGGCTAATTGGTTAGCTGGAAACAAATCAATAATCACGAAGAACCTCAAGAAAACCTACAGATAATGCTCCAAGAAAGTGTTCAACTGAAACCAACTGCTGGTGGTGTACTTTTATAATAACTTGATTGGTTTTAATCTACAGGATAATAACAGTACAGTTTTATCACAGACATTTCCAATAAACTGCTCAACTGTTCATCCCTGATTTCCACAGTAATTTATTCAAGATTAAATTGTAAAATATACTCATGTCTCTGGTATTGACAGGTAAAATTAGTCCATTTGATTGGTGATATTATATATCACTTGATTTCGTGGTCTATTGGGGATCACATGATGATGGATTGACTAACAAACTGAATTATTAATTTGTTTATTTATGGGTTTAAATGAACACTTTGAAATGAATATTTAGAGTGACATTCCAGCAAATTCACAGAGGACTGGTGTGCTTGAAACTTTTCTAATATAAAATGGATGCATGCAGGCTCACTGATATGAAGTCAGCAGCATGCATAGATTGAAATAAACTGACTCAAAATATAGTACGGCTGCTTCACACTGGTGCAGGGAGTCAGGAACCTTCAGTCTCTTTCCTCCGAGGAGTCTTCATCTCCTCCTGCTTCATCTTCATCCCTTCCTGTTCAACTCACCCTGATCGTTTGTCTCCTTTACCTTGAGTATATTTTTCCTTCATCTGTCTCTGCAATGCCTTCTGCCGTGCAGTCTGCCTGACAGGTTGGCCTTTTTAAATGACCGTTTGTCATTGGGGGAGGCATCAAGTTGCTTTTGTGAGCCGTTTGTCCTCAAGTATGAGGCAAAAAGGACAAGGGAAGGAAGAAGGAAGAAGGGGGAATGGTAGAATGAAGAGAGAGGAGGGGATGGAAGGAGGCAGGAAAAGGCCAAGGGACACAGGGACGAGGGGGGGGGGAGAAGGGTGATTTACAGAGAGAAAATAAATCCTCCTTTCGCTTTAAATGACTGTGAGGGAGCATTTTTCATGCCCGATTCAACACCAAATTATGAAAGGTAATCTCTAGTTTGAGTGTGTGACACAGTGATAACTTGTGCAGGTGTAGAGGAATCCTACATCCTTAAGACCAGGAGTAAAGCCAGCAGATTTTATCACACATGGCAGATGAGGCCTTTGCTGTTGGCGTTTTCTTTCTCTCTCTCTCTCTCTCTCTCTCTCTCTCTCTCTCTCTCTCTCTCTCTCTCTCTCTCTCTCTCTCTCTCTCTCTCTCTCTCTCTCTCTCTCTCTCTCTCTCTCTCAGTCTTACAAGCTCACTGGGCCTGGCCCGCTGACATGCTTCAGCACGACCACTAAGCACATCCCCACTGTCGGGTCCAGAGTTCACTCTGCTGACAGTGCCAATTCATTAGTGTCCACTGACGCACAGCTAAACTCTAAGTCATAATGCCACAAGGCATTACATTTTACTTTCTTTCAGATCATTCCTTTTTTTTCTCCCGGTCTCTTCTGTACGAAGGAGCGATAAAAAAAAAAAAGTGCTCTATTCCTTCACACCAATATCTTACATCGATTAGATGAAGAGTGAATGAGGATGATGGTAAATTCACCCGAGCATCTAAAGCCACAACCAGAAAGAAAAAACACACACACAGGCTCATTTATGTGTGGTTGGCTTCCTCTGAGCCTTTTCAGCACTTTAATTAAATTGGATCTGCCTCCTAATTATTCTAATTGATAAATTATACCTCGATTATGTCACATTACGGCTCTGTAAATCTAAAATGCTCATTTGCTTGACAAATACAGCCGTGTCTACCGCTCATTTGACGTGAACATGGGAGGTCCTCAGCCGTACCGATGAGAATGTGCAGAGCATTCAAGATCCCCATTTATTTTCAGTGGCTGCTCAGGGTCGGGTGATTATGTGTCTCCTTTAATTGCTAGAAGCTCAGTCAATTAGAGCTCTTTTAATTTTATTTCAATAACTAATCTGGGAATTGGGGGTCGAGATTTTTACCACACAGGCTGTAATTATATTCCAAATATATTGCCAAATGTTTTTTTCTTCGTCTTTACTTGTGGCTGGGAAATGACTGAACCCAAGGGCTTTATTGCTAGAATGGTCCTCTTTGAACCACATCAGCTCGAGCTTGATGATGTTAGATTTGCTGAATTGAAAACAGGCTCCTGGAGAGGGAATTGTTTAACGTGATGAAGATATCAATACATCTGATTGGAAATCTGCGAAGTCAGGAGTGTCACTGCTCACCTACTACAGAGGGAAGCAAACCAGGAGTAAATAGGATGATGAGTGGCTTATTCGAGAGCCAATAAGCAATTTAGCAAAAAGCAGTGGGACCTCATGCTCTTGTCCTCTGCAAACAATCAATTTAAAATGAGAATTCAGAGAACATTAAGCTTTTCCAAGATGCCTGCTCATCTTGCAGCCACCTTTGACCCACAACATGACCCACTGCATGCACTCTGCTGCCTGCAGCCATCAGCAGCACACACAGTCACATTTGTGTGGGTAGCAAGTGAAAATGTGCTGTATGTGAAGAAAAATAACCCTGAGAGAAACACATGGTAAGAAGAGTTAAGGGGTTCAGAACCCTCTGAGACCTCATTAACTAGGGGGCTTTTAACACTTTGTGTCATGCTGTCTGATACTCAGAGGCCAGTACGAGTGGATGACCACACTGTAATTCTAGTTATTTTAACTTCAGTTCAGTCAGAAAATTTCTCATAGTTGCAGCTGAATTTGCAGTAGAACAATTGGAAGCAAAAAGAAAACCCTCAAGGGGAAAAGCGCAAACGAGAGTAACAGCGTTGTTCATGTGCAAGTGACATGGTGCTCAAAGGCAGAAATAGGGATGGGCGATATGGCAAAAATATCTTATTTTTTCAGGCAGGATTACAATCCACAAACTTATAATGATTCTTATTCATGTTGATTTTTAAGACTATTTTGCAAGTTACAGAACAAATTTCTCTATTTAAAAAATATATAATCCAATAAAAAGACACCACACCCAATTACCCAAATCTCAAATGTAATACTTTTTAACACAGTTTATTTAAATATTCATCTGGTGTTCTTGTTAATTCCTTCTTCTAAAACAGTGTTGAAGAACAAAGAAAGTACCAGATGCCAGGATTTGAGTTTTCATTAAATTAATCAGAGCACAAGTTATCATAGGATCAAACACATTTCTTGCTTCTTAGCATGTCATTTGTACGCCATGTAGTCTGTACTGAATGCAATGGAAACGCATCCACGTGAATATACTCTCTGAACAGTGACTCCGAATTAAATGTGAAAGAGACCGAGGGTGCGGAGGTGTCAAACAAACACAGGACTTGCAATCAGGAGACCGTTGTTTTCAGTTAACTTAGTGACATTTGTGAAAAAAAAAGTGTTATTATTCGGTTGTTTTTGTATGTATTTTACATAGTTTACATACTTATTTTAAGCCCAACTACGATGTGTATCCTAAACCCAACCAAGTGGTTTTGTTGCCTAAAGATAACTGCAAATGTTTCACGGTAACCATGGTGTTAAATGGCGAGCGAAAAGCCTCAATGACAAGTGGAAATGTTGTACCATTTATACGTCTTTCAACGAGATCGGGTTGGCCTAGCGCGGCTAACTGTATGCCGAGGAAACACCGGAGCCATAGAACTGCCACGGATAAGATGTTCACTGTAGCACAGTACTAAAGATCTCTCTCAAGGCTGTTCACGGAAACATTATAATCGTTCCCCATCTAATATCGTAATATCGCACACCTCAAGGCAGAAACATGTGTTTAAATTCTTGGTGTATCTTAAATGTAGTGGAAGTCAAAAGATGAACTAGTTGAGTTAATTTATCAGTTAAAGTCAAACTACATGTTGGTGAGACTGCTGTGTTGAGCTATCGGTGCTGCTTCAGCTGCTGGTTTGTGAAAAGCAGTGCAGCAGCAGCAGTAACAGCTGTATGTAGTAATGCTTATAGGCTGGTTTGTCATGTTAATGTGTGCGTAGATGGCACTAAGGAAGATCAGCTTGTGATCAGCTCACATGGATGAAATAAATAACTTCATGTTTCGGCATGAGACAAGCTCCATTAGCTAAGGCATAGCATAGATGAAACATACCACAGTTGAGCTGAATAAGGACTTAGACCGTAGATGTGATTTCTCTACCGTCTCATTGCTGAGGTTAGATTGTTCTGTGTAATAGCCATATTTACTTTATCCCATTCACTGTGATAAAGACTACTTTGCATTCAAACCTTGCTGGACTAAACACAAGTAGCCCACACTGACCAATTACAGTTCTCATTTTCCATGTGGTATCTCCATGTAGCTAAATTTGTACAAATTTTCCTTTGAAACAATTTCAATCAGAAGAGACTTGTTTCAGAGTTTAACAATAATTTATTACAATTGCATATATTTGCATAGTGCAAAGTCTTTGGCGATTGGACTCCATCCTGAATTAAGATAAGCAAGGGGTAGTGACGCTGACATCTGCGACAGCAGAATCCCCCGTGGAGTCCAGACACTGGTGGTGGTGTTGAAGAAGGGAGTTGCTGTAACCCGAAGATGAATGACTGGCAGGACTGAATGCTGACTGGAGGTACCTGAGGTGGAGGAGTGTCGATTCGGTTTGAGCTGAAATGACAACTGACAGCACCAGAGAGGAGAAACTATTTAAAAGTTAAACAATGCTGTGATTGGCTTACGGAACTGCTCCGACTCCGACTGGTTGGTTCATTCAACATACACGCCCCCAATCAGCTGATGGAGTAATCGCTGTGAGACTTAGAGACTGAGTTTATGAATGAACCGTAGAGTAAAGAGTGTCTTCCTTACTGAACTTATGCTTGAGCTTCATTTGCATAGAATTGCTAGTACACTTATTTATTTTTTTATTTCAAGTCTCAATATCCACTCCTGGTTAAAAATACATGATGTGATAATGAAAGCCAAGAAACAAGACAGATAACAGCTTCACCAGATTATTTTACCCCCTTGATTTATACAGTGTGGAAACTCAAACAATAGTTCCTGTCAATGGACAGGAAAACTGCGTGTGTCCACAACTATAGTAGGTTTGGTAAATTGACACAGGAAGTTGGTTTGTAATCTGAGTTTTGGAAGAAATATACTGCTTGCCTTCATTCTCTGTGGGTTACGACCACATATAACTAGTCTGGAACCTTTGAGGGGCCTTTACTTGTCACGCACTGTTTGCAAAAGCTGCATGAAAGCTGATGAACCTGACAGCGAACATTTGAACCAACTGAAAGTGTGACTTCATCAGTGTCACGTTTAGTCTCTGAGGAAATTGCATTTCCTTGTTGCCACAAGCCGTGATTTTTTTTTTTAAAGCACATTATTGTCTTGTTAATTATTCTTTTTGCAGTTTTACTGAACTGTCTTCAGTGCTGATGCCAGTAAACAAAGTTATTGCACAGGATTCACTGGTATATTTAGCTCACAACTATGGGATTTCTCATGTATGACTTTTGAAAGGAAATAGTAGAAAGATGCCTGAATGCTAATTCCATCAGTGAAGTGATGAATTCAAATCAAGGGAGTCAAATACCTCCATCGCACTTTGAGTCTCGATTTTGTCTGTTCTTTGCGGAGCTCGCGCTGACAGCATTAATCTTACTTGGTGGCGTTTGAGGCCAAGGACAATATTGAATAACCAACCGCAGCAGAGTGACAGATTGATCTACCGTGAACATGATACAGATGTAACCACGCTATTCATCTTCTCACTCTGTCAGTGTATTAAGATGCAAGGTGTGTTTTCCCATGCCCCGGTAAATAAGCTTTTATTGCATCAAAGCCTCAGGGACTCATCTGAATATTTAAAATCTTTGGATGAATACACTGATTTAGTAGCTTTGAACATTCCCCTCAGGGTGCTGATGAGAATTTATGAGAGTCGATTCAGTTGATCATCATTAATCTTTGAAATGACAGAAAAGAGATGTTAGATGATGGGGGAAATGGAAAACATCCATTAGGTTTAAATTATAATTCATATGTAATGACTTTATCAAGAGAAAATATTTTTATTTTGGATCTTTCAATGATCTACCCCTAATGCTAAATGAAAAAATAAAAGGTTTTAAAATTATAGACTCATCACAATATCGTGGCAGTTTTCAGGAATGTTTCATTTTGCATTTTAGTTTTATATTTTGGAAGCAAAGTTGGAAGCAAAGTTGATGTTGCACTCTGGCGAAATATCAAAAATGAATTTTCCAGGCAAGGTGGGTTTAAGCAATATCAAAACCTCAATCTATCATCAGTACCTTATATCTCTGAAAAACCCACATGAACTGAGGTGGATATTGATCATGATACCAGCACACACTGAAAACCTGTGTGAGGTCAAGAAAAAGAGATACCTCAGAGGGACCTCCAATTCCCACAATCCCCAGTTAACCCAACCATCAGCACAAAGTGAAGCATCTCTCAAGGTCAGAGGAGACATCTCTACCTACATTAATCATGAGAGGAGTCATCACAAGCAAACTCGAATGCCCATAAGCGTCACTCTCTAGGTGTGTAAGCATATTTTTCTCACAAAGGCATCCATCAGATTTTTCTTCTCGGATTTCTTTTTCTGTTTTTCATGATTCATCTGTTTTGCCTTCATGTTTGTTGCAGGCTATCCATTAAAGCTGGATATACAGAGCTTTGTTCATAGATGTTTCTATCCCATTATCGTCTCTCTGTGTGTGTTTCGTATTAAAACCCCTCAACTCGCCCGGAGGAGCGAGCCTCCGCCATCAAAGTCTGGGTGACTGCCTTGAAAAGGGGAAAACAAGCTAAATCTACATTCCAATAGTCCTATTTAGTGTAACAATGTTTTGATGTGAAATGTAGTTTTTGATGGATGGTTGCAGCTTCTTTCAGATCATTTCAACGCTTTTAAGTTCTTAACTGCCAGTTTGTAATATCAACATTCATTGGGCAACTACACCCACTCATGTCTGGGCTTTCAATGTGATCTTATCAGTTGCAAAAGTTACCCTCAAGGACAAAATCACTTCTTACAGCAGATTGCAGAGTAAAATTAAAACATATGTTAATATCATATTTCCCATTTACAGGATTAAAGCTGGTGATATTTTTATTGTATGCAAATCCCATGAAAAAGACCCAAACAGACTTTTCTACCGTGTTTGTGGTTCTGAGCCCCGAAGCCCATTTGTTACTGCTGAAGACAATAATCTTAAACATTTTTTAATAAAGTAGTTTTCCAAACAGCTGTGCATTGTAGTTTTTTTTGCAAACATTACTCAAACAGGAGTAAATAATTAATTTGTTTGGGGACTATTTTTATTGTTGAATTAATACACATTTGGTGTTCTAGCCTGGTAGTTGTCTACTTTGTTGTAATGCGTGTCGGTCGAGAGTGCTGCTTGCAGCGTTGTCGAGAACTCATCACTTGTTGACTCTCGGGAAGTGAAGAACAGTTTGATTGTGACAATCGTATATCCAGCTCCAAAAGTGAACTGCAGCCAATGAGCCACAGCCTGTAAAGGCCCGCTGCAGACGAAAAATGCTTGAATCATGCCACAGAGCCCTGAAGGCCCGCCCTCGGTGCTGCACAGAGTGCCATTTGCTTGTTTATTCAAAGTTTATACATTTTGAGCATGTCATGCCTCCAAATTGCACGAAGTAGGTCGGATGAGCGGTTCTCGAGACAGACTCACACACACAAACAGAGATTCTGTGCTCTATAGTTAGATAATAATAAAAGGTCTGGAGGAGTAAACCGACACAGTATTTCACATGGAACGAGCGAGGGATAGAGAAGAGTCTCATTTTGTGTCACAAGTTTTATTTCTATCTTATTTTCTAACCCATAAATCGTCTCATAACTGTAGAAATGACTCTGCTCTCGAGAGTAATAACAGAACCAGGATGCTGTACAGTATGTATGTGAGTAAAATAAACCACAGTGCCTATTTTCATCATAATGACGGAACATGAATCCAAGTGCAACAACGTGGCTCAATGATCTGTTTTGGACAACATAAAGGTCTATGGCACTAAGGATGAAGAATCAGGCTGTAGTTGAACAGACACGGCTTGTTAGTATCAATTGCTGATTTTGGTCTTTTAATGGGATTTGTTGGCAATTAGAAACTGTCACTAGACTTATCCTTTATTTTATGTTATATTTCTTGAGAATTTGAAATCTCCAAATTTACAACATGATTCATTATAGATAAATGAACACTCGTTCTCCAGGCCTAAAACATTTACCTTTCTAACGGATAGGTGCTTTGACTCTGATGTTCCATGCACTGCTTCTCTTCTCTGTGCTGCAACAAGCGTTCACTCATCTGCACGTCGTAGTCTAAGTTTATCACAAAGGCCCATTAGCGTTTCTTTATCATGAGTCGTTGATGCACCTTTTTGAGAGAAATGGCTAATTAAATAGTCGATACCTCTTGCAATTCCTGGAAATTTGCTTATTATTGATCCACCCTCCATCTCTCCTGCTGTGAACCAGATGCATTTCTCTATTGATCTGGCATCAGACTGTGCAGTGTACCGGCACAGTATTTTTAAATCTCAGGCTATTACGCATTGATCGCAAAAAACTTTTCATTTTTGCTCCAAAATACATACAAGTTTAGTTTGAAGGGGAGTCATTTTCAGCTCCAAGAGCAATATCAGACTCACAGGGACATTAATTGTTCCACTCATAATTAAAAATATATTTATTTCCATTCATTTATCCCAGGTACCACCACAATGTTCCTGTGCTCCGTTAGTACAAAGGGCATTCTTGGCTTGCTGGACTCCTTCATAATAAATCCTTTTCCCTGTCATCGCCAACATCATCATTTTTCTGAGGGTGTTTGAAATGTTCCAAGTCAACAGTGTTAATTCATCCCTGACTTACAAGATTTCTATATATGGCTCCTACTTCAAGGTACGCCCTTTGCGGTTTTGATACCGAGATGCTTTGTTGTTCGGAAACGGAGAAAAAAAGACCAAAAAAGAAAAACAGAAGTCTATTTCTGTCGAGCGACAACCCTCTGCAGTCTCGTGGATGTCAGAAGTTGAATTTACAAGACAAAGGCGGTGAGTGCACCGTCGACATGCTGCAACTCTCTCTTGACAGATGGATGAGAAATAAACGGCAGGAGCTCAAAGAAAACACACTCCCTGTAAGCCGAAGTAAGACGTCTGGCAAGATGTCCACTGTTTCTAAATGACAGTTGTGCTTTGTCACTTTATTCTTTCTGTAGTATCTGTTCAAGATGTGTTTATTGTATCTTTGGTTTCTTTTTCTTCCTCTGACTAGCTAAAGTGCAGTGGTCTGTGGCAGCATTTATTTCACGCTTAAATTCCAACTCATCAGCCAAGTAAACAACTACTGCATTTGTTAAGGTCACGGTGATACAGTGTAAAAAGTTTTTACAAGGTTAAAGAGTTTAATCCACGCTTCCTCTTGCTTCAAATACATTCAGGTCATTTTACTTCCAGTGTGTTGATTCTTTAGATATACAGCTTTCAAGAGCACATTGCCCTTGAATCACAGCAGGAATTCCAGTTTTCTCATATTCACTTCCGCTTATCCCCATTTAGTTCAGTATGCTGTTGAGCCCTAGAGTTGAAATAAAGTAGTTTAACTTGTGTATATAAGAAAAGTCCCTGTGTATGAATATGTAATGGTGTTTTGCAGAGCCTCAGCCATGATTTTGACTTATGAATATGCATACTTTAAATCATGAAGACTTCCACGCTGGTTTTTTTTCCAGGCGAAAGGGTGTCGAGCATCACTCTGTTGCTGCACCAGGGTAACTGATGGAGGGACACTTTTAATGCATTCATATGAAAACAAGCAAGGTATTGTCTGAGGTGCTGCACTTACGGACACGTGTCTTCCTAGTGTCAGTATCAGCAGGTGGAAATCCACAGACATGACCATTATTATTTATGATTACACATCTGTAGTCTGTCATTGCTCCAAACTATCGCTGTAATATTAAGAGGCAGCTATAGGTTTTGTCCACATTGTATATTGTGCTGCAGCTCTCGACAGACAGACTGTACTGCATTTCCAAGTCATTCCGTATGTTTATGTCTCAAATATACATCCTATGCAGATGCACAAATCAAGCTGGAGATGTCATATCTGTGGAATGCGAGAGGTACTTGATAAATAACAATGTTGGGTTGTACCATCTACAGTTTTCCCAAATATTTCTCTGCGGTTTATAGGCCTTCGGTGGTTCTTGTGCTGCATGATCGGTTCTGCTTTAAGATCCTGTATTGTTTTGGTGAATCCCTGCTGAGTCCAGGCCAGTATCATATCATTACATTTCATATCAATAGCATTCATACACGATTTGATCTGGTAAAGAGCTAGTTCAGCCAAATTACAAAAAATAAAAATGTTCTCACCCAGCAGTAGTAGTATGTAGCTGTGGAGATTGTTTTTGTTCGCTTAGATGCTGAATAGTTCACACAGCTTCATCAGTTGCAGGTGTCGTGTTTGAGGAATCTATATTGAGTACAAATTTCACAATCAGAATTTGGACACTAAATGAAATAGGCAGTACATATACTGTCGGGAGTGATTTCAGACCCATCTATTGTGCTCTGTGATTTATCCACATGTTATATGGTTTATTATTCTGGAAAGGTGTTGATGTTGTTGTATTTTTAGCATTTTTTTCCCATGCTTTACCACAGCAAATTGTATTTAATGAACTCCCATTGCATTAGTGTGGAGGCAGAAATCTCTGCATTTAATTTGCCAAATCAGAAACATAAATTAAATTCTAGTCAAATTATTGCAATCTCAGTTCTATTTCATCCTTACTGACCGCCAGAGGCAGTGTTTCACACTGGATATGTTCAATATCGCGCTTGCGCAGAGTAATTATAACAACAAGTCACGTGTGACCTCGGGTGACTCCCAGCGGGGTATAACTTCCGGCATCATCCCGGGATCTGTTCTTTTTCATCTTCTCGCTGCGCAGGCTAACTAGTTGTTAGCATCAGCTTTGGCTGAACTTCTGTAGAAGAAAGCTCGTCGCCTGTAGCCTTGTGACCTCCGATCGGAGTAGCGGATCTCTCGCCCTCCAAAGGCTGCGACAGCTATAACCTCCTAGGAGGAGACGGTGCGTTTCTACGGCCGGACCATCGAGCCGGACGGCGTACCTATCTTCGGTCATCACCAGGTCGGCTATCTTCACACTGTGAAGCAACACCGGGTGAGATCGACTAATATTGTTTCTGCAATAGCAGATTCCACGGGCGCTCTCGCTCCCGCTAACTAAGTTAGCTCGGCGTGGCTACGTCGCTACTGTCGCGGCCAGCTTTCAGTGAGCAGAGGGCTAACGAGAGCGACGTCGGTAAACATTTCGGCTGTTATAGGTACCGTAGTGTTGCCACTCAGGCTAACTGAGACTACGCTAATTCCCACCAGGCTAACTGGTGGGACGCTACCGAGGTTACGTCGATGACGGTATACTGACAGCATGTACATCAACGTTGGTAAACATCGCGGCTGTAAGTAATAAGTCGATGACAGTACTAACAGCGATGATGGTCGACTGTCGCCACAGGACCGGCCTCCACAGTGGCGCAGTGCTCCCACTGTAGCTGACTGCTAGGATGCCAAGAGCCACAGCGACTGTACTGGTGAAGAGAGTGTCCTCGCTCCCCCCCACTAAACAGCCTGTGCTTGTTCCGTCGCCACAGGCATCAGACACGCACAGTAGCACAGCGCTGAGGCGCTGTAGCTGACTGGTAGGACGCCAGGAGCCACAGCTACTGTACTGGTGAAGAGAGTGCCCTCGCTCCCCCTAACTAAGTCAGGCTGTGCCTGTCCTGTCGCAGAGGGACCGGCCTCCACAGTAGCACAGTGCTCCCGCTGTAGCTGACTGCTAGGACGCCAGGAGCCACAGCGACTGTACTGGTGAGGAGGGTGCCCTCGCTCCCTCCCACTAGACAGACTGTGCCTGTCCTGTTGCCACGGGACTAGTCTCCACAGAGGACAGCAGGAGCCGGTTCCCCACTAGCTCAGTGCTCTCGCTGAAGCTTACTGGTAGGACACCGATGATCACAGCTACTGGACTAGTGAAGAGAGCGCTGCGCTCCCCTCTCCTAGACAGATTGTGCCGGCCTGTTTCCACAGTAGCACAGTGCTCCCGCTGAAGCTTACTGGTAGGACACCAGGAATCACGGCTACCGCACTAGCGAAGAGAGCCGTACTAGCGAAGAGAGTTCTCTAGAAGGAGATAGAAGCGCTCCCTTCACACTAGATGGACGGTGTCTGACCTGTTTCCACAGGACTTGTTTCCACAGTAGCAGTGTTCTCGCTTGGCTTACTGCTAGGACACCAGTAATTACCGCTACCATACTAGGGAGGAGAGTGTCCTCTCACTCCCTCTCTCTTACTGTTCCCTGCCCCTTCTCTAGCAGTCAGCAGAGCGCCCCGCTCAGACTGACTTCGTAATCCACATCGATTAGTGGGGCAGGGTCCCCTCAGACTCGTGCTTAGGTTTAACCTTGCCGGCTGTGGGACCTGTGCGGCCCTGGGGTTTGGCCATCTGGGGGCTTGAGCCATTGAGCCGACTATTGCGTCTTGCATAGTTGAGGCCTGCTTTCCCAGGCTTACAAGACAGCAGCAGGGGCTCCATGTCTGCCCCCAGCTCACCCCATTAGCCACCAGAGGCCTCAGCGTCTCGCTGAGAGGCAGAGCCGCTCCCAAACGCGACTCTTCCAGCGCGTGCCCCCCAGACAACCGGGGCACTAACAGTCGTGGGGCCCTGGGTGGTTTCCAAGGAAGCCCTAACCCAGGGGTACAAGCTTCAATTCCGACGCCGGCCCCCAACCTTCAGCTGGGTCAGGGGGCCTACCATCACCGACCCGGCAAAGAGGTGGTGGATCCCCGGTCACAGCCTGGGGGGTTCTACTCAACCTACTTCCTCGCAAGGAAGTGGGGTGGCAGACTGCGCCCAGTTTCAGGCTGCACAGAACACTGCTCGCCTCATCTCTTAGGTGGCCCTGTGGGGTCTCAAGGTGAACACAGGGAGGAGCTCTCTGAGCCCTTCTTAGAGCATAACCTTCATTGGTGTAGCTCTGGATACAGCCACTGTGAGGGCCCGTCCGTTGCCCCAGTGTGTGGATGACACCTCCGCACCCTTCCCTTCTTCTAAGTGGACGGGCGGTTGCCCTACATCCTCTTTCTTTGCCTATTGGGCAAACTGACAAACGCCAGTCAGGAGGACTATTCTGAAGGCCAGAGTGCCATCTACCCGTCTACAGGATGAGGACTCAGTACAGTGCCCCGTGCCTACTGTACTAGAGTTTCTGCAGTCCCTCCTAGAGGAGGGCCAGTCTCCCCCTACCCCGAGGAGGTACATAGCTGCTATTTCAGGGCAGCATGCTGAGGTCGACAATAACAGGGTATTGAGCCACAGGCTGGTGTCCCTCTCCTTAGACGGGGCTCAGCGGCTGCACCCTTCGAGCGCCCCGAAGGCTCCTCAGGGGACTTGTCCGTGGTAAGGGACGCCCTATGTTCGCCTCTTGAAACCGAGGCAGAGGCTGAGATGTCTGTCGGCAAGGACTGCTTTTTTCTCTCCTCCTTGCCATCACTTCGGCAGGCGAGTAGGCGAGCTACACGCCCTGTTGGTGAGTGAAGCCTGTCTGAGGTGGAACTCAAGACAGGCCTGATGTGGCCTAATGCAGCGTTTTCCCCCAGGGGTGTGGGAACGCTTGTATCTCAACTAGCCTATCCAGCTGGCACAGTCAGAGCTTCTGTGCCCGGTGCGGGTCCTCGAGACCTAGGTCAGGGCCACCGCATGCATACGGCGGCCGGGACAGTTTTGTTGTCCTAGGAGGGACCTAAGAGAGGCTGTGCCCTTTCTAAACAGCGCCTGTCCCACTGGATAGTGGAGACCGGGGCTTGTGCATACAGAGCGAACGGCCGTGCTCTGACATCCGGGGTAGGGTGCCATTCTACCAGGGTTGTCTCCACATCAGGGGCAACCTTGAGAGGTGTGCCCGTGCAGGATACATGTGCTGCAGCCTTAGGGGCATTACCCAGCACTTTCAACAGAGACTACAGAGTGAACGTTGCCACCCCTCACCCTCTGGGTGTGGTTCTTGGCCCAAATTCCTCTGCTTGAGCCACATGAGGTAGTTCCTGTGGGATTCCTCGTGACTTTGTTGGTATAAGTCATCCAGTGTGAAACACTGCCTCTGGCGGTCAGTAAGGATGAAATAGAATGAAATTTACGAAGGTAACTATGGTTCTATGAATCCTGGATGACCGCCAGAGTTCTTGGTCACTCAGAATCTCGTGATTTCACGAGAAGATTCCGCAGAACAGATCCTGGGATGATGCCGGAAGTTATACCCGGCTGAGAGTCACCCGAGGTCACACGTGACTTTGTTGTTATAATTACTCGAACTGCGCAAGTGCGATATTGAACATATCCAGTGTGAAACACTGCCTCTTGCGGTCATCCAGGATTCATAGAACCGTAGTTACCTTTATAACTTTTGTTTTCTTGTCAAGAAAATGGTTTTAAACTGTGCTTATTGAAGCACATATATTCAGCTTCATCTTTTTTTCTATGAAAAAAATAAAAAAGTAGAGAAAAGGTCATGTGTTTTGACTAACTTTGTTTTACTAAGATAGGAAGAGGTTTATGAATCCTAAAGTGTTATCCTAACTTTACACACAAAAATACACCTTATAGCAGTGTAGCTTGCAGCCTGCATTTGCTCTCTCTCTCTCTCTCTGTCTCTCTCTCTCTTTCTCTCTCTCTCTCTCTCTCTCTCTCTCTCTCTCTCTCTCTCTCTCTCTCTCTGCATATGAGTGAGAGAGAGACTGTGGCTGATACTGTGCCCAAGTGATGAATGACCAATGGTGGATAAAATACACAGCAATAACCTCCAGGCAATCCGTAGCACACCCCGAGTATGGGCCAGCAAATTTATCATTCAATTGTCAGAGGATGTTATCAAGTCTGTTTTCTCCCGTGTCTTTTGATTTATTTTACAATTTATAAAAGTCACTCTGAGTCAGCATTCGACAAGTGTCATTGCAGCCAATGCACAGCAAACTTACGCGAGGCACAGAAAAACAAATACCGGAACAAATTCAGAATTTCACGGTGACTCATGAACAACAATGGGACATAGCATTTTGCAAATTCTATTAATTTTGCAGAGAATTGTCAAATCTGTCCACAACAGAGGAGCATGAGTGGTGCTGAGGCCAACAGTATGCTACAAACTAAACGGATGACCTCGCTCTCTCTCCTCTCTCTGCTCAGACGAGTGGAGTGCGTGGGTTTGGGCGGCGTGGTGTAGGAGGCACAAACCCTGCTGAGCCCCGTGGGCTACGCACACTCATCAGCACATGAAGTGCACTTCACTATCTTGAACAGAATATACATGCTCCCCCATTACACAAATGGGTCTACAGCAGTGGAAAAGTTGTCTCAGCAAACCGCTTGTTTATTTCTCTCAAGCAGACTAATTGTTAATCATTTTCTTTTTAATTGTGGTGGTGGGCTTGGCCTCTCAATCTAAAGTGTCAGGCATCCTGAGGCTCGCCCCGGCGTTAATGTGATGTTCAGTCGCATGCGTTTAGTCTTGCAGCGGTAGGCTGTCCCCCAGCAGTCACTGAGCACAGCATGAAGGCAGCCCTTGAGGGACATTACCAGGCCATCCCCTTGGATGTGTAATATGTACGCTGCTTCTCACTGGAGGCAGGGAGCCTGGTTCTCTGTCTTGCCCAGCTATTGCCTCTCTCTCTCTCTCTGGGGGCTTGGCAGTGCCCATGCGGAGGTGGCAGTGATTGATGATGCCCACTCCGTTTAACACACTGTGGGAACCCAGCGGCAGATGGGGATCTACACAAAGCTACACAAACCCAGGTCTTGAGGAAGTCAGCGTAGTCAGTGAGCTCTTTTACTAGTGCAGTAGATCATGTTGCCATCTTTCCTCGTACAGATCATCCAATTGATCATGTACTGTATCATCCAACATGACACATGTTGCTTTTAATGCATTCATATGAAAACAAGCAAGGCATTGTCTGAGGTGCTGCACGTACAGACACGTGTCTTCCTGGTGTCAGTATCAGCGGGTGCTCACACAATGAGGTGGAAATCCACAGATATGACCATTATTATTTATGAGTACACATCTGCAGTCTGTCATTGCTCCAAACTATCGCTGTAATATTAAGAGGCAGCTATAGGTTTTGTCCACATATTGTATATTGTGCTGCATAGGCTCTCGACAGACAGACTGTACTGCATTTCTAAGTCATTCCGTATGTTTGAGAGTTACTTGATAAATAACAATGTTGGTTTGTGCCATCTACTGTTTTCACATATACGCCATTCTTGTGCAGCACTATGATGGCCTTCAGGTGCATTCTCCCCACCAAAGCAGCCACTTAATGTCAGTGTTTGGTGTGTCCTTTCTGGGCTCTTGTAGAAACATGGATTTAATTAAATAAATATGAAGGCCTCATTTTGAAGCAAACAAATTCACATTTTGTATATTCAGGTGAATATACACTAATGAAAACATCATAATTAATATTATATTCCATTTCTGCCAATAGATCATCCTAAATCCTATATACTGGTCTTTTACATTACATTACATGTCATTTAGCTGACGCTTTTATCCAAAGCGACTTACAATAGTGCATTCAATCATGAGTACAAACTCAGAACAACAAGAATCAATAATCAATAATCACTAAAGTACAGTTTCTTCAATAGAGTTAAATTACAAAAATTACAGAAAATTACAAAAGTGCTATCAATAAGAGACATCAAAGTGCTACTAGTGCTACTGGTCTTCCAAGTATGAAATTAAATGCATGAGTATAAAGCTGCCCTCAGAATATCAGAAATCTGGGCTTTGCGGGGAAAGAGTAGCGGATTTAAGCGGCATCAGAAACACATGCAGATGTTATTTCATTGGCCACACTTTAAATATCAGTGGCAATTGAGGTCAAATTTGAAATAATTCCAACTTTGAGCGCAGCAAGCATTGGCAATTATGTGTGTGTGTAGGTGGCTTCATGCTTGAATGAGTGTTCTTATTATGCAGTTATTGGACCATTATCACTCATGTTCATGTCATGATGTGTATTGCCACGTCCGGAGAAATTGCATTTGTGCTGCGAGTTACCACTTGTTCATTCTGAACAAATTTGAACCCCCATTTACTTCACCAGTTTGCCGTATTCCTCTTATCAACGTTACAAGAGATGTGAATGACTTAAACATCTCAAAGTTATTTTCATGCAAAGGGTGGAAGAGGCTAGAAGGAAGTTATTTGTCGGTCTGCTGAAGTGGGAGGAAGTTCCATGTAATTGGATTTTGATGTGGCCCGTTGTCATGGCACCCAGATCCCATCCTTACACTTATATGTACATGTGGGTCTGTTCGTAAGTCTTTGTGTAAGTGTGTGTATCTAACACAGAAGAGCAAGTGAGAGACAAGGTGGAAGCGAAATAGAGACGGAAAGACAGACGGGAAACAAAAGGATGAATAATTATCTGACACAGGAAATGAGTTTCTATAAAGAGCTTTTAGTGATGGAGGTATAGCCCGTAATATTGATTGAGAGAAATGAATGTGTTTGGCCATTCGTCACAATGGGCTCAAGCTACAGCTGGTTAAGTGGCCACGGATCCCTTCGTCAGAGGCAAGTGAAATAGCAGCCAAGAGGTTTAGTGCATGTGTAATGAAGGGACACAAAGTCCATCTGCATCTCAGTCTGCTTTGATGCTTTGATGTGGCATGTGCTCTATCTCGATTTATCTCCAAAGGCGACTCTATAAAACCCCAGATTAGCTAGACACATACATCATTTGTCTGTGATGGATGTGGAGCACAAACAGAAGAAAAAAAATTAGCATAATTTTAAAACCTTAATTAACTGGTGGAGAAAACATCCCTATTTAAATCAACAATTTGGAGAAGTAACCATTCAGACAGTTAACTAGAGCCCAGAGTGTCTTCACTCCAATGGAAAGGTTTGGATGTCAAGTGCATTGCTGATTGATGGTTCATAGCATTTGGCAGCAGCCGAACAATCTTTAATGATGTATTTCCACCTTATAACTTACATGTTAGCAAACAGTGTATTGCTTATAACAGTAAAACACAAAGAAGACACACAGCAAGGTATATTTGGAGTTGTGTCATCTGACAAAATGTATGTCTTATATTCTAATCTGATCTAATATTGACTCAACCTTTTCTTGCAAACAACTCCTGGGAAAAATATCTGGCTCTTTAGCTGCAAAATGCCCCACCATCTTCAGCGGCTTGTTTCTAACTTCATCTGGGAAACCAGCATACGGTGGGTTTATCAGAGCTCTTTCACTGGAGACAGCTGTCTGATGCAGCTGAAGACGCCGCTGATGAGAGCTTTGAGACTGAACCAAATCAGTGAAGTTGCGGACCATAAAACCAAAGCAATCAGCTAAAAGACACAAAAGAGTTCTGTATAGAAATGAGAGGAATTGCAGAGTTGAGTGATAACTCTCTGTGGGTTTTTTTTACTACGAGAGACCCTTTTCATATAACACAGAGCAATTTGATCAACTGTTGATGCAGAAATATTGGCAGCTTCAAATAATACTTGATACATAATTTATGGAAAGTACGAGGCAAAGATAGATATACTGTGGTTCTGTAAATGAAAACAGTCAATGAAATACTAATAATCTCTCCACCCTGGTTCTTCCAGCGAGTCTGGGGGTTCACATCTATAACTTGTATGTTGCTTTTCTTATTGTTGCTTGTCTAATCTTTATATCACAGATTTGTTTGGTGAAAAGGACAGCCAAATAAAAAGTTAATTACATTTATTGATTCCTGAATATATTTGTGTATTAATAGTAAGCGCTGAGACCAAACACTGAACTCAACAGAGCTGAGAGCGCAGCGTGAGGTAAATGCTATCATCACTGAGAAAAAGCAAAACGGATTCACTCTACAAACACTGTGTTGAATTAATTGGCAGTCCCAGTCCACAGAAACCAAGTCATTAGTCTATAAATCCGGCCAAGGATGTTAAGAGTGACATAAGGCCAGATTAACCATCCATCCTCAGAAGTACCAAACTGAGTCACAGTTGAGTGTGAATGTAAACACTAATATTGACATGGGGAGCTTTTGTAGCTTAACTGTGCAAGAGGGAGCTCTGTAGCCGATCCACTCACACTCACAAAGAGAGAGACACTTCTTTTGAGGACGCCTTACATCATGAAAACAAGTACGTATACCTTTGTGAGTTGTTTGATTTTGAAAGGTTTTCCCAAAGCAGAGAGTAATAATTTACAGGAGTCATAATTTTGAAAATCACTGTTGTTTGTTTGGAGGTGGAATTAATAGTGAAGACTTTTAACAGCCCAAATGAGTCTCACTACATTAAATAATGGACTATGACAGTGTGCAGGCTTACTATGCTCATCATTGTCATATCATATAATTTCTTGTGGATGCCAGATATTAGTGGTGGCTTGTAACTGAGTAGATGTATAAGTAGAGTTACTTTTCTACTTCATTTCTTTTTTACTTATACTCCACTACGTTTAACAGGGGAATACTGCCTTTTATTCCATTATAATTATCTGACAGATTTACTTCCTAAAAAAATAAATCTGCAATCCCAAAACCCATTTTGCATTAATTTCAACTTGCGAATTTCCGAATTTCCAACATCATCCAACGCAGAGGAACCAGAGAACAGGCCCAATAGTGCCCAGGTTGTCAAGCCAGCTAGTTTAGCAGGCTTGACAAACATTTTTTGAAGTGGGGGAATCTTCAAATTGTCCATTTGGGTAACATTTATGCCATTTGAAATTTCCTCAGGTAACTGGTAAATACATTTTACTCAATGTATCTATGTTATGTCACTATAGGTATTAATGATATGCTTTGGCTTTGTTTTGAAAGGTTCATCAATCAGACCTCTATACATATTCCCATTCAAAGAAAACCACAACATTGTTCTCTTTTTTGAAAGTGTCTGCCTGTACTGAAGGCCAATGCCTTTAATATGTGTGTGGTACCACACTCCATCCACTAAATGGAGACATAGACTGTGTTTTCACATGGAAAGCTGATGATAGGCTGTTTGATGCTCGAGGAAGGCACTCAAAGGCAAATCAATGGCCAAAGTAAAAAATCTCCTATCTGCAAAATGATCCAGGAGAAGTGGGGGAATCCCTCCTCCCTGCACTTTGTGTGTTTTTCTTTTTCTTTTATTTGTATTTTGTATTATGTATTGGGTACCCGTAACAATTAGCATTCTGCAAGAAATCGACACGTTTTGTTTTTTTTTCACAAAAAAAGGGCATTTTCAGATAAGAGGTTTTGCTTTTCGGCCTTCTAAATGCTCCGCCATGCCATATCAGCCATGCCAATAAATACAGGTGAATGGAACTTAAAAAAGATTCAGAGACATTGTAGTAGCCATTAGCAGCGTTGATATGCCCTCTTACACAACTTTACAAAACGACACAAAACAGCTAAATTAAAAGTTACATGATTTATAGTTTTGACTGTAAATTCAGTTAATTTGTCCTCTTCTTTGGCTGCTAGTTCAGTGAGTTTTGCTCAGAAAGTGATAAGACTTATACTCTATATAATTGTGGCTTTCATGACAACATACCGTTTGGAGAATTTTACAAAGTTGCCCAACCGTAGAATTACAACTTCTCGGTCTGTCTTGTGGTAAATGGAACGTATACTTGTATTGCGCTTCCGACCACTCAAAGGGCTTCAACATTTCATGTCATCATTCACACCCATTCATACACTAATGGCAGGGGGGTACCATACAAGGTGCCATCTGCCCATCAGGACTATATAACCATTCATACCCATTCACACACTGCAGGGGCACATCTTGCACAAGGACAAGCAGAGCCGGGGATTGAAGGACGACCCTGTTCTACCTCTGAGCCACTGTCACCTTTCATAGCAATGAACATGGCCTACACTCCAGCGCTATATTCAGTTGTCTTCATTCAGATAGCACCCCTATGCACGATAGATATGTCTGCTAGCACCGTTGTGCTTGTTTTTTCTGTGTGCTCGTATAGTTGCTTGGTGTTGGAATTGTGTTTGGTTTGGGTCAAAATGGTTATAAAGAGCTTTTATCTGAGCTTCTTCCCTTTATGTGAGTATGCAGGATGACTATGAGACATGTTTGACATGTGCTTATCTGGTGTTTATTGCAATGTGCCACAACTGCCCCTGGTTGGACAACAACACCTTAAAATGCAAAACATTACACGTTTCACTTGGATTAAAATGTGATAAAAAAGTGTAATGTGTAAAACCCTTTAAAATGTACAGAATAACATCCTCGGATTATTTCGATGTGAACCGCAAAGCAGCGGTCCCCAACCTTTTTTATATGACGTAATAAATATGATGTAATACAATAATACGACCGGCATAAAGACAATTATAAAGTGCATAAAAATACAACTCACCATTAGGCCGAATTAGTGGGAGCTGTGAGCTTGTTTCTCAGCTACAAGCCGGTCCCATCTCGGCGTGATGGGGGACAACGACACCCGACGTGTGTTCTTTATGTCCAGTCTACTGACTACTCCGTAACTTAAACCTTTATGTCCAGTCTACTCCGTAATTTAAAACCTGCTTCACAAAGACAGGATGTTGGAAATGGAGATAGGGTTTTCATAGTTTTTTTAGCGATCTCAGGATATTCTGCCTTGGTTTTAATCCAGAACACCGTTAGAGTTGAAACTGACTTTTAAATTTCATTTTTAGGGTAACGCATCGCGTAACCTTACGTCTGAGGTTACGCACAGATGGATGTATCCGGTTATTTTTCAAAATAAAACCTTGATTCTTTTTCCCAAATTTCTTTTTTCATTCATTCTTTCTGTGCGGTCCGGTACCAAGGGACCCACGGACCGGTACTGGGCCGCGGCCCGGTGGTTGGGGACCGCTGCCGTAAAGACATGGGTTTTTCAATCAAAATGCAAATCATGTAAATTAGTGTGTAGAAGAGTTTTTTTTAAACCCTTAGATTATGTAATGTATGTTATGTAACTGAAAAAAGAAATAACGTAACAATCCTCTTAAAAATGTAAAATGTAATTCATAAGAAAATGAAACACATTTTTGATAAATGTTTAGAACTTTGTTGTGTATGAATGGTTCAAAATGAACTCCACGAAATATAACAAATGTATATATAATAAAATGTTGCCTTTACATTGATACATGAGTATCAATGTAATGATCTAATACATAATAGTTTATTAGCGACAGGACATGTTTCTGCTTTGAGTACTTAACTAGTAAATACATTAAGTACATTTTCCTGATTATATTCCATACTTTCACTGAAGTAACATTTTTAGTGCAGAACCTTTTCTTGTAATGGAGTAGTTTCACAGTACACAGGTACTTTTACTGAAGTTAAGGATCTGAATACTTCCTCTTCCACTGGCAGATATCAAAAATAGATAAGGAAGCACCTCAGTGTTGCGTGCGAGCACTTAGATCCCACAACAACGCTAACGAGAATCTGGAGCATCCAAATTTAGTCGAACGAAATCCAGGGTTAATCACCCAGGATGCATGGCAGACACTCAAACATCTGTTAGAAAAGGGAGAGCATGGTAGCTTGCATTGGAAATCCATTTGCTCCTCAAATAAATAGGGGGGAACAGTGGAATTACTTTCCAATCTCTGAGTGGAGAAGAAACATTCATTTATTTTTTTACTACACAAAAAAATGATGTTGATGAGGTGGAAAAGGGAAGCACAATGATTTAAACAGCAAGTGTTTTCAAAATGCATTACCTATTAATCCAAATGGGCTGGCTTCTCATTTCTCATTTGCATCAGAGAAATTAATTGGTATTCATACAAAATCAAATTGTATTTAGTGGTGAACTAAATCATACATATTTGGCGAGACTATATTTAGCCAAGCTCTGGTAATGTTGTAGATATTAACCCACATCAATTGCTGGCCAATATTTGGACTTCAAGCAAGGACGAAATATATGGTGATGTTGGTTTTCTTTGCAAAGCCACTGCTCTGTGGCTGAACCCTGCACTACAAAAAGCTTCGTTGTGTCTCTGGAGAGCGGGCGGTTTCTATCCTAGTACTCTATTCTATTCGACTATACTCCATGCTACCTGAAGCAGTGTTGTAAACAGGTACATGAAAGTGCAGCTCTCTAACGAGGGGTTTTCATGGCTGCTAAATTGTGAGTAAAATCTTTTGGCTGCATGCCTAAGCTCCCGCTAATTGTCAGGGAGGAGGGTTACCTTGAAAACACTCTTCAACTCTCACGTCACATTAAGTCTTAACCAATACAGAGAAACAGACTTCACGCTGCAAAACTTAAGACAGGATCCTATGGGAAGATCCGTGCCCATTCATCTTTAATGTATCTCAACTTGTGCTCCGAGGCTCTGAGGACTGACAATGGAGAACAGACAGAGTGAAAGAAGAATGGTAAAGGGAAAGAGAGAATTTGGAAGGAGAAAAGAGAGGATGAGGGGGCAGCTTACTGGGGAATAGGAGTATACTGTGAATGATTGATGAGCAGACAGGGCTGTTGGATGCGTTTGCCAAGCAATAGAAATGGACTAATCCATCCTTTTCACTCCCTGAGGATCATAGCACCGTAGTCATCACTGAGCTAGTGGGATTTTTGGAACTTTCCAGTTGGTTCACTGACCAGTTTTCAAGAAGTGGAGGAGTTGGGGCCAAATGGTTTCCAGCATTTCCCTCGCTCCGACTGCCTGTCTCTCCCTTTGTCTTTCTGTACCTGTCCATCTGAGCGTCGGTTGGTTCATTTGCTTGGATCAATCTGTTCTCCCCCGAAATGTCCACTCTCATCTCCTGTGTCATTTCCCCCTTGACCACCCACTCTCACCAGTGTGATTCTCCATCCAAACTCACCTTCACTAATGCTGCATCCTGATTACATTTTTATACCTCTTGTTACTATTTCTCCCAACAGCTGCCTGTCTTTTTTGCTAAACACAGAGTGACCCCTGTTGGTGGAGAATATACTTACAGGCAGTAATGGCACATCTTTCTCCTCTCTGGGGGACATCAACCGTGAAATCAGCCTGGCGTTGGCTACACTGTGACAGACCCTCTGTCTCGGGGCCATATTTGCCCCCTGCTCTCCCTCCTCGTTTGGGAAGTAGCACCGGTCAGCAGGTGGGGTTAGTCTCCTTGATTCAGAGGTCTCCACAGTGTTTCCCCTCTCTTTTAGAGCTACTGTACAGCTGACCATTCAAAATCTTGACTGTAAATCTAGTTGCTGGCAATCAGTGCCTCCATGTGTTTTTATTTTTATCTAAAAAACATGAAATAATGTGTTTATTAAGTAGTGTGATGTGGTGTAAGAAGTACTCAGATGTTTGACATAACAGTAGCAACACCACAATGTAAAAAGAAGTCAAGTACTTTGCTAAAAAAAATGTTTATGGCAGGCCAATCACTAATTCTGGTAAATGGAGTGAGATATTTGGGTCACATCATCAGGAATGACCTAAGTGATGATGACCAATGTTGCAAACTGTATGCACGAGCCAATATGCTGTCGCGTAAATTTTATCTGTACAGACGATTGAAAAACAGCTCCCAAGATGGACAAGTGCAAGTCTTATGTTTGTGACTATTGTTCCCACCTTTCATTCTGTGTTGAGAAATTGTATGCACAAATGTAAATGTCGATTGACTGCGTCAAAAAATGTATTCATAAAGGTCTTAACTGAGCCAATACAAAGTGATACAAGGTATTCTTCTTGTTTTTGGAAACATTGGAACTAATGTCCCTATGTTTTTTAACCACGATTGACTTTTAAACTGGAATAATTACACCTGTGTCTTGGTGTCCTTGTACTGTATTAATATGTTTTGTTGTTGTATGGACTCATGTGTCTGAAGAAATAAAGTTGAATATGTATTAACAAGATTGCGGGTGTTGTGTTATACCAGTATTGACAATGATATTTAAAAAATGAAATATTGCTAGCATAATACCCATTTGATAATATGTGTTGTACAGTTGCAGTTGAATACTATCTCTCCACATCCCTACAAGAGTATTTTGAGTGTAAGTTATTTTCCAAAAAAAGAGACAAAATGCACAATTAACAAAGTTAAAGATGAAATTGACTCATAGTATCTTTCTACAAATGTTATATAAATATTGAGCTAATATCCTTATCAAGATTTATTTTAGTCCCAATAATCGTGTACTGAAAAGCTGACAGCCCCTGTGTTATACATTGTTTAGATTACCATTGTTAATAATTTCAAAAGGTATAATATACAGAAAACACGTGTGAGACCAGTTAAGAGGTTCATATAGCAGTATATGTGTTACTGGTTTATTGGTTCCGTGGGTCGTAAGCTTTCCAGAAAGGTGTGCCAATCATGTGTGGCATCAAGCTAGGGATATAAAAAAAATATATTTTCACAACTTGGGGAGCTCTCTCTCGCTCACTTTTGAGTCCTTATTCTGGTTTATGTTCATACTTATGGTTGAATTGTGTTATAAACATGTAACATGGACTTATATGCTCCTGTAAGGCCAAGCTTTGCAGTTTTTTTTTTGCTATGTCACATCAGTGGCTTTGGTATCGATTAATGGGAGTACGAGGACTTGGAGAGTGAAGAAGAGCTCCTGATGAAGAATTCAGCCCCCATTTTGGGCGGCTGCTGGGGCTCATAAGGTCTAAACCGATGTGTAAAAACGACAAGTCTTAGTTTTTCTCTGATGTGCTGGACTATTTCTTGGTCAAACGCAGTTACTTCCTGAAGTCTTGCCACTGTGAGGTTTCCAGGCTTCTTCATCTACAAGCTTTAGAGAAGCTTTGATGGACATAATTTTTTTCTAAGATAAGCCAATCAGCTACTGGCTGTAGCTTCATATTTTTCGTACAGACATTTATTTTGAGTATTATTGATAATTTAACTCGTGGCAAGAATGTGTATTTCACAAAAGTTTAAACTATTGCTGTCAATACAGCATTAGGTCAGTCTATTTGTGTCCATCTCATCTTGTACTGTACCTTTTACCGTTTCAATTAATGTGACAATCTATGATCATGTCCTGTGTGCGGACTCTCATCTTTCTTCAATCAAATCCAAACAGATGTCTTCACATTTTCTGTTGAAACAGTGACTTATTCATTCTGAGCAGCTTCCCAAGATGCAAAGTTGATATCATTGTATTCATGCTGCAGTTGCTCTTGGAAGTCAAAACAGAGAGAAGTGAATCGTCTTAAATTTGCTAAAACGCTTAAGTTATGACACAGCCAGCAGAGATTTCTTTTGAAATGCGGTGTGCTGGGCTGCCTACAGTAAGTGAAGTGTAATTGGGTTTCAGTGTAGAAAAATGTCTTGAGTTTCACTTCAACTTTAATTTGCTCCAGAGTAAAAAGAATGAATAAGACGTATGCAGATGGGAATGTCAATATGAACTATGCTTTCTCTTTGCTTTCATCATTCCCGTAAGCCATCATGACATTGCCGATTTTATTGAGGAGATTCAGCTCAAGGAGTGAAATGTATGTGTGCCTGAAACAAAGGGTTTGGGGGCAGCACCTGGTTGGTTTGATGAAATCATGTACAACAGCGCTGCTGTAAGGGAGGACATTACTTAAAGTTACACAATGTAACTTGAGTGATATTTCACGTGAAGATAGTTTACTAAAGTGTTGATGAACTTACTAGATAACATGCACCTAATAGGTTCAGTTGGCAAGTTAAACTTGACTCCTCCGCAGTCAATCACACTCTGCTTAGATGACATACCGGGTCACCAGATAAGAGCGGCCCCTCTCACACTCTCAATTACCTCACATGATTTATTTCAGATTTCATTTGATGAGACTGACCCGAGCCCCAGCCGCAGAGAAGACTGACTTATAAACGTCAACCATGAGATTTTGATTTAAGGAGATCCAAGTGATTAAAAGTTAATTGTTGAAATGTGTCAAGGTGGCTTGTTTAATTACGGCGAACGAGGCATTCATTTGGGCTGCGACTTAAAATAGTGTGGCGGGTATCTAACACTGGGAGGCTCGCCTGTGTGGATGCAGCGCTGCTTTATTTACTTTGCAGAAGTCACAGTGATGACCCCTGGGGAAGATAATTAAGGTGGAATCAACATTTCATGCCGTACGTGATGAGCATATCAAGACAATTATGCTCTTCAGCAAAAGGGATGGGGAGCTTGAAGCTGGAGAAAATGCTGATAAGCGGTGTTACGCAGGTTTAAATTGTGAGGAATAACAGACAGTTTTGAGTATTCAGATGTGGCTTATCCCCAGGCTGCTGCTTACACGGGATAATTAGGTCCAATGTAGTAGCTGGAGGAGGTAGCTGGTGGAGTGGGAGTGCAGCCTGTTTTTTTATTTTTTTTATTTATCTGTCTTGAGCTATTCCACACTCCCCCCCTCTTGTCACTGGGGAACCCACAGAATGCTCTCCCATCTGTTTTAGATTTGTTGGGCTCATATTCATTGCCACTGATGTACGTGTCAGGTCACAGTCCTCCATTGGCATTAATGTATTCCATCATTTCCACTGTATTCAAGAAGAAGAGAAGCCATAAAGAGATTTCTTGCCTCACGCAAAGTTTGAACTGGGTCACGGTAACGACCCCGCAGGCCGTTTCTCTTTGCATAAGTATTCCTTTCATGACATGCCAGTTACACAGCAGATACTCAAGAAAAGTTAATTTCAATGTGAACTACTGCCCTTTTCTCTCTGTGTGACTAGAAAAAGAGCACATTTGACTATTTGTCAATAAGGTCACGCAGCTTCATTGAAGCATAAGATACAAGACTCAACCAATAACATCCATTTCAATTGCTGCAGTTCAGAAAGTATAGCGCCACCTGCAGGGAATGAGTAATCGTTCTTCTTTTTGTTCAGTAGCTGCTGTGTGTTTTTTTTATATATCTTACATTTTGAAGGTTTTCCATTTCTAAGATATTGTAGCTGCAAATTATTATTTCCATTACCAATTAATGTGTTGATTATCTACTTGGTTAGTTAAATAATTGACTAGTCTAACAACCGTCTCACTTATCCAGAATCATAGGGGATGTTTTTAAGTGTCTTGTTTTGTCCAATTTGTAAAAACCCAAAGATATTAAGTTTATAATGATATAAAACAGAGAAAATGGAGATTGGAGAAGCTGGAACTAGATATTGTTTGGTATAAACAAAAAAGAAAAGAAAAGCAGATGCATGGTGTTAAATATCTGAACTACAAAAATGGATGTTATTGAAATCTTGTACAAATCTGATGCTTATATATAGAGCCGTTAACTCTGGACTCTGGATGTCTCTCTATTAGCACTGTAGCTCCCTTGTCTGAGCCTTATTGCTTGAAGCTTAATGTTATCCCCAGTTTATAGATATTGAGAAACATAAATAAATTGTAAATCACATCATATTAACAGAACCAATAACAAAAGTGCTATTTTGCATGTTTCACTGGCATTAAAACACAAACACACACACACACACATCTCATTCAAAATAATTGTCAAGCTAAATTATGGCGGCCATCGGGAAATAAGAATTATTTTATGTGTGCTGTACTCATTTCACGCCTGATGGACTCTCACCTTTAACCGGAAATGTGCATGTCTTTCGATGTGGTTTCAGGCACAGGTCTTCTAATAAAAGAATAATGGAAGCATTCTCCTTTTTTAATTGGAAATTGTTAGAATGACATATCAATCCTGCTGCAGAGATGCCCTTTCCATGTATACTGTAATTGAAACGTTCCCTATTTCCCACTCAGAGTCTCACAGGAGATTAAGATTTGTTATGTCTTGCAAATCTAGACTATCTGCATGGTTGTTTATTGTTGACTCTCCTTTTCTGAGCACCATATCATCATATCAATTCATTTTTATTTATTTTCTGACTAATATCTTGACGCTTGTGTGATTTATTCCCTTTGTATTCTGGGTTATAAATGCTTCATGCGTAGAAACACACTAATGTGCAATTCTCTTTTGATTCTCAACGATATTAGCAATACTATTATGATTGGTGATTCATCCGCCTTCATAGTATTTGCTTTCCGCAATTTTACATTCCAAAAGCTCTGATTTCCATTAGCATTTTTGCAATTACCCGGAAATTCTATTAAAGTTCTTGGCAATGAAATGACAAGAAATTATCACCCTGTTAAGCCCCGGAGCTAAAAACAACATAATGTGCACAGTATTGTATGGTAATCATTTTCATTAGAGAAAGAAACTGTGAATTACTACCTGTGTTTAACCACTCAAAATTCCATTTCAGGTATTCATGGCATGAGGCTGACAAGTGAACTGAAGCCGAGCAAATAAAACCTGGCAGCCGCTGGATAAATGGCTGCATGTTTGGGTCATGATAAGGAAGAATTACATTTTTTACACACCATTGAGGAGAGGAAAACAAAACCTGGTGTGGGGTTAAAAGCTCTTTAAACTGTTGGAAAATAAACCAGCGGAGGAAAAAACTAAAAGCATCATTCTGTTTTACTGGTTTAAGCTTTTTTCTCGATGGAAGATGTAAGTGATTTAGAGCTCATCAAAATGACACAGTATGGCCCCCAAAGCACACATAGTAAAAGGCATGATAGTGGTCCGCAGGATGGGTAAGGTACTGTATCAATCTTTTGGGGGCGTCCTAATGGCGCTATTAAGGAGTCAGTTGTCATATTCAAAGGACTTCATTAATCATGACAAGAGGGATAATACTCCCTCATTTAACAGGACAACTTCAAGATTCTCCATATTATGTGTGATCGAATGTAACACTTTTATTCCATCCATCAATCCATCCATCCATCCATCTTCAGTCCATTCCTTCCTCCATCCTCCATCCATCTAGGAAGTCAGCCCTGCTTGCCCTGCTCAATGTCAACCTGTTTTCCACACATTGATGTAATTAAGATGGACATTTGCAAGCAAAATGTAAAGAGGCAATGCCAAACTATGGCAGTAATGTTTTTTATGATAATGACCAGAACAGGAACAATAAATGATGCTGCAAGGATTGTTTTATGTCATTGAAAGAGCAAGACAAAGCTTGATTTTACTGAATAGCATTGAATCTCTAATACCAAGGAGTAATACTATCAGGGAAAGTTCTATTAAGTTTGGTGTCATTTTACAAATCAGTAAATACACCTGGGAAAATATCTGTCTTTTCTATCTTTATTAATTTACTGTAAGATTGTGTCTTATGTGTTGGAAAGTTTAATACAAATCTGAAATTACCAAAAGAAAATAAATACTTGAATCTGACCCGCTCCCACCCAGCCAGCATGTCCATGTGGGGCCCATAAGGTTTAAATTTGGGCTGCCGATAAGGGTCCCAAGTGGGTTTGTCCGCAGTTTCCACGGTGGCCTCACCTGTGTTTGCCCAGTATGGGCAAACACAGGTCACTTGGGAGTTGGGACCCTTATCCCACTTGGGACCCTTATCGGCAGCCCAAATTTAAACCTTAGGAGCCCCACATGGACATGCTGGCTGGGGCACTTCCCAATGTATCTTTGTCTGTCATTAGGGCAAAATGCAAAATAAACGTTACTCAAGTAATTGATTAGTCGATCAATATAAATTTATTGCACATATCAAATATGTGCAAGTTCCAGCTTCTCAAATGAGAGCTTTGCTCTGTTTTATATAGTTAAAGATTAAATATTTGTGGTTCTTGAACTGTTAGTTGGTTTATCAAAACAGAATATTTGAAGAAAATCCTGATGAACATTTTCTACTGTTGATAATTAAATCAAAAGAATAATAATCAGCAGATGTATCAATCGATTGTTGCAACATAGCTTATTTTGATCATTAGTCAGAGATACAAGAGCCAGAAGGAAAGCGTAAAGATTCAGAATCAGTTCAGTCTTAAAGGATAAAAAAGGGGCACAAGGCCGACGTTACATTATCCCAGCCAGTTGGCATCTTGGCTCCTGAGAACCCACTCCCACTGGGTGTGAATCAGAAATCTAACAGCTAATGGCAACAGTCGCCCCATGTAGCGCTACTGACAGCAAACTAATGCCCACACATACAGAGTGCAGCACAAGAGCTGTCAACACCCCACCATGACCCTGTGGGTATAAACTGGCAAAAGAAAGAAAAGAGAGACGAAAAAATCCGCCCTCAGTTGAAATAGATGGCTGTTGTTTCTTTTTCCAACACCTCTTAAGCACTTGAGCCTTTTACCACTAAGGGTGGATTTTCCTCTTCGGGGTTTGTCTTATAGTAAAGAGGGAGCACACTGAACTGGTCAGGGAAAGAGGATATTATTATCCAGTCTGGAAACACAATTCAAACATTTCTTTTAAGCTCTCTCACACACACACATTTCTCACACGTGGATCTGCAGCAGGATAAAATGCCTGCAGATGGGCGACAAATTAAAAGGAAACCCAAAGTTTCTTAGTCATGCTCTATTTTTCTTCTCATGCAGGATACTCTGCTGGAGAGATTGAACATTATATTTCCTCATTTGATGTTTTCATGATGGTGGAGGAGCACTATCTAGCATGTTTTCTCTCCCATAGATGTTCATCTGGGTTGAGCTTTGGTGACTGCAGGCTAAAATATATGGTTCACATCATTTTCTTACTCAAACCAGTCAGTGACACCTCGTGCCCTCTGCCCAGTATGGAAGTGGCTGTTTTGTCATGTTTCTCTTTAAGTTGTCACCCATGATTTGGGGCAAATGTTTGCTTTTGCGCATGACAGTTTAAATCTTTGTCTTGAAATCTTGAACCTTCCTGTTTCTATCTAACCTCAACTACATTTCTCCAGCTATTGAAGGTCTGTCCCTAATTATATGTAGTGCACCTTTTGGGCCACTAGAGGGCATCACACACAAATAGTCTTGTTGGTGCTGCATAAAAGTAAGACAATTTAATGCATGGTTATTATTAATTATCCTACAATAACATCCATCACATCTTGTTGAGTTAATTTATAAATCTTTGAATTGTTTTTCTTTATCTATTTAAAAATCATAAGCACTATGCAGCCTGTGAACAACCTTAATGGCCTTTTGTCGCTTTGCAGAGAGCTGAAGTTTGAGGAAATAGCCCTAATGATCATGACTCGGGTGCAGACTGCAAATCTTGTCACAAAACGCCCGTGTTATAAACTAGTAACATGGAGTTTGCAGACTTGAGCATTTACCAGGCAGGGTGGGTCAAACAAAGTGGCGCTATCGGTTGCATTGTGGCAAATAGGATCCAGCTTTTTTTTTGCTTGGCTCAATCTAGAGACTAAACGTGAAGATATCTTAGCCTCTTCTCTTTGGATTTTGACCATCTCCTTTTTTAATATGACTCTTGTAAGTCTCCAAACTTTATGTGAGTGCCCCTTCAATTAGCATGCGTCACCTTTCCTGCAAGTAAACCCCAGAAATGATTATGTATCTTACTGTATATCATGACAGCAGAAGGAATTAGAAGCTATCTGAATTTATTAAAGCACTATTTAATTAACAACAAAGCTACTAACCCCAGCAGGCTTTCATGAGACAAGCATTGACGAGAGTGAGGGAATTGCTGAACAGCTGCACTCATCAAGATGAGCAGTACCTCCAGCAGCACCGGCAAGCAGAATCAAGTTTATCAGTGTGCAGGTTGAACACCAACACAGAGCACTGTCAGCAGAGAACAGGAGTCCTGAGGGGAACAGACATCAAAGTAATCAACATCTGAATTCAAGAAGAGACAACACACCATAGAACAATTTCACCTTTTTTATGCTGTCAAATGTAATCTTCAAACATCCCAACAACATCCCTATTATTTATTTTGACATAAAACCTAATCCACCAACATGATAAACCAATACCAATAATACAATGTCATTTTCTCCTGCAGGCCACAACCGTCTTGATTAATGACGGCTGGTAAAAGTTCAGAAGCTTGAATTAGTAGCTGAAAGTGAAAAACAGCAGCTCATCCCAGACATCGCTCAGAACAAACAGGCATCCGCTAAATCCATCTTGAGCAGCACACATGGCAGAATGCGAGACCGACAGGATTTTCAATTTTGTTATTTTTCAGCGTTGCTCCACAGTGCAGATATTGTGTGACTGAATCACCACAATATGAGCGAAGCACTTCAGCAGAAACTCCAGGTTCTTTCTCCGAGATCCCAGCAGAGAGTGCATTAATCATCACAGTCTCCCTTCTAAGTGAAGACAGAGAGCAACAGCTGGGGGAGAGGAGCTTGGCTTTAAACAGTACAGACTGCAGGAGGTTCAGCCATCACTTCTTGTTGTGGATTCTGACATCAATAGTAATGAATACCTTGGAGCGTTGCCTGACTGCCTGAGCATGTATTGCTATCACACACGAGGCCAGGCTTTGGAAGCGGTTTTGTTTGTGTGCCTTTGTGTGTGCTGGTGACCAAGTGTACTTGTAATGCACACACCTCTGTGTACCTGTACGCCCTCATGCATTGTTGTGAGTGTGCGCCTTTGTTGGGACAGATATGAGTAATATGCAGAATAACATGTTGGCCTAAATGACCTAAACCGACAGGAACAATTACTCATGCCATTGTTGGCGCTCTTGGACAAGGCCGGTGCCTCATGCTGAGGTTACACCTGCAAGGGCTTGAGCTGCATTGGGATCCAGTGCAGCTACACACAATGATCTTTAAATGATCTATGGCCGGCTGGAGCACATTTATTTCAAGCAAAGAAGCAAGTGTTTGCATGGTTGTTGGACAGTTAAAGGGTCAGTTTACCCAGAGTACAAAAATGTATTTTCTCAAAAAGAAAACACATGAAAAAAACGGATTATGTGCAAACAAAAAACAACTATCTGCATACATGCCACAAAGGTGAGTAAATACGTTCAATCCTTAAACTGAATAATTGGCAGTACACACATGCGGTACATGCCAATTCCCTTATTTGATTTCCCTGCTCCATGATCGTCGCTTGACCCGAAAATCATTCCAGTCCGCCATCATGAAGGCTATTGCATGAAACCGACCTGGGCCCTATTTTTCGTACCTGGCTAAACAAAGTCAGGCAAATGTCCTAATCTCCAACTTAAATTAGCGACATGATTGACATCAGGCTATCTGGGTTTCTTCACGGTTGATCCGCGCTGAAACGGTCTCGTTAATTCTAGCCAGACGTCAATCCTCTGGATAAATGCGCGTGTCCGTTCCTCTCCAGAAGGGATAATAATCGAGCACTGACACCACGATCTTCTAACAGTACAATAGCAAATAAACTCAGAGGAACCTCTTTTTATTTCTCCGATGAGAAGCAGGAGATGATCATGAAGACATATGAGGAAGTCAATACCGCGTTGTGAATATTCCAACGTTTTTGTAACATTGTTGCCGTGAACGCAGCTTAACATCGCCCCCGCTGCGAGACATAAGCACCGCAAATATATCAGACAAGTTAAATGTGTCAGTGTTGGGAAAATGTATCCGCAAATTTTAAGTGCTTCATCACCCAGATCAATCAGATTATATTTACGAATAAATATATACTTATGAGGATATATGTACTGTATGCGCGTATGAATCATGTACTATATGTATATACATGTATGTGTATATTTCTATATAACTAGGAGTTTGAATATGCGTATGGGCGGATCAGTATATATGTATTATTCATAATCAGAAATGCAATCAATTGAAGCAGTGAAAAGAAATTGTGTGTGATTCTCTGTATTCTTATCATGAGTCCACCTTAATCACGTTCTACAATAATGATATGTATGGTGTACTAATAACACTGTCATATAATTATGAAAGCTTTCAACACATCCATAAGTTTCTTAAGCGCTAATAAACTTAAGAACAGCGCGGCATGCAGCGGGTGAGAGTCTCTGTCTGTGAGACGGGCGATCGGCTGCGCCTGTGCCTGTGCTGCGCCAGTGTCCGCGGCTCGAGAAGCTCTCGTAAATAAATGATTCCTTGAAGGCAGAATCTATAGCGCCGCGTACAGGAAGTCATGATGATGTAAAGGACGGATCTTGGCGATCTCAAAGAATTCTCTCCCAATAAAACTAATATAACTAATATCGCTCCTTCATCAATGAGGAAGTGAGCTGCCTTTTTTGTCCGGTGTGAGTGGCCAGCTTATCCAGTGAATTTCAGTAAGCCTGCCCGGGAGCAGGTTTACATTTTTGGCTGTGTTGCTATGGTGATTTATCTAAGCTTGCTTCGAGAAACTGAATAAGCCTGACCTACGTCATCTTATCCTGACAATTAGCCCGCTAACTCAGTAAGCCAGGTACGAAAAATAGGGCCCTGAGCTGCAGGTGCTCAGACTCATCTAAAACTGCATAACAATGTGCACTGCAGTCCAGTTTTTAACCAAATAAACATAACTCTCCATTCAGTGGGAAATGGCTGCAATTAAGGGAATTGGTATGAACCCATGGACAGCCTTGAACTGATTTTTTGACCATAATACCCCATAATATTAATCAAATATCCCAATCTCCCTCCCCCCAGAACTGTGCCGAATTATAATAATATTTTTTTCTCGCCACACTTACCTAGAAAGGAGACATTTTAATAATTATTGAGTACTATTGGCAATAAGAGAATGCTTAAATATCTGTACCTTATATGGGAGGCAGAGATTACTCAAAGTAATTGTATCCATTGGGAAAATTTAAATATGGATTATAGCTGCTTTAAACATGTCTTATTCATTTACCTATCAGTTAGGTCCGCTGTGTTTGGCAGTATGACAGGGAATGAGAATATGCACAGTAGAATTAAGAAATAAGGATGCAAGTAAGAAGGTTGACAAACTTCTTACTAATTAGTGCATGTGAGATAAATACGAACCCTTCAACAGTAAATCTTGGTGGGTAGACGTCTGGGATCGGCAGGCAGGATTAGTCACTAAATTCCTGCTCAGGGAATTCACCTGTCAATAATCAACGCAAATGTAATTAAACACAGACTTAAAATCGGGGCCCTCCCCCTTCTACTGCTCTTTTGTCCGATATTCCATCACCGCTATAGCCACCTAGCCAGCTTCAATGCCTTACCTCCTCTCCACTCACTCACAATGCCAGGAGGTCTTTGCTTGCTGATCTATGTAGGACAAGCAGTGGGATGTCTGATGCAATAAATGAACAAGATGAATGTGGGGGATATGTTCATTTGAAAGCTCTTGTCACTGAGGGTTTGTCGTCCGGCTGCACAAAGGGTGGAGCCGTCCTGCCTGATTTACTTTAGATTCAAACCATGGCTAAATTGGAAATCGTGAATCACTCTGACACCATTGGCGCAAGATGGATTACTCCAGTTAAAGGCTGCCTTTTCTTTACTTTGGTTCTTTTTAAAGAAATCATAGAAAAATTAATTTTTCCGACAGACGGCTGACCCGGGCAGTCGACGAAAGGAATAGCAAAGGGAGGCCAGCACTGAGGCACTACAAAGCTGGTTTTATCAGCACAGCACTATTCCAGCGACATCCAAAAGCTCTCAGCGGCACAAGGAGCCTGGCTGAATATTTGATCAACTGTCTCAGGTTTAACAAGCCTTGCCAAACTACACCTGCCTGGAGGAAAACGATATGCCTTTGAGCAGGGTAATGCCTTCCCCCCACAAGATGTTAAGGAAATATGCTTTGATGTTCACAATACCCAATCTGCACTAATCTCATCCAATCTTGGGCCCTCGGATTCTCAGCGAAGGATCAAGATTTGCATTACTGAACAATAGCTCTCTGAATGTAAATGATGCCTTCCAACATAATCAAGCCATAAATTACAAAACAAAACACTCAACCACACTGTAGGCTAAATGGAGCTTTTACGAATTCAATTCAATAAAAAAAATACTATATGACTGTCCTTCATGCCAAGTGGAAACTGATATTTTGTCATAATGTATTTGGAAACTCTCCCATAAAGTCATGGATAACTCACTTGTACAAAGGTGGGGATTTGTGTGTCAATGCTCTCTGTGTCTTCCTGTCTTTCAGTCTGAGCTTGAATGTGAGTGTGTGTGTGTCGGTGTGTATTCACCCCAAATCATCGTTGCTGGCTGCAGCTCATTGCCCAGCAGTAATATCAGGCCTTGCAGACACCTGGGACCAGTGGTGTGGGCCCTCAGAGGAGGCAACCGCCTGGCAACTGGCCCTGATTACTTTCTCCACTCTCCGGAACTCTACTCTCTATATGCCATTAACCAGCTGTGCACGGTGTGATCCCAACTCAACCGTGCCATTAACCCTGTACACAGAGGGTTGTTTACAATCGCACACATGCACACAAGACAGAACTTCACAGCTTAACCAGCAGCCTACTACTGAAGGCCAAACCATCTGCAGACCAACATCCTCCATTATCTCCCTGGTGAGAGTTGTACGGCGGGAAAACCATGAAGCGAGGGGGCCATCTAGTGGGCATATTCTAGAACAATCAGAATCAGCTTTATTGGCCATGTACATGTACATGGAATTTGACTCCGGTTACACATTGCTCTCGTCGTACATATGTACATATTATATACAATAAACAAGATAAATATTTAAAAAGACATTAAAGACAACAGAGTAGTCGGGGTAGTGCAAGTAGTGCAGATGGAGGTGTCTGATTAATTGTTCATCAGAGTGACGGCCAGTGGAAAGAAGCTGTTCCTGTGTCTGGTGGTTTTGACGTACAGTGCTCTGTAGCGCCTACCAGAGGGGAGGAGTTGGAACAGCTTGTGTTCAGGGTGTGAGGGGTCTGTGGTGATCTTTCCAGCCCGTTTACTGACTGGAGGTGTACAAGTCCAGACATGAACGGTTCCATGTAAACAGTCTCTGTGATGTGTTATTATTAGATATACAGGGTAAAAAGGGGAGGAACCCCTCTAATCAAACAATACAAGGTGACTTGTTGTCGACAGTTTGCTTTATTTCTGTTGTAATCCTTGTTTAGCCTTTGGTTTTATTAGGTGTTTTCTGTTAGTCTTAGTTTCTTTTAAAAATGAATTAATGAATATATACTGTATTAATCCCCAAGCGGAAATTTGTTGTCGGAGTAGCAGCACCTTACAGACACAAAATAAAATATAAAAACAACAGGAATGAAAGATATATACAAAAATGTAAATTAAATAAAAAATAGCTGGGATGAAAGATATGTACAGTGCAGAGAGTATTAATTTAGGAAATTAAATTAAATTTAAACAATAGAGAAGTGCAAAAATGCAAAGTATGTATGTGTAGTGTATATGAAGTGTGTGAAGTGTAAATAAACATAAACAATAGGGAAGTGCAAAAATGCAAAGTATGTATGTGTAAGTATATGTGTGAAGTGTAGATAAACGTGTACAGTGATTAATCAATCTACAGAGGATCTGGCAAGAGGTGACTTATTGTAAAGTTTTATTGCCGTGGGCAGGAATCTTTTCCTTTTGTTTTGTCCATTGCCAGCGCTCATTGCTTGCCCCCGAGAATATCTGCCAAAAAAAAAGATTGATCATAACACATTCTTTAGTGTCTCTATGAGTGCCATGACTGGTGGAGAGCGTGGCCGTACAGACAGTGGAGGGTTTTGGTGTTAATAATCAGGTGTCTGGTGAGTGAAGGGCATGGTGGTCGAGAGAGTAGTGAGTAGTGTCCAAATAAAATATAAACATCTTCCCCTTACTGTCACGGCTACCACCTATCAACCTTTAGTACTATGTTTTCTGCATGCAATTTCCATCATCAATTATGTATATTGTGTACGGTTGAGATTTTTAAGAAATGTATTATTTAAATACCCTGTTTAATCAGTAGCTGTTTTTTCACAAATACATTTCGTAATTTGGGGGATTTACAGTTACACATAATAGCCGTCATCAGAATTTTTTGTTTCGTCTGTTTCCTGTTTTATTGTGAAAGTTACCCTTATGTGTCATGTTTTGTTTTACTTCCTACTTTTGTCTTTTTCCCGCCTATGTTCTCCCACTCACCTGTGTTTCATTAATTTACTAGTCTCTTGTGTATTTAGGATGTGTGTTTCCCTGTTTCAGCATCAGGTCGTCTGCTTCAGTTGCTTCTTTCTACATTTCAGCCTTTCTTCTGTGTTTGGTAATCCATATTTGTGTTGGATATACTTCTGCATGCTTTTATAATCAAGCTGTAAGTCCTTCTTGTCATTAAATCAGTATTCTCCTTGTTGTCTCCTCATCTCTTCATCTGCATTTGGGTCTAAACCTGCTAATCCCTGAGACCGTTTTATTCAGGATCCGTGGACGTTTAGTTGGTTTGAGTATTAAAGGGTCAGTGGAAACTCAAATTTAAAAAGTCAAATCCAGGCCTTGACATGGCCCGCCCTTACATACATTTTAGTTAAAAAGAAAGCACCGAGAGCAACGCTAATATGACATTACCTCTCCAATAATACAAATGAAGTATGCTGAAGCAAAACTATGTGCAAGATGGTTACGTTTGGCAATTATTTTCCTTGAGAAAAGAACAAGCTTAGAGGTGCTTCAACGCCACCAACTGGGCGGAGTGAGGAAGAAGAGATTGTGATGAAGTGCTGTTCTGGTGAACCACAATGTGAGATTATAGTTGTTCTTGTGAGGTATGCCTCAAGCCAGAGTTTTAAATGACTTTAACCTGGCTTGATCGTCACCTGGCTTGATCGTCAAGTCTCTTTGGAGGGAGAGAGTTTTTAGAGACTGAACGGATCCGCTGGCTTTTCCTGACAAAATTCTCCAAGAGCGATAGAAAAGCTTACACTGTAATGCTGGATATGTTTGTCGTGTTTTTCGGCCATTTGACCCCGCTCGATATAAAAGACGGTTTCTGTAATATCACAGACATACATAAATCGTGAACTATCATTAATCAGTTTGATGTTTACTTGCATATGAAACTAGGTATAATTCCCTAAAAACATAACGTTACCGCTTTGGATTATGTTGCACACCTAAATGCCATTCTTCTGATTGTGCTCCATCAAGTTTACAAGAGATTTCGAAGATTTAGATTTAGAATCGGCACTTGTCAGGTTGGAAATAAACAGCAGGCCTTTATTTAGAGTGCAAGGATTGGTAAAATAAATGTATTCACATACAAATGTACACTATTGGAAATGTTCTACCAGCATTCCTCTCTTGCCTTAGAGTATTTGCAGCAACAGCAATGTTTGTTATTTTTAAATCATCATTTTATATTGTTCATATAGGCGAGCATGCCATAAAGACAAATTACGTGCCAAATGTTCCCTTTTATGGGAATGCACTCAGAGCTCGATGAAGAAAGCCGGGGTTAACAAAGCATGTTGGTAACCGTCTTGGTACAAGTTAACTCTGACTGGGCCTTCTGAGTGTGTCAAGCTAAGACAAAGGAGGTCTGGCTCTGTTGAACTTGCGTCATGGTAATCAGGTGCTGTTGCTTTGGTCTGAATGTGTGAGGTGCTCACGCTCCAGTCATTTTAATTTAACAGATGAGAATAAAAAAGAACTGGGAAATGTATGTGGATTTAGGAAATAAAAGTTCCATTACATTAATAAATATAGAATTATTAAACAAAAGTCCTCTGAGATAAACGTTTTTCAAATAACAACCTACTATACTGGATAATTTACATATGCATTGCCTTGTTTGTTTATTTATTTTATAGCCATATTTTTTTTCATTTTCTAGGCATACTTTATGTATAAATGTAGGTATTATATATGTATTTATTGATTATATATATATATATATATATATATATATATATATATATATATATATATATATATATATATATATATATAATATGATACATAACATGCACATTACAATTAGTGTTACATATTTCTTTAATTTGGTCAATATGTATTGATTAAATGTGCCCTATAAATAAATCAACGTGATGTGTGCCTTTGTGTTTCGGTGCTACATCTCTAATGTCTCTTATCAGAGCGAATTAAGAGTGCATTTCATTTAATTTCCTGCGTTTATTGCCACTGTGTCATCGCCTAAAGGGACAGCGGCAAACAACAAAGGCGATGTAAAATAGCCGAGACACGCGCACACACACACACACACACACACACACACACACACACACACACACACACACACACAAGGAATGAAAGAAAAACAACTGGTGTAGCCAGCAGCGTGAATGACTGACAGCCAAAGGAAAACGAACACCTTATCTAATCTCTGCGTTATGCAAATATGTCGAGGCTCGGCGTGCCTCCGTCAGGAGGAGGAACAGCAGAAGAAATCATTTTCCAAGAGGGCGGCGCTATGAAGTCCGAATCGTGTCAAAGTTACTGTAGTTCTCAACATCCACGGGAGGTGTAAGAGTGACTTCTGCTGACAAACGGGGAGAAAGAAGACGAGCAGTGGAGGTAAGTTGTGGTTGTGGGTTCGCGTCCCGAAAGTTGGTGACGAGGAGAAGCTGGTGCCCATAACCTGGCGGTCGGGTAGCGGTTGAAATGGCACCTCCGTCAGTCCTTTGAAGTACAGGGACCATTAAGAGTTGTTTATGTTTCCGTTCAGGGGACATAACGCGCGTTTCTTCCTGGTTTGTCCAGCTGACTTTATTTGACCAGGCTGAGTGTATTCATAGTGGGCCTGACGTCGGGCTGCTTCTCCTGGTACCGAGTCTTTTTCATTTGACTCAACTCTTTATCAAACTACATCAAATTACACTTACATAGTCTTAATGAAACACGAATTTGTAGCTTAATCAGATACACTAAATTATAATATATAGAATAGAAGTTGTGAATATATATATATATATATATATATATATATATATATATATATATATATATATATATATATATATATATACTTTGTATATACTTAAAATAAAGGCAAATAAAGTTTGAACTGATGATAATTGTTGACCAATTAATTGTTTAGTCTGTAAAAGCATCACATAAATGTCCATCACATAATCCGTGAGCCCGAGGTGGCATCAATGAATGGGTGGTTTTGTTCAGGAATGGGATGGGCCTGATATCACCCTGAGGCAGTGTAACCTGGAAATATTCAACTTACTGTAATTAAGTTACAACAAAAGAAGCTAATTCTCACATTTGGTGAGACTGATTTTGTTCCAAAAAATAACAAACGTTGGGGCAAAAGTGAAAGATAAAGGGAAAACTAAAGGTTAAATTATGTCAAATAAACATGTATTCTTATATGAATATCATTTTCCTTCAGTCAGTCGATGGATATCACCCCGAGGCTGTGTAACACGTCGTCTATGCTGCTGAAAAGAGCCCCAGATGCTCCAGGATGGATCAGGCACTTCCCAGCCAGAGCTCAGTGTTGGACCTGCTTGAACCGGACAGCGAGGAGCTCCAGCTTAGAGTGGACTTCTTCAGGAAACTGGGTTACCCCTCAGCAGAGGTGAAGGCTGCTCTGAGGAAGCTGGGCCTGAGCACAGACACCAACTCGGTGCTGGGAGAGCTGGTTCTGAGCAGGACTGGCGCTGCACCCTGCATGCCCAGTTCTGATGGCGATTACATTAGCACGGGCCAAAAGGACCCACTTCTGCCTCCCAGTTGGGCTCTTGGACCCTGCAGAATCAATCTACAACTTGGGGACCGGAAGAACACAGACACAGAATTGAGGCCTGTTGTTATTGACGGCAGCAATGTTGCAATGAGGTAATCTTGATACGCTTTTTCCTCTCTTTTATGGGATCATAGATCATTTTGTTAAATCCTATTTAACCATTTTAAAAAGCTATGTTTTACTTTGAACCATGGCAGGTGTTGTTTGCCTGAGGACCGTAAATTGTCTGTAAAACAACTTGTCGGACTGCAATCACTCATTGGCGTGGCGTCATTAAACTTCGACCCTGAAATATGCATCGTTGTGTTGCTTTAAAAAGAGGAGGTGTTTGTCACCCTGCCCGTGCATGTTTCTGTAATGGATACGGCTACAATATGCAAATTCTAGGCACACGCCTCAAAATCTCCACCACTCAATAGATATGATGTGTTATACAGGAAGTTCACAGTGAGTAATAGCCCGAGCCATTCAAAGGTGTGTGGTGTTTATACAGATTAACTGAAGTTGTATTTCTCCCTTTCATATCTATCTTCTCTCCCTTGCTTCTTTTTACAGCCATGGCAACAAGGAAGTGTTCTCATGTCGTGGTATCCAGCTTGCAGTAAACTTCTTTCTGGACAGAGGTCACAATACTATTACCGTGTTTGTTCCTACTTGGCGCAAAGAGCAGCCCAGACCGGACGGCCCCATAACAGGTGAGGATACAAGAAGTGCATACGACCAAGCAGACAGATGGTTCTCATCAAGCAGAGTAGTGTTAAATCAGCCTCTCAGGCGGAGCAGAAATAACCCCATTGGCTAAACCATAACCAAGAGGCAAACCTATTTGTCATTCTTGACCCTAGCAGTCATACATTTGAGTGGCCAGCTGGGATGCAGGGATAACTAGCTTGTGTTTACAATGAATAGCCACAGCACAGGAATTCACACTCTTAACATACAGGGGATAGTAGAGGTAGAAATCACAAATCCTGTTGCTATTTCGAATCACTTCGTTCAGTTTAATTCAAAGATTTGTTCTGAAAAGTGAAGCCAATGTGTAAGTACCTTAAACCGGCATTCTTTCTAATTGACTTCCCTGGTTGCAAAAACAAGTCTGATTGTATAGAAGTCTATGAGAAAATTATCCTTCTTACTTGATTTATTACCTCAGTAAATATTGGAAACATCATATTATGGTCCCAAGTCTTCTCCAATACAGTATCATGCAGGGACCAATAGTCCTGTTTAAAGTCAAATAGACAATAAAGCAGGGTATGCAATAACCTTGTTATTGAAAGGTCGCTACCAGAGCCGTATACGGCGTCACACCTCCACAGTCCAAATATGGGCACTTCCGTTCGCTAGTTACAAAAAACAAGATGGCACCAGTCAAAATCCAAGATGGCGATGGTCCAGTTGTCAAACTTGAGGGTTCATAACCGCAATTCACAAACCAAAGGGTGATGTCACGGTGACTACCTCCACTTTTAATATGTATATATATTATTGCTGTCATATTAGCGCGTTATTAACGGCGTTAACGCAAACCAATTTTAACGCCGTCAATTTTATTAACGGCGTTAACGCATTTTAATTTTTCAAATTTTTTTTTTCCGCGAGCACCACGCCGGATGTAGCTCAACCGGAAGCAAAACAATAGGCACGCCATTTGGGCTTGGAAGCTAGGCTAACGTTACGGTTTGAAATGAATGAATGGTGAGCGCGATACGGCAAAATTAATGATATTCAGTGAACTGCGAACAGGTGCGCGTGCCAGAAGGGAGCGCGAGTGAACACATTGAACACAGCAGGAGAGAACGCAACGTTAGCCAGCTAGCTAAAGCTCCGGTGGAAAATTATTAGCTTACATAACGCTACCGTTTTTGAGGAGGCAGATTTTGAGGTGAAGGGACTGACAAGGCAGAAGGTAAAGTGGTCCACCGTTCTATCAATAAGCAGACCTGCCAACCTGTACGCAATTTGCGTAGCGGATACGCATTTTGACGTCAAAGTACGCTGGTAAAAATTAGTCTAAAATTAATTTTAGACTAATTGACCAGCACACATTATATGCAATGCAATATAATGCATGACGAGTATTTAATGACTTATCAATATATAGGTTATATATCAAGGTTGGCAGGTCTGAATAAGGCTAAACTAGAAGTTAACACTAATACAAACATTATTTTTGTAGAATGAGTGTGTTAGGGGAGAAGGATGCAGCCATTGTTAAACAGCTGGATGCTGGATTGAAATGCAGCTGGAACTGGAAGGCAAGGTCTCAATAAAAGGGCAAGAGGTGTCCTTTCATCTAGGAGATGTATTCTCCAAAATCAACAGGCAGGGATTCGCCAGATGCATTCTCTGCATCAAAGATATAAATTATGCTAACAAAGGCAGCCATGCTCTCCCTTACCACATTGTGCCTCATATACTGTAAATGTTAGACCAGTGACAGGCTGGCATGAAATGGCTTGCATAATACTTAGTAAGGAGGCCATAATCATTTTTGACTCATGGCTGAAGTTAAGTTTCTCCAGCTCTCCCCAGGTTGGCTAAAGAAGCATCTCAAAATGCATCAGATTGATGCTTTAAAATATGGAATATTTAAATTTTTCTTACGGGGGAGCATGCCCCCGGACCCCCCTAGAGGGGTAATATCCTTCTCACCTTTTTCACCCCTGACCCGTTTTCATGCCTGGTGCACTCTATAATTTTATTTTGTAAACCCTTGTTTACCTGAAATGTGCAGTAATTTGATTTTGTACCGCCCTGTTTGGCAGTTGTTTTTCAATAAAATAAAGCAAGCCAATCCACTTTTTCATGTTGATAAGAGCATTAAAATGCAACAAAAAAAAATTGCGATTAATTGCGATTAATCGAGAGTTAACTATGACATAAATACAATTAATCGCGATTAAATATTTTAATCGTTTGACAGCACTAATATATATATATATATATATATATATATATATATATATATACAGTCTATGGTAGTCACTGATTTCTTAAGCGAAGCACTGTCATCACCGTTCAAATGCACTTAATTACGATCAGTAAGCAAACCCATCACTCTTCACGGGACCAAACTATTAATTTGTTCTAAAAACGAAGCATAAAAGCATAAATTTGCCATTTTTCAAGTTCTTTTTCTATTCTCTATTTCTTGGCGTAGAGCACAAACTTCTTTGGCTGGTTATGTGCTGTTATGTGTGGCCAACACATAACAGCACATAAACTTGTAAATGAATCGTTGTTTTACACTTGCGTTAGATTAAACAAACAAGATATAACATCTTGATTAGTCAGCTTTAAAGGTGTTGTAAGGAGTGTTAAGCACATTTTCCAAAATGTTGAACTCCAGGAATCAGTGGTTCTTTTGCTTTGCTTTTGAAGACATTTGTGATCCCCTTTACAGAGCTTTTCCTTTTTTAAATAAATGTGATGACCAAATCTCCTCTGAAACTGTAGCTTCAGCAGGTATGCATATTACTGGAACTGATAATTAATCCCACAATAGCCATGAGCTACTGTTTCCGTGCTGTCTGAGGCAGAACTACTGAACACATGACAAAGCCATGAGGCAACACGGTTAAGATTGTGAAACAGAGGATTACTCAAATGGCTACCAAGTTACGGTTTTCGAATAAAACCAAGACAACAGCAAGTGTGGGCATACGCTACGAACAATTTGCTCTAATAGTTTCTGTTTCAGTAGAACACAGAAGAGCTCTACTTTTCCGACAGCCGAGTTCCTATGGTTTTTGGGTGTATCTGACAAAGCCAGATTGATATCATATCTACACCATCTCTTTTATTCAGTCTTAATGGATCATGGTTTCAAGCTATTCGTGCTTATCTAACCTTTGGCACTTTCAACAACAAATATGTAATGAAGGGTGGGTCATCCTTTAAAAATGAATGCATCCTCTCTCATGATTCAGTATCTGTGCAGACAGGGTGGAGCAATCCAAAGCTTCTATGTTCAAGGAAGTAAAAGTTGGCTCGCAGTCATTCCTGGGAAAGCCCCACCAGGAAGTACAGCTGTGTTTTTTTCTGCATGTAGATTATAGTTAACTGCTGTCAGTTAACTACAGAGGTTAAGTGGAGACAGAGGCACTTAAGTTAGAACAGTGCCTCTAAGTGTTTGTGTGCATTGTCTGTATGGCAGTAGCTCAGCCATTCACATGTCTAGCCTCTATGTAACCCGGCCTCCTTGTTGATACATACAAATTGCATGTTTCATTTCACTTCTTCCATGTGTAATAGGCCCCTACAGTGTGTGTGTATTATGTTTTCAATCACTCATATTGCAGTGAGAGTAATACAATATTATGTAAATATTAGATAGTTTGTAAAGGTGATACCTTATCTGATGTCTTTAGTCTGGGATTGATTGCTTTTGCAAAATGCTTTTGTGTTTTTTGTATCATGAACGTGTGGTTGTGGATCACGGCAAACGTGTGTCATGTTACATAACAAAGCTTATCACTTTATAAAAATACAAGTACCTCCTCGTCACTATATCACCACAGCCATCTGACTCATGACTGTTTCAACTTTCAGATCAGCACATCCTGACGGAGCTTGAAAAACGGAAAATAGTGGTCTTCACTCCATCGCGCCGGGTTGGTGGTAAGCGAGTGGTTTGCTATGACGATCGCTTCATTGTCAAGGTGGCGTATGAGTCCGATGGAGTGATTGTATCCAATGACACCTACCGCGACCTCCAAGGAGAAAGACCTGAGTGGAAGAAATGCATCGAGGAGAGGCTCCTCATGTTCTCCTTTGTGAATGACAAGTAAGCAATTAACCTGTTTTCTTCCTAAGCTTGTGAGGTTCCACATTTTTCTTCCATTAATGCTATTTAATTGGGTTCCAGAGGGTATATTGCATCTTAAGGGTGTAATCAGGGAAGCTTTATTATGCAGCACCCAGTTGATTTGTCACAAGTGCATTTTTTTTTCTCCAGATTCATGCCCCCAGATGACCCTCTGGGTCGCCATGGACCCAGTCTTGACAACTTCCTTCGGAAAAAGCCGCTGCCTACAGAGCAAAAGAGACAGCTCTGTCCTTATGGTAAATTGTGATTAGCATAGAGCTCCATTCCTTTAGAGGTTTTAGACAAGGAAGTAAACTGCTTCCCAAATGAGATTATCTATAATTTATGTGTACCTGTGTGTCCGTTTTTGTTCCTCAGACAAAAAGTGTACTTACGGTATCAAATGTAAGTTCTACCACCCAGAGCGGTCAAACCAGTCCTACCTGTCCTTGGCTGATGAATTGAGAGAAAAAGCCCAGATTTCTACTGTAAAAGAACAAAGGAATGCCAGAATATCACCCAGACAGCTTCAGTCTGATCCTGGATCAGCTCATGATGCATTTTCCCATCCTAAAGACTCAAATACAGAGCACACAAGAGACCAGCAAAGTTACTCCCATCCCAGTCAGGTTCGCGAAAATACACTGTACTGGGAGGATCCTAGAAAAAGTCAAAATCATATGCCCTGTCCTATAACTGGAAGCCAGGGTCAGAAAGAGTGGCCTGGGCTGCACTCCATGCCAAATCATTACTATGCCAACATCTCTCACGAATACCTGGATTCTGGCCTTGGCTCTTATGAGAGTCAGTACTCTGACTATTCACATTGCCTCAACAACTCCCAAAGGCTCAGGCCTCAGCAGCAAACTGTCCTCGATGGACCCAGACATGCCCCAGTGCATTTGGAGAAAAATAACACCAGCCAGTCTTGCAGGTGCTGTTCCCACATAGTGCCAGCTCACCAGCAACACCATGGAGACCAGGGCACCAAGGGTCAACCCAAATACGACACCTACCCGCCTCACATGTTCCCGGCCAGTGTGCCACACCAAAACAGCCTCCCCAGCCATGTCCCTTACGGTGGAGCCCCACATCATCAGCAACATTACTGGTCGGATCCTTTTCAGGGGCTGCCCCAAGCCAGGGCGTCATGTGTTCTCCCCTCTTCGGCCCATTCATCACACCCTCACAACTGCTCTTACAAAGGCCAACAGTACCACTACTGGGGCCAACAACAGTCGTCCTCTGCTGCGTATGACCCACAAAGGTTGGAACTCCGCAAGAAGCTGCAAGCCATCTTCAACCCGCAGCAGGTGGATACAGTCATGGAAATGTTTCCACATGTGATGAATGCGGAGAAACTGGCTGCAGAGATCCTCAACCTGAAGGCTCAGAGAGGAATATTCTGATAATTCCTCTGATTGTTTCCTTCCTTGGCGTCTTCCTCCATCAGAACTGACATGATTCTTGTGTTGACTCTCTATCATAGCAAACGAGGAAGCGCTTGAGAGGCTTGAAAAGTGTTTATAGTTGAGTGATTTTAAATATAATTGAAAATATGTTTCCTTCCGTGTTGCCTTCCTATTAATGCATTATGTGCAATGCATTTGTATGACATCTTACTCAAATGTGACCCTATCATCCAATGATTTGGATGTAAAGTGCCTCTCTAGACCAAAAATATTTATGACTGAGTTTTTAGAGTTTTGACCTTTGATGCATATTGCGTCAAATGTGTCAAATATTTATCTTCTTTCCAAAAAGAAGTTCTCGTAAAGTAAGGAAACGCTGTATAAAGTATTACATTATATATTATGTTCAATACAGTTCTCCAGAACAGCGTGTTGTTCAATAGTATCTCTGTGAGGTGGAGAGCTACACTATATTACAATATGCTGTGGCTAGCCGATGCATTCAGCTGGTGTCAATCCATAATGAAACCTGACCTCACAAGGAAAATGAGGACAATAGCAAAAGGAATTTTCTGGTGTGTCACCACCCTTTCTTGTAATCAGGATCAGTTTCATGATACAATCTCAGAACAAGTGTTGCTGTAATATTACACGTGTATTTGGATCACTTTGTGATTAAAAAATGACAATAGAAATGTGGAATTTAATTCTCATAAACATGCAGATGTATGTTCTCATAGAAATGTATACTGTGAGATAAATGCATAGTTGGCGTATCTAGGAATAAAATAAACACAAAAATGTAAGTGTTTAATATAATGTGTGTCAGTTAGGTTAAAGCTGTACCAGTCTTTCTTGAGCTGAGCTAATTCAGTAAATATGTCTCCAAAATTTCGTAGAAGCTTAGCATTTCACTTGTGCTTAATTCAGACCATATTGCCTAAGATTCCTCCCAAACTCCCTTACTACATTTTACAAGTACGTCTCCTACACACAGACCTGCCTACTACAACCATTTTTCGGAGAAAAAAATTGGGGAAGCCCAAGGGTTTTACGAATTAAGAAATGCTCTTCAGCTCATGTTGCAAGCTTGACCAAACTGAAACTTGTTTTTTTTGTTCCACTGTGCGAGGGGAAAGGTTAGTGTGTGTGCGTGTGCGTGTGCTCAGAGACAGACTGACATCAGTTGAACAAACTGTTCTGGAGTGTTGAATGCGTTGATTCCTGTGAATTTTGGTAAACACATTCATGGTCCCCAGAGGAGGAATTGTAATCACTTTGAGTCCCTGACTATTTTTGTTTATGCCCAAATACCTACTAATGATATTCTCATCGTACCCTGCTGTATTTTGTGTTAATTGCTAACTATTGAATATTATATGCTAACACGCTAGATTAACATGGTGAACATGGATAACATTATACCTACTAAGTAACATGCTATTATCATTGTGAGCATGTTTGAGCATTTAGGACCTTTTTTAGGAGCATTCACGGCAACATATTTAGTTCACTCTGCTCAACTGGTTTTGAAGACCTTTGGTTTTCCAAACCTGATTTTATAATTCAGCATTTTTCGGTGAGATTAAGACACCTTTTATTGCTCGTTTTGTGAGCAGACGAGTCCACCAACTAACTCAACAAAAGAACAGCAATTACTTTTTGCAACACCAACATTACTGACCGTCCAAGCTCACACAACGGAAGTACTTGATGACATCGTATTTTTATTGGGAATAACAAAGGAAAATACATCCGTTTTATGTATATTCTTTGATACAAAGACTTTTCTCATTAGTTGTTAAATCCATGCATGTATAACTACTGTTCTGCACTCTGTTAGCACTCTTTCTATGCATCTTAATGGGAAATTCTACATCAGCAGTCTGTACTTCTGGTCATTCCCAGGCCATCAGTAGTTTGTGGAATGATACAAAGGCGCCATAGCCAGGCTTGCTGCAAAGGACAGAAACAGAAACAGAAATAACAAAATATTTATAATGGCCATGATAAACTTAATTTAAAGGTTCTCCAGACACTATTCAGGGCATTAATATAGAAGCAAACAACCAATTACAATGTAAAGATATTGCACTAATGGCACCGTTCGCTGCGACCTGCTGGCCGTCGCCATGACATGCCTTAGATAAGCCCTGCATTTTGTATGAAGCACTTTTAAAATAAAATCTTTCTTGAGTTAATAAGTAAAACATTCAGCAAAGGGCACATATAAGTGGTTTTAAAGATATTTATGTAATGTATCCATGTGTAGGATATAATACTTTATGTGCGTATTGTACTTGTACCGGTTTTATGAAGAAAAGACGAAATTTGAGCCTTGATTTGAAAATGTGTTGTTGCTGTAGGCAAATGAGTTCAGACCTCACATACCAAGTTAACCACTTATCTCTTAAATGCTGTACTTTGAGGCTGACAAGTTTATCACTTAACAGAATGTGCTTAAGTGTGTCTGGAGGCATTGTTTGGCTGTTGAATACCTATGGACCACAGTCACTTCATACCGAGTAGCACTTGTGTGTGATTTTATGTGATTATTCCAGGCTTTTTGGAATCATACTTTAATATGATTTAACAGATGACCCTGGCAGAACATTATAAGTTATTCTAAATGAACTGTGTGAATCTGAAATGTGATATCTGAGTGACGCAGTGGTGAACACTAAATCCCAGGGAAGCACTGAATGTCAGGGTTACACACCCTGAGACACATTAGGCGACTACATGTTGCTTGTGTTCACACAGTAAGAAAATGAGACCAGTTACCATTCAAAGTAGCTAAATCCCCTGAGGCTGCCATCATGCAATCCGTGATCAGGTGTCTGCAGCTCCACCCCAAGGTGGAGATCTGCCTCCCCCTGCAGGTGACCCATGTAACGAATCGTTCCTGTGCTGATCCGTCCAGATGGCAGCATGATCCTGACCCGGTGACCCAGCTCCAGGTCCATAGGGGAATGTGGTACAAACACCCGGTGAGGCCCTTTGGACGTCCTCCATGATCTGACACTGGAAGGAGAGGGGTACCGTCAGTAATGCAACAAAAACCGAGATGATACATTTCAAGTATTTAGAACTTTAGAAACATCAGTGCTATTGCATAATGTACACTGAGTGTTCTTTCTTTGCTGAAAATACCTACATTTCATTGTGAAGTAAAATAATATTGATTAAATTTGTAAAACATGCGGTATAGTTTGACACTTTGGGAAATACACTCATCCACTTTGTCGAAAAGTTAGCATTAAAAGATTGATGAACACATAATTAATTTGGTGTTGATTAGTGAGCTTTAAAGTTAGCTGTTTCCCAGTGTCCATGCAGTCTGCTAAATTAAGCCGTGCAGATAAGTGTATGGTCAATCTTCTCATCTAACTCTCTGACAAACTATTAAGGGCTGCACGCCTGCACCTGGTTGCTGAGGAGGAGGAAGGTCTCGAGCTTAGTGCCAACGATAAGGATAACTGGCTGCCTGACAAACTGCTTCCATAAGTGTCACCTCTTGACGACACCTCTGAACCTCTGTGTTGGTACATCCTTCTTGAGACACCACCTGTTAGTGAGAAACAAGCAGTTGACAACATTATTGAATCTAAAAGCATAAATGCATAAAAACACTTCTAAATGAGCTCAGTGTGTCATTTACTTGAACATTCCTCCAAGGCGTCTCCATTGTCCACCCCTGACTCTCCATGCTCATCACAACCGTCCACATTCACCAACAGTCCAGCCGGAGAGGCCAGCTGAGGAAAAGGAGACAAGTTATCGTCACTGAAGTCCATTGGTGGAAAGTAATACAGTACTAAGTAAGTAAGGTTTGTTCTGAAAGTTCTCATATTTTTCCGAGTATTTTTCTCCCATGGTATTGCTACGTTTACTTAAGTCAATGATTGCATACTTCTTCCACCTTGTCATAGTCACAACTTCAACCGCACACACATATTCACAAGTTCACCTGATTAAGTAACTCTCCCTGTTTTCTTTGCAGCTCTGCAAACCTCCTCTCCCATGATGCTCTCTCACAGGCGACCCTGGTCTTGAGTGACAGTATCTCCTTCTCAGTTTTGGTCAGTCTTTGGTAAAGGCCTGTTGTACGGTCGGGGCTGCCTGGGATGGCTGCTATTCCTTTACTTTCAGACCCTGACAAATTAAGTCAAATGGGGTCATCATATTGTATCTTTATTTACACGTGCTGACAAGATGTAAAGCGGATTTGTAGCAGAATGCAGATAGACCTTTGGCTCCATAAAATACATAGGACAATACAACTTGATGTTGGTTTACATTCAACCCTGATAGATGTGGTAGATAGACTTTATTTCATATACTGAAATTCATCCTTACCCACAAATTGTTTCAGCTGTCGGCTCGTGTCCTCTATATTGTGACGTTCCCTTGGCAAGAATTTGATTGCATTGTATGGGCATATCTGAAATGCAAATAAATATGGTTTATATCCGCCCTTGTCAAAACGCGTTAATAATGAGATGTCCAGATTTAAATGACACATTTCACAGAGCAAACACTCACCCAAAGGAACCTGCAGGTACACAGTATCCCCTTGAATGTCCATGTAAACACAGTCCACAGGATATATGCCATCATATTGACGCATGTTCACCTCACATTGTGATATTCTGACTGGGTAAAGAAATACTGTTAACGTGAATTGACAGTAATGTGGGGATGTAATCTGAAATGATATTGATCTCAACATTACCGTGTATTGACGATAGTTTTACTGGACCGTGGTATAATGAGTTCAAAGGATCAGGTGCCGGCTGCTAAAGGAAGAAGGCTATTATGCCATCTGTAATTGGATGCTGCCACGCTATGACCGAAACTAACACACATCAAAACATAGATGGAAGACTACTGTTGGGAAATGAACAGACAGAGCGGGACACTGACCTTTGCCAGAAGCTCAACTGTAGGATGGAAGGAAACAATCCCATGCGGGGTCATAAAGAGACGATAGTTCCCATTCCTGCTCAATGGGTCTCTGTCCTAGTCCATGTTGAATGCTAATGTGGCGCACTGACCTGTTGCTATATGCACCACGTCTGTGCGAACAGTGCTGCTGAGCTGACGACTGCTGGGGAGGTAAATCTTGTCTAATCCTCTTAGTCATGCAGTTACACAGCCCAGTTCCATTCAGGCTGCTTAATTTGGGCTCCTGAGCCTTATCTATAAACAATGTGAATAAGCCTTCACATGCACTGCAACTATTACCCCTGTTGGAGGAAGGAGGATTCAGTGTCAGCATCCATCTGCTCTGTCTGTCTTTCGATTCAGTTGTAAGAGCTGAAGTGATAATAAACAAATGTTGGGACAAATATTACTTGCATTTCCAGCCGCACCACACAGTTTTTTATATAGTTTTTTATTCACATGGTCCAGCTCTTCATTGCTGTTTTTGGTAGCACTATATAATAACTACACACTATTTAGCATTAGTAAAGCATGAGTAAACACTTAATTCATCATTTATTAAGCATTGTTCCAACATGAACACTCATTAGTAACTAATTAGTATGCAATTCATAAACACAGTTATAAATGTTTTATTCTTGATTAATAAGCTTGACAATTATGCGTTTCATGATTGGGTTTTCATACTTTAGAAATGATGGATTCCCCATTTGTAAATTAAGTAATATATATTGCAAACCAATTAAGTAATATATATTGCAAACCAATTATTAAGGACTCATAGATGATGCACTAAATCTACTGGACCAGTTGTGGGTCCAGTAGAATTAAAGATAAGGTTCATAGAAATCAAAGCCCATTTTAGCTGCAATTTTTGGACCGTGCAGCTGGATAATGATTCTAAACATACAGACAAGGCAACCAAGGAAGGGCTGGTTAATTCTACTGACCACCTCCTTTCTCCAACATGCTGTTAATTTAGTGTGTGTTAGTTATTTGCAATTAGTTTGTGATACCTTGATTAAACACTAAGCACAAGCTCTACTGAAACCATAAAGACCTTGAAACTATTTGAACCTTTAGGCCCTTTTATAACTCTTCTATTTTGATTTAGTGGTGCATTCAGTACTAATGAAGCAAATGATCAATACATCAAATTACTCCAAACTCAGGGCTTTGGGGCCTCTTTGGCTTGCTTGGAAAACAGGGTGAGTGTGGCAGAGCGTCGTTGGTGAAGAAGTGTCTGCAATGACATTTGCAGCCTAATATATTAGATAATAGCTTTATCATTTTTAATGTCTTAATTTTGACACTGCTTGTATGAAAAAGGCTCAAAGGATGTGGATGTTAACACTCTTTTAAATTAGAGCTGAAATTTGATAATGTCTCCTTGCCCTGACTTTCATTTATTTTCCATTGTGCCAGAGCATGAGCTACGTCCGGCCTGCACACTGAAAGGCATTGGGTTAGCAATGTTTTACCAGAAATTGGGTTTGCATATAATATTGCACAGAAGCTTTATAACCATGAGGCCAACGCCCAGTAAAATGAGGGAAGTGATACTGCAACTCAGACCTTCAGTCTCACTGTTAGGAAATCAACTATGAAAAGGGTTGATTCTCCTATTGATTATAATACAATAGTCTTTGGTTTAAAAAAAAGCTGGGCATTTAAGTGAAATGTGAGCCTCTAGGCAATATCTACATGGTTAATTGCTGTGTGTGTAATAGCCGTATAACATCAGCCCTTATATGGTCAGCTTCCGTTCAGGTGTGCTGCGTCTATTTGTTTCACTCAGAGGCAGAAAAACACTCTCATCTCGGATTTTGGGGACTGTGTAAACATGATTGTAATTCCGAAACGGTTAACGCAATAGTTTTGTTATATCCTTTGAATTAAAGCTGAAAGTCTACACTTCAACCACATATTGACTGTGCCATTTCAAATCTGTGTAAAGTTGTATAAAGAGGAAAATAAGAATAATTGTGTCACAGTCCAAATACTTATGGCCCTGTCTGTACATGCAAACAAACGGAACCAAACAGTACAAATCCACATCCCCAGCATCAAACAATAACAATGATATCTGAGTTACTGAGTCACTCTTTTGTCTATAAATTTGCAGCATGTTGGCAGAAAACAGTGTTTTTATAGAGGACCTTTCGGATTTATGCAAATAATTTACACAAAAATTATGCGTTACGTGATATTGAGGGAAGATAAGTCAAGTTGGCAGTCCTAAATAGAAAACCATGTTGATTACTGTAAATAAACAACTGCATGCATGTAAATGTGTTCCCAATAATATGTGAGGATAAACAGTATCTATGTGTGTAGTGGGTGAAAACAAATCTCCTGGGACAATGAAGACTATCTATTCGCTAAAAGTTGATAAAGGGAGGAATTATGAATGAATTTTGCTTGCATCCTTATATGTAAAGAATATGTTCACTATATATGTGTGTGTGTGTGTTGGTTCTGCTCCCTTCCTGGCACTCTCTTGATTACGGCTAATTCCCCTCACCTGTCCTCCACAGCTGCCTTCCATCAACCCATCAACTCCACAGTATATCTATTCCTGTTCGCCACACACTCATTGCTGTATCATTCATTCTGCTGCAGTCGTAGTTGCACGCTTGAGGCCATTCCAGCCGCCTCCCCGTGCTCTGCCTCATCTCTCCAGTCCACGTCTCCCCACCGACCTGTGAAACTGGCTGCCGGATTCCTCCTCACATCTTCATTCTCTGCTTCCAGTTGATAAACCTTCCTTATCACTTCACCTACCTCTTGTCCTGCGTTTGGTTCCCGGCTAACTACATCGTAGCATTGTCGACACGTTGAAAAGGTTAATGGTAAATTATACAATTTAATATCCAACAGCAAGCAGTGTTGCAATTATGTGGGCACATGTGTTAACTATTACCACAGTTTCTAGTCAAGTGAAAGATTACCATATTTTGGGAGAATATATATTTAACCATTGGATGCATGTTAGGTTATGAAAGGACAGTAAGTTACCACCTTCAGAATTTTCTTTCAAACTATCTTTCTAGCGACACCTTGAAAAAGCCAAACACTGCGGACAACATTTCATGCGTCTCAAGAAGCTGCAATGAGAAAAAAGAGGTCTTTTGTCACCTGAATTGTGCAACTGCCTTTTGTGTCGTGGCCAAGAATTCTTCGTTCTTTAGGCCACAAAGAGCTGATTGTGGTCTGTGGGGGCTTTATGGCTGATGGGAGAGAAGGGGTCTGATTTCACATTGTGTTGAACAAAAACAAGCTCCCTATACAATCCCCCCTCAGGGCACTGAAATCTCACCTGTACTCGTATAGACTCTCAAATGCCTAATCCACTGAGTTATTTGAGTATATCTTTAAATGTTGGTTGCACAGTTATCCTTTACTAAAGTAACCCAACAATATTGTAATATGTATTGTAATATATCATCTGTTAAATTGGCATGGAAGGGGTATCAAATGGTATTTCAAAAGTTGCAGGTTGAAACTGATTCAAAGTTAATTGTGTACCTGTTGTATGTAGCACAATACAGTGTAGAAGAGTCTTAATAAATGTGATTTTCTTTTTTGGGGTGGGGAATTATTTATCACGCTAAATTAGTTTTTAGATGAAATATTTGATTTGTTTCCTCCTGGGTTGACCAGATTACAGGACAAAATTCATAACTAGTCAAAGGGATAATTATGAATCTGGTGCTTTCAGTTTTGTTAATGCTGTAATTTAACCAGCACATTATGAAACTGTCCAATGTACCTTTTCCAGGTGTCATTACCGCATCAATTCTCTTGAGACCCACCCAGCAACTGCAGGCCGTTAGTCTCCTCCTATAGCACCAGTGTAGCTGTGCAGGTGAGAGTTTCCCCTTCTTACAGTGCCACTTCAGTGCTGTTGGCAGGAAGCAAAAAAAGGGGAGGTGACAGACAGCAGCAGAGAAAGGGAACTCCAGAGAGGGCGCTCATTCACTTCAACCACAGCTGCCAACAAAAAAAATCTCTACAAACTGCACCACAGGTGAGTGGACTTTTCATAGAAAAACTACAGATTTTAGATATATATATATATATATATTTTTTTTTTTCAGCATGTCTTGAAATTCAGCTAAATAAATCTTTTATGTTTGTGCGCAGGGTGATGCAGGTCAACAACAGTGGTACTATTGTAGCCAGTGATTGATACGGCAGGGGAATGCTGTGCTATCTGTTTTGATTTTGATTTTTCTGTTACAAATTATATTCTTATGCATTATCAGAATGTTATATTATTAATGTCACTCACCAACAAATATTTTGATTTAATTGAGTGTCGATTTGAGTAAAGATAACTTATTTTGTTATTCAGTCTCATAAACAATATCCTTTAAATTATCCTATTTTGGCTGATTACGAAATGATTCACTAAACATTGAGGTTTTCTGTTTATAGCATCTCCACCTCAAAAAATACAGACTCATTCATTCCCCTTTATTACAGTCTCAGCAATACAGTATACCCAGCAGGTTCTTTGTTTTCATTTAACCGTCTAATAATTAGGTCTTGGCCTTGATTCACCAGTACAACATGATGAAAGTGTATAGGGACGGACCAACAGGAAGATTTTATTCGCAGCATGAATAAAAGAAAACTACTCTTCCCTTTTTTCAAGTTAAACTCTGCATTTTCACCTGGAAGCCAACATGGCCAGTGTTGTCACTCAGTTTCTAGGGTGAAGAGCCCAAAGGACGCCTTGCTAGGGAGAGGGGAAAAAACAAGCCGTGCTGCTTAGCGGTTCTCCCAAGGGCACTGGTGGAGGAACAAACACATTCTAATTGTTCATTGATAAACCACTGTGACACACAGGATATAATGGTGTGTCACTGCACAGAAATAAGCTGGACCTCATGAGGGGGTGCCAACTGATGCAATTTGCTTATTATGCTTTAAATTAAAATGGCTTGACCAAATATTTTGTTCTAGGTTTTACTTGTGTGAGAAACCTTGTACGTGCAGCTTTATATCTCACATTTATACATGTCTTATAACTCATCCAAACAATTATGAGATCAGTTTCACTGGAACAATTAGATGATCGTAAACAGGAGACCACAGATGACTTGGCATTCACAAATCAAAAGAACTGCTCAGGTGAATGCAATGAATAAGCACGGCTGCAATTCTAACCAACATGGGTAAACAGATCACTTGTGCCCACAGTAGCATCCACCATGAAGTTATTTTGTCTGAACCCAAATTAGTTTTTTTGGAAGTTTATTTGCTCAGTTTTATTCTGCGAGCAGAGACTTGTCATTGTTTGTACTGTATGTCGAAAACGTTGTGGACATTATAGCAGAACATGTCAGCTGTTTCATAACGTGTATGTTTGACACTTCCCTTTACCAGGACATGGCTTCATTACAGGCTGGACAAAGAGCTCGTTCCCTTTCTGCCAATGTGATAATGGCATCCACTACTTTTATAAAGGACACAGGTATGAGTGCGCCCGCCTATTTAATATCACTGTCGGTAGTCCTCTGCATACTCTCACAGAGTGATTAAGGTTTGGAGTTTTTTATGTTTTAACGTTTTGTCTTTTAGGTCTGTTTTTAGGAGTCGCTTGTGTAAAACGTTTATGCTGCCATCTTAGCCAGGAACCCCTTTTTTTAAAATAACATTTGATTAAATATAATAAAAGGGTACATAGTTCATCTGTTTCAAAAAAAACCTCTAAAGTCGTTATTTTATTGACATGGCCCAAATCACATTTGTCAATGTATGACACCCTTTAATCGTTAAATAATATTATTCAAAGAAAGGAAAATTTACCTGGGTAAAAAGAATAAATAAAACTAGGACAATCTACAGAGGAGGTATCCCTCCAACAGAACAGACAGACTTACAATCGTATAGAAAGGTGGTTCTCAACTGGTCTCGCTGCAGGACCCTCCATCACCCCTTAATGACAAGAACATTTTCAACTTCTCAAATGTATTTAATGAAAAGATGTTGCAGTTTGAACCTGAGTACAGAATATCACAGTATGCCAAGTTTAACCAAAACGACCAGCATGGCGACGCAAGAGGGAGAAATATTCACTTTTACTCTATTAGCGGCATTTTAATTAAAAAGTGCATCTTCAGGACACAAGGTAAACAATTCAGTATGTCAGACTTCTCATGCACAAACATGAAATAAAAACTGAGAAGTTTAAAAAGACTTAAATTCTGTAACTTTAGCTGAGAATACTCAGACGGGTAGAGAAGCCACACTCTCAGAGACGTGTAGTGCTGAATGGCTGCTCGAATGTCTAGGGAAGGATACTCACGAATGTTAATATTATGTACTCTGTATTGTAATTTCACTAATGTTTATATTCTGTAATGTATTCAATCAGAATGACAAAATAAAGTCTGTCAAAGTGCATACTATTTTAATAGTTGGGCTCTAGCTGTCTTACAGAGCAGCTTTGCTCAAAGACACTTTGACAGGTCACATGGCTGTGAGGTAAAGACCTACATTATCTTGTGTTTTTTTTTTATCCAAAGCATCATATATGTATTTTACTTTAATTAAATATGAAATCCTATATGCTTACTGCAAATAATTTCACAACTGGTTTCTACACACTAAAATACATATTTCCCTGTTATGTTTCCTAAAATAGCAGGTTGCACAGGCATCCTGCACCTCCTCCTGTTAGGACTACTTCTGCCATCAGTATTAGTGTCGGGCCAAGAGTCCATGAATACCTCCACTGCTGCCACAAGCAACAGTACCAACACCACTCAGGCCAACATGACCTCTGGAGCCACTTCTACCCAGTCCCCCAACACCCCCGAAAGCACAGGCACCAGCACTATCATCCAGCCCTCCATCTCTACTACATCTGGACCTGCAGCAACCTCAACTACTATCCTGTCTCCTTCAACAGCCAGTGGCAACACGCAGACCCCTGTGACCGAGTCCGCCACCTCTACCACCTCTGGAGGTACAGCAATTACCATCACCCAGTCTCTCACAACCACGGCAACCTCCGGGGGCTCAGCAACTCAGTCCCCCACAACCATACCCACCTCCGGTGGCAAAGAAACATCTACTCTCACCCAGTCCCCCACAACAACCTCTGGGGGTATAGCAACCACCACTTCCACCCAGTCTCTCACAACCACAGCAACCTCAGGGGGTTCAGCATCCACCACTCTCACCCAGTCCCTTACAACCATGACTCCCACCCAGTCCCTCACAACCACCTCTGGAGGTACAGCTGCTGACACCACCTCTGGAGGTATAGCAACCACTACTTCCACCCAGTCTCTCACAACCATAGCAACCTCTATTCCTCCCCAGTCCCCCGCAACCACCTCCGGAGGCGTTGCATTCACTACTACCACCCAGTCCCCTATAACTACGACCACCTCGGGGGGATCAGAAATCCCCACACAGTCTGTCACCAGCACGGCAACTGCTGCCGATTTTGCATCTTCAACTTCTATCCCCACTTATAATTCAATCAGCACTAATAATTTAGGAACCACCTCTGCCCCCTCTACAGCCATGACCCAGTCCAGCTCCGACATGACCACAAGTGGTTCCATGACCTCAATGATGTCCACCAGTCTGTCATCAAACGCCACTGGTATGTTAAGTTTCACCGTTTAATATAACTTCCCAGGGTTTATTTTCCACGTTAAAAAAAGGAAAACTTATTTGTATTTCTGTCTTGCCCTATCTTTAATTGTGACATCCATCTTTTTGTCCCAGACATGCCGGATAAGAATGAAACGATAATGGTAAGTCCACCTTGTCAGAGGCCTGTAATATAACGTGTTTCACTTTAACCTCATCTTGATCATGCACCTTCAATCTCTCAAACACAGATATGGTGCCGATCATTCACCTGTAACGACTCTAACTGCTATACAATGTACACCAGTCAGAATGCCACTTTATGTGCTGCTGGTGCCTGCTATTGTCAGGTAAGGAGGCAAATGACACTGACAAATATATTAAACCATCAAAAAAAAATCATGTATATTGACAAATTGCATCTCAGCGTATGTATATGCAGCTAAATATACGGAAGATGTATTTTGGTAATCCTCCGAAGTAACTGTGAAATCAAAATATGGAGTAGTTTCTCCAAGTAACTGAAAGTAAGGGTGTATATACTTTACACATTTACTCTCTACATAATGTGACGCAGTATAGTCTTGCATTGCGCTATATGGTCAGTGACATTTATTGAAAGATAAAAAAAAGTCAAAAGCAATTCAAATATTTCTTGTGTCATTCTGCAATGTATCAGCTGATTAGACAGACGGACATGTGGTACGCTGTTAGCTGCAGCGCCTCCTGTGCTGATAGTTGCGTCAACGCCTCTCAGACCAACTGCTCTGTGAACTGCTGCAATTCTACTGGCTGCCTCAATAGCACCTTTGAATCCATGATGATAACGACCACAGGTAAACTCTTCTTCAACGTCCCCATTGCATGACTCATAATTGTTAAATGTATTTTGTAGTCCTCACAATGTCCTTACTAATTATGACATTGTATATCATGACCGCATGTGTGAACTTTTAGTAGTTGGTTGGCAAATGCTTTCATATTTTACTTTTGTATTGCTTTTAGTAATCTCAACCACAACCACAACAACAGCAACAACAACGCCTACCAGTCCGCAAACGACAACCAATGTAAGGACAAAAGGCTGCATGTGTGACTGAGTGTTTGCATGTGAATGGAGGCAAGCAGACGGCGAGAGTTGTTATAACTCAATTCAGTTAATTATGTCTCTTCAGTCTCGCGTTATCTTTGTGACTATCCGCTAACTGTCAGTATTTTGACACAATGTTGGCCTTTAAATATTTCCCAGGTGTTATAATAACTTTCTGACAATAATTAAATGTATTAAATTGTATATACAACAAAATAACAATTTGCCAAAAAGTGGAAGTCAGGTCTGGTGTATGATTAGAATCATCCTTTCTTCTGTATTATTATTTTTTTTTTTTCAGGGAAACAAATGTCATAAAGGTACATGTACCGGTACCAAATGTTACACCGGTTTTGTAACTGGAACAGCTCAAATGTGCTCCTCCTCACAGCCACACTGTCAGGTGAGAACTGCTCACTTGCTTGTTAAAGTCAGATACATTTTGGTAAAAGAAAATCTGGTTTTCTCTTTATTCAATGTAAAAGGTGCCAATCAAAGACTGAGAAATGTCTTTGATTAGCATCAAATTGCCCTGGCCCCACATCTGTTTTTACAGCACAAATGCAGAGCATTTACTTCACAATTTGTCACTTTAGGTAAGTATATGGCTGTCAGGAACCCTAATTATGAGAAAAGTATACATCTTTAGTGATCCCTCAAACTATTGCCAAACAACTTCACAAAATGCTGTATTTATACACACAAATACTGCAGGGAAAAGGGTTTAATATATTTTCATCTAAAGTTAATTTATAGATTAAAAAACATTTGTTTGCACACATCATTGCTTGTACCTGTAAAATACTGATTATATATTTATAATCCACTGTTTCAAAAATGAGTTTAAGCCCCACATCGGCACTTTCAACGTCAATTTGTCTCATCTATATAAATGAATGCATGTTACAATAGGCAGAAAACAATGAACATTTTACTTTAACCACTTGTACTGTAGATTCGGCAGTGTTCTTTCTCACTCACTATTACCTTTGCAGCTGAAAAAGGAGACCGTAGACGCTAAATTGCAGTGGACAGCGAGTTGCACCACCAACTGTTCTGGTCAAACTCCATGCAAGACCTCCACGCAACCTCCTTGTCATCTAGAGTGCTGCAATGCCACAACGACCTCCTGCCTCTGGTTGAACGGTACACTGCATGTCCCCAATTTCTCCACCAGAGGTCCTCATTATCACACAGAATTGATCGCTTCTTTACTTTGCCTGCTCGCTATCACTTTGCTCATGTGAGTGACTGGATGGGAGAAGCTTGGTCAGCTGCCCTGTGGGTCATTAGGTAATCAGATTTGTGTCAGTCCCGCCAGGTAAAACAAATAATAAAGCATAGCTGTGCAGAAGTTGACACTATTACACCCATTTAGCTCATCGATATTCATGTGATTGTAATGTATATGTATGGAATTATTTAACGCCTCGGTTACAATGTTGACTTTACTTGTTTTATTCTAATGTCCCAATCTTTGGTTCAAGACTGTCAAAAGTATTTGAACAGTATTTCTAAATTTAAAAACTCAACTTAGTGAATCAAGAAAAAACATGCCAAATGCAACTCAATCGTCACACCATTTCACATTTATGGTGAAAATTACTTTTATATTTAACAAAATGATATATTAAAATAAATATCCTTCTTACAGCCAAAGACTTACAATTTGTTTGAGCATGCACTTGCCTGTAACTTTAATTGAATTCAGATGCGGTCTTCTTAAGGAAGCCAAATGATGCCTTTTCTCTTTAAACTGATTGTAAACACATGTCAATTTTGGATGGGTGAGTGAGCCACAACACTTTATGTTGACATGGTTATAAATGTTTTATTTCCCAAACCTGTCCGTAGATAATCATCTGTTTAAGCCATTGTGAGTGACGCAGCTATGACTATATGCACTTTATGAAACACAAATGTTGAGCTGTTACAGGGTGTTGTGAAGGTTTGCTTAAGCATTTCTGTAAATGTAATGTGCAATTTAGTACTTTTGGCTACTCTTTGTCTACTATTTTTGTGAATAGTGAGATGTCTGTCTACGGTCTCGTTTATAAAGTGTATTTTAAAGTATAATGGGTCATGTAAAATTAAATCAGAATTGTTGCAATGTATTCTAGTTTTGTGATATGTATCTAATAAACTGTCAGATGAATCATTTGATTAAGTCACATTTTTCATTGAGTAAGGACATTTCTGGGGGCCACAACATTTTTAAAGGATTTGTTATGAAATCTTAAGTTAATTAATAAAGTGTATTATATAAGTTACTCAGGGGAAAGTAATTGTAACTAGGTACACATTTAAATACTGTTATCAAGTACAATTTTGAGTACTTTGCTCGAGGACTTTCCCCCTCTACATTTCAGAGGCAAATATTGTACTTTGTGCTTCATTACATTTATTTGCTAGCTACAGATTATTTTTAATACAATTTTACATCAAAACCTCAGATACAACTGTTTTGGCTTGTGAACCTGTATTTTAAAAAAGCAGTGGGTTACCTTGAGTTGTTGGAAGTCCAACTCGTACACCTTTTACTGTAGGAACTTAATGCAGGGCCTTCACTTGAATTATTTAGTATTTATACAATGTAATATTGGTACTTTCTTTTGGGAAAAATGATCTGAACTTCCATCACCGAGAGCTTGTGTAAACCGATCTCCTCATCAAGCCCAAATGTTGGTCTTAGTACAGTAAGAAAAAGTTGTAGGCCAAAAGAATGGCATAAAATTTGATTTACCCAACAACACATTTCTCCCTGCATGACTGTTAAACTATTGGAATTGGTGAGCGATAATATCTTATTGCAGATGTATCATACCATGAGTAACAAGAAATTATAATATGGAAATGTCAGTCTAGGTTTGAGGTGGTTTAGAAACCGTAGCAACACAGTAGTTTGTCCACCAGAGCACGTTATGTTGATGCTGTGACATACCCCACTCAGTGTGTTGGACACCTTGATCAGTTGTGTTTTTTGGGGTGGGGGTCTATCGGCCAATATATCATTATCATATTTGTATATCATAGATTATAAGGATAAACAACTCAATTTAAGTACTTTTTTTCTTTTTCTTTTTTAAACCTTAGGAACTGATATTAGGGCAGGTAATAATACCTACTAAACAGAATTGAATATAATGCCCCCAGTCATTTTAAACTGGATACATGGTTCAGTTTGGTTTTCACTCCAACAAAAGAAACAACCACTTAATCGACCTGATGGCTCATCAAACCTCCTCGAAGGCTGTGGCATATCTTTGCAGAAGCTTGTCTACGGCTCTATGGAAGGACATAATCCTGTTTGGGTCAAACGCCTGAGGCCCAAATCCAAACCCAGCTGATGACAGCTCAGATGTGACGTCAGCGCGTGAGCACGGGGGGGCGATCCCAAATCAGTGCGTGGCAGACTGGGCCGAGCCAGAAGTGGGGGAAGAAGAACGCATCTGGGTCGAAAGGAGAAATAATGTCGGATTACACGAGGACCCTGAAGTGTCTGTGTATTTGAAGAGGAATAACTGGAGTTACTCGAAACTCCTCCGGGCACTTTCGAGTCCGGAGGCGCGGGAGAGCAGAAGTTGTCACAAGTCCTCACTATGGATCAATCCGTCGCAATTCAAGAGACTTTGGAAAGGGAAGAAAACTGCATTTTAGTATCCTTTGAGACGCCCGTGCGCTGGTTTATCGATTATCAGCACTTCACACGGAGGATTACCTGCCTCAAACTAAATTGGACGATAACTCCGTTGAAGAATGTCGGAGAGTTCGAAGAGGGGCTTGTGAGATTAAAGCTCTCTGTTGACATCTATTAATAAATGGTAACCTGTGAATGTAACGCATGGCACCGTATTTACAGTGCACGTAGTTTGTAGCACGAGAGTTGGTTTAGTCCAAATCGGGTGTGACTTTCCAAGGATTTGGGCAAACTTTTGTAGTGAGACCTGTCAGCCGCAAGATGGCAGCTTTGTTTCACCAGCCGCTGCTTTGTATTTAATATCAAAGAAACAACTCCATTAAAAGTTGGCCTACACGTCCTGCATTCATAGTGTTACTTACGTCAAGTCAAGTATCAAAAGTATTTTGAATGCAGCAGAATGGTATAATGTAATATTGTACTATTATTCATGAGCATGTAAACAGCATGTTATGCTGTTTACATGCTCATGAATAATAGTACAATGTGTTGTATTTGGTATTTGGCTTATCTTAACTATTTCACATTCTGCTAAGCAGTTTAACGTATCATACGTTATATTCTGCGGATGCATTTAATATGAGAATTATTAATTTGTGAGGTAACTATGTCAGATACATGTAAAACAAAAAAAGGAGTTAGTATAAAATCGAAATACTCTAAGACAACTAGCTAACTTGTTAGCTAGTTGTATGAAACCAACTGTACTGTATGAAACCAACTACAAAGGTTGTCCACGTTGAAATATGAAATATAAGTTGCAACTGAAAAAAAGCACATGCACATATTTCCACTATACCCTTAACTAAACTGTAAACATGCTGTGCAATGTGACGTCTTCTTTGATAGCATTACAGAGAGCAGACTGCTGGGATTGGTGGAGTCTACAAAAGAGCATGCGTGAGTTTTAAAATATAGTACAATGGAGCTATAATATGTTAGTATATGTTATTGAGCATGCTTCTATTTAAAAGTAAATTACATTTTGTAGAGAGGGAGTGACAGGATTATGCAACGTCACAAACTGGCCTGAACTAAATGACCGCAGAGTTGCATCCACCTGTCTGACACAGTAACCAAAATTATATATTATACGAACATGTATTATTTCTGCCCTCCACTGCATGTGCCTTCAGATTGCTCACTAAATCCAATTGTAATATGTTGCAGAATCTTCATTTATACCCATCGAAGGATGGCTATTACTGCTGATGACGTGTCACTGGAGGACATCATACCCATCACCCTCGACTTTGCTGTTGTGGAGGGTGAGCTGCTTTCATATGTTGTATTCCACTGCAAACAGACAGACATTTAAAAAGGAGAGAGACAGATAATAATGTGTTCCTCATGATAGTAATGTATCTCAAGGGCCCTTACACGTTTGTCATGCTGCATTCTTTTTTTTTCAGTTTCCTCACCAGAGGAACTTGCGATCGTGGGTGAGTTGCCCTTAATACAGCTTGATTATGATATGCTACATAACTGATTTACTGCATGACATTCAATATCCTATTTCATCTGTGTTCCTTATCTGATTCTAGGTGCCGACACTAAAGTGAGAGTCAGCTTCCTGGAAGACGAATTAGAGCTCAGACTTCCTTTTGGTTCCCACTCGCGTCTCTTCCTCAGTGAGGTCAACAGGGCGTGGAGTGGTAGGTCAGCCCTCAGAGATGTGTGATATTTTCTCATGACATCCAGCTTAACTTTCTTTTATTGAGGATGATCATAGTTTTTAAAACTTCCTACAGTTTGTGGGAATTTTAAGAAAAAAATACCCATTGAAAAAAGAGTTTAACTGAGATGACATTGGCAAGGATACAACTGAAATGTGTGGATATGTGTGGGGAAAATACTATTCATTCAAACAATGCAGTTTATTGGACCCTCACTTCTTTTCATGCATTTGGGTTTAATTGTTCATATCTTTAGATGTTCTTGTCCGAGCAACATAGGAAGTCAAGCACGCATGTCTGAAGAAGTACAAATGATCTGCTGCTCTAATCATTTGTTTGAAGGAAACTTGTTCAGCCAGTCCTCAATTTCCTTGAGGTCACATTATGTGGCAAACTATACAAGACCTTTATTTTTTAAATGTAACAGCTTATGGAAAAATAAAAAAATAAAACCGTACACAAACAATGTTTTGTTTGTTGGTGGCTGTGGTTTACAATTTACACCATTTTAGAACTACAAACTGGTGGTGCCACTTCATCTGTCAGTTATTGGGTGTGTACATGACACATGGCTGACAAAAAAAGAGACAGAGAGAGAGAGAGAGAGAGAGAAGGGGCGGAGTTTGGATAGTGTACTCTGTCTTTTTTACAGTAAGTGTTTACAGAGCGACATGATGAGAACAGTTTAAAAAGGACGTGCATTTCCACTTTTTACTTTCTGCATCCTGCACAACTGAATGGAATTGGCAATTGAAAGGTCTGTTTTGTGAGAGGTGTGTCACCTTTGACACTGGCTCACTATTTTTCACGGTGGAAACTCCACACAAGCACGGACAAAGACTGATATGTTGTTTTTTGGTGGTACTTTAAGATGAGCCACAAAGGCTTTTAACCTGGTGAGGGATATCAGTAATGGAAAGATTGAACGACCTTGCACCTGGTGTTGTTAAAAGGAAGAGTGCGGGACTTGGTAAAGGTAAGTGGATTAAAGTGAGATGTCTTGAATGCACTGCAGCATCTGCAACCTGTAGCCACATTTAAAGCAGTAGAGCAGCAGTAGTAGTAGAGCACACAGTGTGGAAGTGGTCTTACAACATTGAAGTAGGACCCATATGGAATAGGAAGAAATGGAAAGATGTTGCTTAGAAATATCGCTTTTTTATGTAGGGGAGTAGATAAGTATATGCAATCTTGTTTATTTCATGCATCTCACCATTACTGTTGCTCTATCCTCTGCACTTTTGCCTGAAAAACAGAGCAAAGTTCAGAGCCGGCTCTTGTTGTATTCTTCACTCACAAAGTATTGTGATTATCCTAATTTATTCATAGTTCCATGTTCTCTCTCTCTCTGTCTGTCTGTCTTTCTTCAGATGTTTGCAAATCAACCGCACAGGCACCCAAGTTTGAATGGATCAGCAAGTACCACAAACCCACCAGAGGCCAGGGAGTTGTCAAACAGGCCCTTACTCCCCTCGGCACAACACTCTCTAAACTCAACCAGCACCGGAAAACAGGTTTGTAATTTATTTCTATTTGCAGACATTCACAGCCAGTTCATGTCCAATACAACTTTAGTTAATTGGAATAGGTCTATCAGTATTTGTGCAGTGGATGACATGAGATGCTTGTTTTTGTGTGCGTTTTTGATCTCTTTGGTGTTTGCATAGATAGCCTCACACAGATAACAGTCTACATCAAAGGGTTGCATGATAAAACAAGGTGGTTTTGAAAGCACCACTTCCTTTAAATGCAATTGGCCCAACCTGAGGTATACGAAATGCATATAACTGTCAGAGAGCCACGTGGAGAGGGAAACTAGTCACGAAATAGGCTTGAGCAGAAAATACACAAGTGTAACTGACATTACTATATGGCTCAATTTTATTTAAATGTAATAACAGTGAACCAGCATGGACGACAGCAGTGTAGCATAACTACATTGAATGCAGTCATTATTAATGTTAATGTGCTTAATAATACAACAGATAGTAAGTAAATAAGTAACCTTTATTTGTGTTGCACCTGACAAGATTCTTACCAGGTGCACATAACATACATTGCCGGAAAGCAATTTCAGGGAATGGTCAAACATTATTAAATTAATGAGTTATACAAATGTCAGCCTATACAGGTAGGTTTTGCATTGTTTTAATGTGACATAAACTACGCTGATGTGATATTGAAGGGTGGTAGGCTCCACACTGGAACTTAAGACAGCAAAAGCATGCTAAGATTTGACTCGGAACAACATTCGTTTGCCAGGCCAAATAATGGGACGTTTTGTAAGTTAAGTGCCTTTTACCTGTAAAGTATGAGTATGGACCATTTCACATTTTTTAAACATATGGACCCAGGCTGTTCAACAATAACATTCCTTTGAAAATAGTCTACAAAGAAAAGGCAACTACATATTAATCAATAAATAAATACATCTGCAACATGATTCCATGTGAGATCTGTGAAATGTACAATGTGTAGGCTTTGTAGTTTGTGTAATTCGTCTGGCATGTTGATTGCCAATTTCACACACATTTCACTCCACGTTATGTTTTTGCACGCCAGATTAGATCCACACTGTTTAAGACACGCATGTCATATGCAAAGATACATGACTGTAAAAGGAGCAAACTAAAACGTAATGTTCACGTGCAAACTCATACCACATGTGTCATCTATCTGGTCATTACAGGGTGTTAAAATAAGCTATGAGTATTTAGTCAACGTATCTATCGTCTTGCAATGTACGAGCTCGACTTCCTGATGTAATACCGATGTGTTGAAGCAGTTTCCGGTCGCACGTTTCTGCACAGAGGATGTTCCTCCTGCCCCTCTGCAGCAGGGGAAGCTAAGCACCTCCTCCTACACTAGCATGGGCAGGTCTGACACAAACTGGACATTGCTCCTCTGCACATAATGATTGGGAGATGTCTAGGGTGATGGGAGACTCTGGTATGAAACAAATATTCCTACATTTATCATTTGTTATCCTACATTTATCATTTTGAGGCGGTAGGAAAGGAAAAGCCATCGCACAACTCCATAGCATCCGGTAGCTAGCAAACGCAACGCTCGCGCGTAGTAACGTTAGTAACGCTCGTGCTCGTCTTTAACAAGCTAACTTTAGCCAAATCGGCGAAAGGGCCGATTATCGTCCGGCGGAATAATAGTTTGTTATATTATTGATGTGTATATGTTCCTAACGCGAATAGACGATTAGCTTCACACACCAGTTAACGCTAATAGTCACTAGTCCCGGCTAAATGTTCACGGTTTCGTGTGACAGACAATTACACACCTGCTGTGGTTGGTGGTGTAATAACGTGTTTTTGGGGTGACACAGAATTGTGTCATCCATCAGGTCACTGTTTTTGTCTCCCTTCTCAGGCAGTGTGCTCTTCTATTTTCTCTCTGTTTTTTCAGATTGAGACTTTCACTGGAGGCTCATCCTCCAAGCTAACTTTGAGCTAACTTTAAGCCTGTTATCTTAACAAATCAGTGGTCTGTGAACTTTCTTCTGGCCTCTTGTACAGATTAAGGTGCTTACTTACTTTCTGCTTTAAACATAATAATAAAATGATTCGCAACAGTTGAGTAGAGAAGTAAATAACATAACTGTGTTCTTCTGCAGTTTATTACCTGTCGTTTTACCATGAGGGGAAGTTGTGCAATGTTGAACTTTGTGCAGATATAGTTAAACAGCTATGACTCTTTTAATACTGAATAAACTGAGAGCTGATATATCTTGGCATTTATGATGACTTGTTATCAATCACAGATAGAGGTGCAGGCGTGTGAAATTGCAGTTAGTCACACTTGTTGCAACTTACTCCTTGGAGGTTGAAAGTTTGGTTAAGCTCATTATCTAGTTAAGAATACTAAAGCATGAGCAGTAATGTAAGACATGCCATGAAATAACAAAGGTGCTCACACTCAAAAGCCTCACGGCGGCAGGTCTTCATTCAGGTGCTAGTTGCAAAAAAAAATGGTTGCAGGTTTAAGTAACTAACGAAGGACAAACCATAGAAGTCCAATGCATTGTGTCATAACTGTCTTCGGCAGGTTGCAAACAGCAGTGTCTGTCTTTGTATTGTTTTTCTGAGACTAATAGATGTTAACATTTTCTAACAAGAACGACCACTTGTGCATTTATATTGAGATTCAATTTTTAGTCGAGTTAAAAAACGAAACAATGTAGAACCCTTGTGTATAGTCTTATGTTGTTGTTGTCTTTTCTGCTCCACCTGGTATTCAGAGCAGTTTAGAATGAATGCTGTAAAGTTACTGTACCGTTAGGTTATCGATGCAAACAATAGAATAGGAAGGAACTCTAATGATTTTTGGTTCATTAATCGGCATCCTTGCAATCCGAGGGTTAGGATTGTTAATACTCATTTCTGGTTTTGCATAGGAACAATTTGTAAACGCTTGAGTCAAGGCAGGTTTCTCTGTGTGCACATGGAGATTTTCACCATCTCAAAGTTAGCATTCCCACTCGCACTTCTAGAAGCATTTCACAGTTTGCGGTTGGTTTTCTCAGTCAAACAAAACCCCCTTTTTCTTTTCCTTCTCCTGTTCCTGCAAACAACACAGTAACTGTTTTTTAATTAAAATGTCATCAATCAATTCTTCATGGATAAAAAAGTGCTTATACACTTGTGTTCTTGCATAGCCTAACTTTTTATTTATTTATTTTTTCACAAAATGAAACTACTGGTGTCAGCATTACAGACATGTTGTCCCTTTCTTAGAAGTTGTCAGGTCACAACCTGTTTCCATAGTAAAGATGGTGTGATAAAAACATTTCCTTTTTTTGTTTTTACTGGGGGTTTTTTGTATGTCAACTGTGGTAATAATGATAAAAGCAGTGTTTTTAGTTTTGACTGACTCAGACTTTAGTGCTGCGTTAAAAACAGCTATTTCAAAATGACACCTCTAACAGAAATTGGGCTGTGAGATCGCCAGTCAGACTTAATTCAATTGCATTGTTTAGATAGGGTTTATTTTCAAACTCTTAATCCTTTTGGTTGCACAAATGTATTACCTCTTATGTTTTATTTCCTTACCTCTCTGACCTTGTTCTGAAAATAGGTGTATAATCTTATTAGTAGCTATATTGTTGATATATCCATGTCCAGTCGGTTAATGTCTTGAGGTTAAATGCTGCTCACAAACGGATCAGAAAACAAATGCATCATGGGTTGTGATCCCATTTTTAAGAGACTTTCAGTTTGCCAAATAGAGATCATGTTAATAAAAAGAGTACAAACATTGAAACCGATGCACATCTCAGTACTGTTGATCAGGTGCACCCTTAACATAGTCTGCCACAACTTTTGTAGAGTTTAATTTCCTGTTCAAAGAACTTGGCTTTCCCTTTCAGAGCAGCCAGCTGTCTTCCCTGCCAAGCTGCAGGAGACAGGGGCCATGCTGTCTCATACTTCACACACGGCCATTAAATCCAGCTACTTAGGATGCAATAACTGTAACCAACTGCAAAAGGCAGCCTCAATCCATTGACCGCAACAACTGACCTGTGCCATGGCACTTTTATGATTGACGTGTGTGTTACTGTGTGTTTGTCTTTACGCTTAGTGATACTTGTGTATTCCCCATATTAGTTGTAAGAGTCAAGATATGGGTTTGCCAAGGGTTGGGTTCTTTCTTATTAGAGTGAGTCGTCCTAGGTTGTCAATACCTCGGGCAGATTTTAAGATAATGTAGATGGGAAGGCACACTGACACAGTCTTAACTGACAACCAGCAAACAATATATTAGTTTGTGATTCACAGTGCAGGCTGTGCTATAATGCGGCCATTTAACTTCATGCTCTGCGTTTAACATTGTTAAAAGTTAAAATTAAATTAATCTTCCTTTTCTCTCCCGCTCTTCCCGAACAGAGAAATTGTCACACGAAAAGGAGAAAGGTGCTAACAGCGGCACACAGAAGTCCAAACAAGCCTATTCCGGCCCAGAGAGGTAAGGCCTTTTTTTTGTATTCACATTGTGGGAGCTCTGAAAATGCTTAACATGTATGTTTATGTATGTCTTTTTACATGGTGGTAGATGGAGTCTTAGAATATCCCACTACTCAAGTGGTGTTTCCTAACTTTTACTTTTTCTTTTCAACAAAGTTTTTGCGTTCATTCAGTGTTATTTACCAAAAAGTTGTTGTATCCTTGAGGATTATTGAAAATGTTGATTATATTGTAATGTATAAAGCTGATTTTTATTATTATTTATTTTTTAATTTGGAACCTGCATTGTTTGTACCCATGTTTACTTGCAAGCAGTTGTCTTTCCTGCCTTTTGTTGGTGCATTGCTGCTTTACTTGGTCCATTATCGCCGGCTGTAGATCAGTGGAAGAGTGTGAAACCATTGACGGGAATGTGTATTGCATAGACAAGTCCATAGATCCTACTAGAGGTACTTCACAGAATACATTATTATTATTACTCAAGTAAAAAAGTATTTCAGTAGCTATAAAGATAACACTCGGTAAAGCCTTAAATATATGCTATGTTATTCGTGTTTTTCTGCATAAAATAGCATAATTATGGTGATTTGATTACTTTCCTCCACCAGCTTTACAACAGATACTGTGTACGCGTCTGGCAGCAGCTTGGTGATGAGCATTAAATGTATTTAAAGTTGTTAAAGTCTAAAATGCAATTTTGCTCAATTGTTTAACCTGGAAGCCACTGCTGCTACTTTTGGATAGAATGCCTATACTCTAAGATGGAGGTCAGTTACAGCATATTCTTGGAAGATTACAGGGTCCAGGCATATTGCATTTCTCCTTTTCCCATCAGCCTCATTCCATATTGACTACATGGAAATAGAGCTTCACCGCACAGCCCGGGTTCCTGTTGTCACTGTGGTGATCTACTGTACATTGGGCTGTTAGTCTGGAGCAGAGTGTAATGTTTCTGCTGTTCCAAAATGGTATTTCTGGCTTTTAGCTGAGGTATTGCTTGTTGCAGTTAGGCTGCAGTATCCTGCATTAGAACTGGCAACCAAACAAGCAACCAAATGCATAGTTTATGAAATCACACCAGTTTGAGAAAATGACTCTATTTCTGTCTTGGACTGTCCCCCCTCCCACGCCTAACCGTTATTTCTTCCGTCCTTGTCTCCAGTCAGGGAAAATCCAGTCGCGAGGACCGAGATGACCTGGTGCGCTCCTCCAGCCACACCACCTCCAACAAAGCTCAGATACTGGCCATGCCGCAGTTCGGCCTGCGAGACAACCTCATCAAATGTGAACTGCTGAAGAATGAGGTCCTTTACACTTACACGGAGGACTTCAGGTATTTATCTCGTAACTGCTTGTCATATCAGTTATGAATCTGTTTTAAACATCTACATGCGTTTGGCAGATTGGTGCAGTAACTTGGACGTAGAACTAGGTGATCATTAGGGGTGGACAGATACTGATTTCAGGCCATACTGACTCGGGTATCGGTGACACTGGGGCCGAGCTATTCAATTTAATTATATACTATATACATTGTATACAGGAATTACTGTTTAAGTTTTGACCAATTTGTTGCTTCATTACTTCAATTGTAATTCCTGTTAATTTGATGGTGCAATATTAAAAATCTTAATCATAAATAACAAATCAGTAAATGTATATCAAGGTATTATTTTATTTTTTACCTTATCAATAATGTGTTGATGCTTTGGGTCAAGTTAAGAGTCTAAAATAGTTTCTTAAAGACAGTTCATGCATGACCAGGGGGAGCCCAGAAAAAAAGCGAAAAAAGTAGCGGCTTATAACCCGAATTTTACGGTAACTGTAAGCACAGTTTGGAGTTTAAAGGGTTATGTAAAATGAAGTCAACCTCTGTGGGTTTGTATTTCTATGTGTTTAGGTCTTTGCTAAATTAAGCTCTACTGCCTTAGACACTGTGCACAAATGTAGTGCATTAACTGCTGTAGATCAGGTTGTTTTCATCAGATGTAAAATATGCATTTGCTGAAGTCAGTGTCATGGTTTTGCTTGGATGCTGACACTGCCTCCTGCTGGTAGATCTATGTTTTACTATTTAAACCTACATAAAGAATATAGCAGTGAATGAACAGGGATATAGATATAATGAAATGGAAGAAGGAATCTTAATAATATAAAAATACAACAGCATTTGTGATACAAATAAATGAATTGTGGAATTATTCTATATGCTGTGCTAAAACATTAGTGGGTCAACGAATCATACACTAATGGTTCGGATTGTATCATGGATCACAGATCGGATCAGCACAAAAGGGGAAAAAAAAAGGAAGCAAATATAACTTTTAAAGATCCCTGATCATGTTTTTGGCCGTCAATATTAATTGCCGATCATTGATGATCCATATTGTTTGATTATAGCTGATCGACAAGACTCCAGACAATTTTCATTTCCCACTCATTTCAGCCACTCTGAAGTCGGTAAACCATCAACATTCTAAATGCTATCCTTTTACTTTACTTCTAGTGTTTTTTTCCCCCTCATAAAAACACACAATTCAAATAATAAGGAAATAAAAAATTGTATTTGTATTGCTTTTAAAACAAATCTTGTCATTTGTAATTTAAATTATTAACTACATTTTGCTCAAAGCTGGCTGGGCAGGCTCCTGTCCCTGCATGACTCTGAATATAAATATACACTTCAATAGATGCCATAATCGGAAATAGCAGATATGCAAAAAAGTCTACATGTATGTGCATTACCTGCTTTCATCTCATGTTACAGTACATTCTGAGAATGTTCAAAAAATATATGCTGATTAAGCAAACTAGGGGGGGAAAAGCTAAGGAGAGCAGCAGTCTGTATAAAGACAGCTTTGGCGTCTTAGAGTTCGCTGAGCATATGGACATTAGGGCAGAAAGTGTTGTACAGTGCGATGGCAGTCAGCACAAAATTCTGCTCCTTTGCAGCAGCTTAATCAGAGCAGCTCCTGCCTGAAGGTTAGAGAAGAGGGCTATTGAAAGGAAAAAAGCTCAGCGAGGAGGTAAATGGCAAGGGTTGGGTCCTCTTAACCATTTCTCACAATTCAGGTGACCTTCAACAAGGCACTTAAATTCCAGTGGGGCTGCTCGGAGGTCAAAAGATGAGACTCTTTTTATTCTCCAATATCTACAGCTTTTTTCTCGGCACGTACAATGTGAATGGACAGCCGCCAAAAGACAGCCTCCGTCCTTGGCTGAGCTGCACTCCAAACCCTCCTGACATGTACTGCGTGGGGTAAGTACCATTCAACCTGATGGAGAATAGCCTTACAATTCTCCGCTTAATCCCATTACACAGATATTTATTTACTGCTCAAACCTCTGACCGATGTATGCAACCATTGATCCTGTTTTAAGTCAGAGATCAGACCTACCCTCAGATTCAGCACTCGGTGTAATCCTGCCTACGTTTTGAAAAGTTTTGAAAGTACCATGAAAGTACTGGGTAAAGCAAAAAAAATCGACATTACATTTACTGTTTGTCCTTCCCGATAGTTTTCAGGAGCTTGACCTCAGCAAAGAGGCTTTCTTCTTCAATGACACCCCCAAGGAGCTGGAGTGGACGAGGGCTGTGTCGGATGCCTTGCATCCAGATGCCAAGTATGCCTTAGTAAGGAAGACTTTTATATATCCTGTTTTTCCGGTATTAACAAAGTTAACAGCGAGTTAGAATTTGGACTGGGCCTGTTTGCCCACTATATTTTGTCTGTAGAGCTTGTTTAGCTCTTTTTAACATGGATGCTGCTACCATCATTTTATTAATTTACGTTACTTTTTTTGTCTTCTACTTCCCTTTTCTCACAGTGCTGACTCTAGCTTATTTGCTTCCTCTTTTCTTGGCTGTTTTCTTCTCGTCATTTTAGTGCATACAGGATGTCTGTAAGTCACTTAGGTAGTATAATGACGTGTCATTTCTTCATCCACTGTGAATGCTCTGACTAAAGCACACTTGGCTGATCTGTGACTGACACTGTATAAAACAAGCTGAAAAATAAATGTTTTCCCCTTCACATCTGAATGTTGATTGGTGAAGTTTGACAGGGAGGCATATCAAACTATTTTTAAGTCCTCTCTTGCACAACTACTTGTATTCTGGGATGCACTTTTTGCTTCTGTTTTTCTTGAGATAAGGCAGGGGATGACACTAAATGTCTTCAACTGTAAATGTTGTCATTGTTCACAGTAGTTGCGGTTGACAAACTGTTAAGAAGCTGATATAAACAGCAACAACTGTATAAAAGCACTTTTGAGCCTGCTTCATGTGGCTGCAGGGTCAATTAAACTCCACTGTCTGATATTTAAATAAATACATAAGTCCAGTCAATATGCATGTTACATTACTCTGTTAATCGTTGACATTTGTAAATCTACTCATCCTCTGCTATAGGTGAAGTTGGTGCGACTGGTGGGCATCATGCTGATCTTCTATGTGAAGAAGGAGCATGCGGAGTTCATCTCGGATGTGGAGGCTGAGACTGTGGGCACTGGCATTATGGGAAGGATGGTAAGGACCTATTTCACAGGTCTTAATATTTCATGCACTGATCCTCATGTAAATATACGTGGTGGTGTGTATATTATAAGATATTACATCGGCACTGACACCTCGCAGCAAGAGGGGCCCGTGTTCGATTTCCGGGATAAACGGACCTTCTGCGTGGAGTTTGCTCGTTCGCCCCCTCGTCAGCGTAAACATTGTGTTTTCTCTAAATCCTTTACAGGAGCTTTAAGTTGTGTTGCTTAATATGTTATCTGAGTTTCTCTTTCAAACATTCATTGATTCACAGGGAAATAAGGGTGCTGTGGCAGTCCGTTTTCGCTTCCACAACTCTGATATCTGCGTGGTCAACTCTCACCTCGCTGCCCACATTGAAGAGTACGAGAGACGTAATCAAGACTACAAGGACATATGCGGTCGTCTCCTGTTTCGCCAGTTCGACCCTTCCCAGCCTCCACTTAATATCATGAAGCATGAGTATGAAATTGAATTACAGTGTAAATTACAGAGTTAGTGTCAACCATATGTATGAAGTGGTTACTTTATAAATGATAAACTTTATGCCACTACATCAAGAATTTATTGCAAATTCGCATCCAATATCCAACTGAGACAACATTTTCCCCATATTCAAGTTATCTCCATGTTTCTATCTCTGTATCTTTGTCCTCCACTAGTGTGATTTTCTGGATTGGAGACCTCAACTACAGGATCAGTGAACTTGACGTCTCAAACGTGAAGGAGCTAATAAGCAAAAAAGACTTTGAAACACTGCACAGTTACGATCAGGTGATATCAATGTGGAACTCTTCTTTCTGCTATTTAAAGAGTCTTTACCTTTACTCGTGTTTATGAGTCGTGATACTTACCAGCTGCAAATGGTCCTCAGCTCAAGAGGCAGATCGATGAGGAGGCTGTGTTTGTTGGCTTTGTGGAAGGAGAGATTGATTTCCAGCCTACCTATAAATATGACACCGGCTCTGACAAGTGGGATACAAGGTAATCTCATATGAAGGCCCGACTGCTAAATAGCAGAATGCAACATTTATAGGAAGACGATCATTCTTCGATAATGAGTTATGTTCACAGTTAGGATAAAGATAGGTGAAATGACAAGTACTACAACAATGACACTTCTCCTGTGAATGTTTCTCTCCATATATAGTGAGGCAATGTCTTTTATTTATGTTTTACTATGTCAAAACCACTTGACTGGAGTATTCACGAAAAGAATGGCACAATAGTGTATCACAGTAGCATTATGATAAAAATATGGGGTTCAGGATTGTGTGCCAATATTATATTTTAATACAAATATAGTCCAAAGGGGACATGGTCCGTCATTAATTGGACTATGCTCTGGAGCAATGTTGAAACCGCTTGGGTCCCTGGGCTTAATTCAAGCACTCTTGCATCAGGCCAGGGGTGTAGTTAAAATGCCTTTTTATTAGTGTAGCATATCAAACTTAAATTCCCTACAATAATAGATTTATTTTAATTACTTCCTTTGCTTATTGTTAATGGGCCTGAAGAAAGCTTCCCTTCTGTAGTTGACTAGTTTACACTGTAGAATACACTGCAATACATATGTAATGTTTGCCGTCTGTATTCAAATGGTGTGTAGAGTAAAAACTGTAATAAAATGACTTAAGTGTTCATATCTGGGCTTTCTTTCATGTTTAGTGAAAAATGCCGCGTGCCTGCGTGGTGTGACCGTATCCTGTGGCGAGGGAAGAACATCATGCAGCAGCATTATCAGAGTCACATGACCATAAAGACCAGTGACCACAAACCAGTCAGTTCCCTGCTTGTCGTCGGGGTAAATGATTCAGCGTTCTAAATGGTTTCATCTTGAATTTCCTTCATTACATTTCTTGTTATTTGAAGAAGAAAAAAGTGCATTAAGATATAACTATCTGGTTGATTCCGTCAATAGGCTCTTGTTTTCTATTGTTGTGTATTATTTAATGGTCATATTACACGGATGTCTATGCTGCATTGTTACTTTGCCTTGAACATGTTTCTTCTCTGTTCGTAAAGATCAAGAAAGTAAATGCTGAGGCCTACAAGAAGACCTTTGAAGAGATTGTACGCAATATAGACAAAATGGAGAATGAGTGCATTCCATCTGTAACTTTGTCCAAGCGAGAGGTAAAGTTTTCCATCACATTCAGTCCCCTTAGAGTGTAGTGGGATGAAGCTGTATATTTAACTTGTTCTGTGAGGATAATGGAGATATTTAAAGTACACATTTACATGAAATAGAATAGACTGTTTCTATTTTGCCTCATAAGCGGTTTCCGCTTCTTTCAGTTCCACTTTAAGGACGTGAAATACATGCAGCACCAGGCAGAGACACTGAGCCTCTTCAATGATGGGCAGGTCCCTTGTCAGTTTGAGTTTATCCAGAAGCCGAATGAGTCAACGTACTGCAAGCCCTGGCTCACAGCCAACCCTCCCAAAGGCTTCATTGCTCAGGGTAAGTAGCACATAAAGTAAGATTTTCACTCTGGGTTCACATATTTCATTTTGATAAAGCATCATTGTCGTGCCTTGTAAGTTTTAGAAATTGTTATGTACACTTACAATGGCAGGCTTTTTATCTTGCAAGGTAAGTAATCACAGATTATAGATGTGTTGATGCGTCACAAACGCTCAAACAGCGTTACTTCAGTGAGTGCTCTGTAGTGACCCGAGCCCAACATAGCGACTCACTGGAGCAGCTGGCATGAGTTCCTGAATCATGACAGCCATAAAGTGAGCCACACCCTTACTCACTTTATATGCATCTCTCCCAACTTATAGGTGGTTCTGTGGAAATTGAGCTTGAGGTTTTTGTAAACCGCTCAACAGCGCCTGAACTTAACTCTGGAAAGGAGCAGATAGAAGACATCCTTGTGCTCCACCTGGAGCGTGGCAAGGACTACTTCATCTCTGTGACAGGAAACTACCGGCCCAGCTGCTACGGCTCCTCCATCCATTCATTGTGCCAACTAAGGGAGCCCATCCAGGACATGCCCCAAGAGACCCTCCGTAACGTGGTTAGTAGTCCCACGTGCAGAACAGGGAATGTGCCCTTAACATACCTCTCATCCATTCAGAGCTGTCTCATAGGCCGCAGCATAACAGAAATATGCATTATGTTTTCTGGTTGTCTGAGGGAATTTCTTCAGATTTGGCACAAATGTCCACCTGGACTCAAGAACGAACTGATTCGATTTTGGTGGTCAACGGTCATTGTTTCCTTACAAAACACACTTTCGGGCCATAACTCGAGAGTTTATACGAACGTTATATTTCACGCGAATGTCTGATAGGATCAATTTATGAAGTGAGGACATTTTGGTCGATATTGATGTAAACTGCAACTTAATGGGTTCGGGCGGCATAAACCAGAGGCGGTAATTCTGGTTTTATAGTGTTTCATGTTTTAAGTTGAATCCATTTTAACTGAACTGCCTGTCTTTGCTCTGTTTGTTCTCAACATCAGGCGGAGATGTCTAGAGATGATAATGAAAACACTGAAAAGCCTCTAGACATTCCTAAAGAACTATGGATGATGGTGGATCACTTGTTCCGCAATGCACTCAATCAGGTAAGAACATTGCTAACTGATTTGGTGCTATTATAAAATCAAAGAATACAATAGTGTGATTTTTATGGCAATTTTTTTGTTTGCAGGTTCATATCCATTCAGTGAATTATTCAACTGTTGGCCTACCGTCAAACTGTTTTTGGACAAATAAATAAAAGTCGCTGCATGCACCCAATATTGATCTAAATAACAAGTTTCAATGTTCTTGAGTCGACAAAGACACTGGTATACCTCAGTAGTAACTGAACCAAATAAACTGATCTGCAGATCTTTTGTCTGACTTTTGCCTTTTTAAATGGCTGTGGCAGTGAGCCAAGTAGCTTTGTTGGGCCTCTGCATTGATAAAGGGAATTAATCTTAATTTTTATAATTTAAAAATAGGATTTTGCTTTTCATTTTAATTTAGTCTATTGCAGCCCCACTAAGGCTCCAATCAAAAGTGTATTTTCAGCCCAAGGGAAGCTGTTAGTAATTTACATCCTTGACTTAATTACTGTGCATTTTAAGGAAAAAAAGATTTGATATTCACTCTCTATTTGCAGGAAGACATAATTCAGCAACCTGGGCTCCGAAGTGAATTTGCAGAAATAAGGGATTGCCTTGACACTGGCATTCCAGATTCTCTCCGTATCCTTCAACACTACATCATAACCATCCTTTGACTTTTTATTTTTATGAAAATAATCTTTATGAAATATAAAAAAAATGTTTAGCAGTGTAGTTCATACATATTTTGTTGTTGTTTTGACAACAGCCCTTTTATTATTTATAACTCCTCTGTATTTCTGTCTGATGGTTAAAGGTATTATGAGGAACTTTAAACTGGTTATGAAACTGTCTCAATGTATTACTGATGCATCTACAGTTTTTGGCCAAAATAAGTATGAGACGATCAAAACCATCAGCCAGAAGAAGAGACGTGCCTACGAGTGTAGTGTACCCACGCCACAGCAGCGCCTCCTCCTCTGGCCAGGAGCAGAGCTTTGCCTCACTGGTCAACAGTTCACCAACACCATGCTGCTGGAGGCCCAGGCCATATTTCTGGGCCCTTTGGACTGAAGGCACGGGAGAACCAGACCCATGACTGAGCTGGGAAGACTATCAGAAGAACTTGCTCCTATAAAATGTAGAAGTTTTCTAAAGGGACTCTGAAACGCTACCGCTTTTGTCCACAGGGACTACCAAAATCAAACACACAATGAAAGTTCCTCATAGTAACTTTAACCTTGCCTTTTGAATGAATCCTGGGATGTAACAGTATATTATATTTTTATTTTTGCACTGATTACATTTCAAGACATGCAGATTCCTCTCAAGAATTACAGCCTTGACTCAGTATTGACCTGCAGCGGGCAGTAACCACTCGGTGGCAGAGGCCTTGCTTCTCTTCCTAGATGCCCTCCCAGAGCCTGTGGTTCCTTACTCTTTTTACCAGCAGTGCCTAGAATGCTGCTCCAATGCCAGTCAGTGTGAGAGAGTGAGTGAGAGCCCACAGTTAATCGCTGATCACTATTAATCTATTCCAAGATGCGTTAAATCACAAGTGTGAATTTCTTCTGTTTTCAGGTTATTTCCATGCTACCTCAGTGCCATAAAAATGTGTTCAACTATTTAGCTGCCTTTCTCCGTGAGCTGTTGAAGAATTCTGCAAGCAATCGATCAGATGTCAACATCTTGGGTAAGAAACAGAAGCATGTTGCATGTCACTTTCATTTGGGAATGTGTTATTATTAGCGGCTGTTTTGTGTTTTAGTTGGCATGATGAGAAAGTGAAGTGAAACTAAGAAATAAAGCCATAGGAAGTGAAAATAACTAAATATCCCATTTAAGGGCTGTTTGAAACCAGAACTTTCTAGAAAAGAGAATAGATGCTCACTTAACCTTACCTGTATAAATAATGGTTGAAGATAATTATCAAAAATATATACATGATGATGTATTACATTGAATGTATTCTCATCTTCTCTATCACAAAAAACATAACCCTGCTGTTAAAGATATGACATTAAAACTCATTTTCCTTCTGCATAGCCACCATTTTTGCCTCCTTGCTCCTGAGGTCACCTACCAAGCAGGATCTTGCAGAAAAGAGGAAGACTCAGGAGTTCTTCCAGCACTTCCTGACCCAAGGCTCCTCCTAGATGGAGGACCCTCTTCTCCTTTATGCTGAAGCTGAACACTAAAAACTGTACAGTCCAGTATTTTAAATAAACTTAAATGATTTCTTATATTCTTTTCTTTGTATAGATATGTAGTATAATTACGGTAATGACTCTTATCTGATATTAATTGTTTCTCACACAGCAAGGTTTGTGATCTTTGAATGCACAGAGTTTATTATATATCATTGAGCATCTGTAGAGACGTAATAATTTTAAATGTATGTATATTTTATTTAAACAAAAAAAATGTATTTTAATGTTTCTGATTTCAACAGCAAGTTGTTTTTCTACATAAAATAGTTGGAAACAATGGTGTGTTCTTTTTGACAGCCAACAAAGAAATAAACAGAACATTGTTTATGTTTAACACAGTGTGTAAAATACATATAAATACAATTTATAAAATACATTTGCCACATACAAAGTCAAAGGTCCCATCTTTTAAAAAGCATGACATTTGATGTTTTAATTTAGCGTCAGAAATGCTATTTAATTTCCCATAATTCATCACGAATGGCTGCGAGTCTGTGACGTTGTTTGGTATCATAGGGAGGGGATAGAAAGAAAGTGCTAAACACCCAAAGCATAGGGATACGGCTTAAAATTGGACAGGTAAATATATTTGTTGATGTAATTTCCTATTTAGTTGACGAACCTACGCCTTAATGCAGCACTGGGTGTTGGTCAGCGTGTCACCTGGTGTCGTGAAACTTGGTATCCTAGCAGGGAAGAGAGGCAACGTCAACTGTCGACAGTGGACGAGCTAACGTTACCAGCTAGCTTAGCTTGCTAGTTAGCGAAGCTATGCATGTGCAGAGGAGTAAGTGATAACGTCAGTTCTCATTGCTAGCGAATAGCTCCACAACATTCATTTTGCTGTCTAATACAGGGATAGTAACTATTACGTTGGCTCTACGATCAAGTCACTCAATGTCGAGAAGAGTTAATAACGATGGACGTGTTATTTAATATCACTCCAACGACGTGTGTTTGTAGCAGGAAGCTAGCGAAACACATCTGAGACGATGCAGACCGAGATGTAACGCCGCTCTGTGAAATAACGTCAGATCGGTGTCAATTGTTACACGGCTTTGCTCAACGGTGGAACAACCGTACGTGTTGTGACACTAAGTTAAAGCTAAATACGGCATTGTCATTCAAACGGTGTGTAAACTTGTCAGTCGCTCCGCGTCCATCGGGCCACTCTGTGTTTGTAAACGTGAGCCCGCTATGTCGAGTGAGTTACGGAAAAGTTAACTGCCATTCGTGTATGTGTGTGACATCTATCTCACGGTGCTCGTAACGTCCTGTACAAGGTACTCTGGGGGGGCTTTAATTGATTAGGAAATGATCGATCATGTCAGTTAAATTAGCTTCGAGTTGAGCCGCAACTGTCTCGTGACTTCTGTCATTGAAATTCGAAAGTTCTAGATTTTGGTCTCGCTAATGTATCCTGTTGCCCACAAGCTTACTGGCAAACAATCAAATGTTCAGTCAAGAAAAGCATCATTGTCTTTCTTAAGATTGGAATCACGGACGTATTTACATTGACTTTCAGTATAACGGTAATTTAAGTACCTCCTTTTAGGCAGAACACACACATTTGAGGATGTGTAATAGTGTTCCTTTCTGCTAGAACAGGCGTTCAATATGCAGTGCTCTCTAGGAATATGTATACTGTACATGTGATATGATTAACTTAAACATGTTCTGCAATGTGCAATATGTATGTGAAGGACTGTCCAAACCTCTGAACTCATTTGGGACAGCATTGCTTACTGTCTATGACGATGCAGCATTCAGTCTTATTACATCCCATATTTGGAACAACTACTGTAATTTTTAGTCTGTTTTTTTCTTTTCTTCTTTTTTTACACCTACCTTTCATTTTACTCTTTTTAAACCCTATTATGTACATTTTGTATACCACACTGGGTCTCTTATATCTTATTTTAATGTCTTATCTAAAGCTCTTTGAAATGCAAAATTTGATATAATTTTTCAACAAATGTATATTTCAGGCTGTAACGTTAACAGTGAGTGTGCAGTCTTCCCTGCCAAGGAAGGAGAGGCACCACGGACCATGAGTGAGAATCGCCCTCATACAGAGGCGACAATGTACTTTGAAGTGGAGGTGGATCACCTGGAGCATGACGACGACGACGACGACGACGACGATGAAGAAGAAGAAGAGGACAAGATACACTTCGACAAAGATGGTGACGACCTGATCGCTGAGCCTTCATCGTCCTCTGGACGGGTGTACGACCGCACTACAGTACTCATTGAGAGGGACCCAATCCGGCTAGATGAGGAGGGAGAGGAGGAGGGTCACTGTGGAGGGTACGACGATGGGGTCACCTTCCTAACGGAAGGCGATGGAGATGAGGAGGATGGCTCTCTGGCCTTTATGAATGACCCTGATGGCATGTCACAGGGTTATGTGCACCACACCATTTCTCAGGACCAGATCCAGTTCACAATAAATCCTGGCTCCACTCGCATGCCACGCAACATAGAAGGGGCCACCCTCACCTTGCACTCTGAGTGCCCAGAGACTAAGATGAGAGAGGTAAGCCTAAATATGTGATACTGATGAATGTTATATATTATGCTTTAATATGCTTATGCTTTTTATTATTATATATTATTACCAAGGACATTTCTTTAGTGAAGTTTAGTCTGAACACAAGTGCACAATGTTTTCAACAGGCAGATTATTTTGTAATACGGTTTTATGCTTCTATTCAGTAACATATGGTGTGAATACATTCTTTGCATCAGTTACAACACAGAGGAGGGTAGAATGTTGTCCGCTCTTTGGCAGAAGTAATGCTTTGTTTTGTTTGTTTAGTGCTGAAGCAATTGCTTGGTTTTGTTTGGTTGTTGTGGAAATAATCATTTGGTTTAGTTAGTGGAGGCTCTTCCAGTCATTCCAGCTAATTGCTCAACAGAACAGCAGATGGTTTAAAGATGAATCTAACATGTCTATCGGAAGTGGTTGCTTTTTTAAATGAAATGCAAAGTACAACTGCAAATACATTAAAATGCTGGAAGGTCTTTAAAAATTAGCTTCCCCACCAGCTTGAGGCTGGTTGACTTATTAGTGGAAGTGAACTTTAAAAACATCTGATAGTAAGTGTGCACTGGTAAAGTAGCTGGTCTTCGCGCAATAACAGGTATGGTGCTGAGGGACTACTGGGAAGAACTCTGTCCTGCATTTCAGTTGTTTCAAATGTCATATGGTTCAGACTATACTGGGCATGTGACATACAATTATTGTGCCAAGCACATCAATTGTTAATTATTGACCAGTTGCCTCAACAACTGGAGTGAATGCAGTGTTATCTCTAATGTTATTAATATGGAGGTCCCACAAGGGAGCACTTTCTTTCCAGTGCTGTTTTTAATCTTGACTTTTTTTGATGGCATAGCCAATGTTTTCATCAATAAAGATGAGACGAGCGATTGTGGATAGACTGATCAGTTTGTCAGTTGCTGCCAGTGCAGTTTTGGGCACTTTGTGTAAACGAAAACATTGTTTTATTTGAATTGTACCCCCCTCTGCCATCACAAGGAGAATGGCATTGGAGCTGTGGATGAATACTCATTTCTATGGGGAGTAATTAAAACAAACTCTTCTCGTTGACGTTTACTAAGAACTTTTAGAGACTTTGTGGTATGTTTTCTTGTCTACAATAAGAAACTGCATAAATAGTTTGTTTCCTGCAACACCGATATGATGCAACTGTGTACTGATGGTTCCGAGTCACAAGAAAAATTACACACAATTATTGGTGATGTGCTGTCACTTTTTAGTGAAAATCATTTGTTGACCTGATTCTGAGGCCACATGGTACTTCCTTTTGAGAAGTCATGTGCCTGTAATGCTTTTTAACAAACAAAATATGATACTGTGTTTGTGGCGGTCGGCCAGTATTTGTGGGCGTAAACTGCTGTATACAGAGCATGATATTTGTTTAATCTTCATGTAATGTTGGATTGTCTGGATCAATATCATTGTTCTTCCATTGTTGGTTGGCTTTTATCTGTATTGTTTTCTTTTTCAATGTTATTGTTATGATGTTATGGCTTGATTTTATTATGACATTGTTATGATGATGACAGAATTAATTTCCAAGAGAAAGGTAAACTTTCAGCTACGATACTTCAATGTACCTGAACTCAAGAAAATAGAAGAAACTTCTAACCAGATTAATCTTCATCTTGCTTATGTTTACATAAAATTGGAGTGTTTAGTAAATTGTCACATGAGGACATTGTGGGTTCAAATTATGCTGTATGCATTCAATTGAATGTGTACTGACATAGAAAACAAAATGTAGCCACCTTTTTGAAAGGCATGACGAGAGTAGAGAAGAAACAAGAGTGACTTTCCTGAGAACAACGAAAAGAAGATCCCAGCCAGGAAAACAACCAATGACAAGCAACATCAAGCATTTAGTAATGCATTGCTGTAAATGCATTCACATAACCATTTAATTTGTAATGGAGTGGTCTTTTTCCACATGCGGGAGACCAAAGCATAGAATTCTCTCCCACTGATCAAACTGATGGTGGAGTAGAGTCACGATGGTGTGGGAGATAAATCCAGTACTGAGCTACACACTCTAGCAGACATCCTACAGTGGATGTTTGCTTCACAAACGATCTCTCCCACATCCTTAAAAATCTAAACGAATGGCAGTTTCATGGCATGAGTTGGAGAATATGTCCTGAAGTGAAGGTTTGATACTGCTAGCTAGGATGAACAACATACTTATGGCCGAGTTTTTTTCACAACTGACAAAGCCACCACTTGCACCATAACGAATACTAAACATCATGAGGGAACTTTAGTTTTTTTTCTTATGAAAAAAAAAACAATATCAGTATTGGTGTTTGTGCATCCCTACTCTATTACTGCCAGGGGTAAACGTGCATTTTGCTATCTGTCATGTCAATGCGAAATTTTACGGTAATTATTTTTTTACAATATCTCTTTGAGGATCGAGACAGTGAGTTAAAGGAACAATGTTAGCTGAGAATGTGGATCCTCTTGTCGAGGTTGCCCACCACACACTTCCTCCACCTGACTGTGTGTTCATCACAGGGTAACGTTGTATCGAAGAGGAGAATGAAAAGCCTTTATTCACATTGCCCCAGGGCTTTTGTGTGAGCAGGAGACTGCCACACTGCAGTGGAGCTTGGTGCTGGGAAACAGAACTGGATGGGATGTATTGCATGGGGGGTTAGTCATCATCACTGTCCTTTTGTGCTCACTCGCTTCATGTGCTGACGGGTGGCTGAGTCATTGAGTTCAGGTCCCAACTGAAAGGTTAAACTCATCGTAGAGCCAGGCTGGTTATTACTGAGACCAAGCTAATTCTTGGCTTTCTAAAATACAGTTTAAAGACCATTTGTAATTGATTTTTAAAAGCGGTAATGTTTTCTTTTCAGAATGATTTCACAGTTTATTTGAATTTAACCAAGTTTAAGCGCTGATGTCCCACTCTTCTTCCTCCATCAGGTGAAGCGCTACCAGTGCACGCTCGAAGGCTGCACCAGGACGTACAGCACGGCGGGAAACCTGCGAACACACCAGAAGACACACCGGGGCGAATACACATTCGTGTGCAATCAACAGGGCTGTGGAAAGGCCTTCCTCACCTCTTACAGCCTCAAGATCCACGTGCGTGTTCACACCAAGGAGAAGCCGTTTGAGTGTGAGGTGCAAGGCTGTGAGAAGGCCTTTAACACGTTATACAGGTAAGCCTTTACACATGTAATATAGATTGGAATGTGTCATCAAGTCAATTGTTTGGCACGTCCTGCCATGAAGTAGATTGTCTCACCAGTTTTGTCAAACTGCTGACATGTCTAACTTTTATAAATGTAACTAAAATGTATAATTGTCTTAGGTTCTATATAGAGGTGTGTTATCCCGGACCACAGTTAGTATTTTGAAGTATTTTATTTGTATCTTACAAATCTCAAATGTAAGTATATAATCAAAAGAAGGACATTTGTGTGGTCAGAGGTGCCACACAACTGGCCATAAAAGGAACAATACCATGGAAAACCAGAACATTGTCATCTCAGGGTGCTCGGTTCTGCTTGTTCACTCTAATTACCAAATTCTCCATGAATGAAAACACCCTCCTTTAATCTTAGAGTACATTTTTGATTGCAATTGTTTGCCCTTTTTTGATTAACTAAAATGTTGGTAGAGGGATGTGTTTGGTCATTCAAGTTATTGTGTTTCTTATTTTAAAAGTGAGGTAAATGTGCGGTCTAAAATGTCTGAGATTGATACTTGAGTTATGATCTATTTTTGACAACACCAGGCCCAATTTACAGTTTGTCTATTTCGACCAGTGCCAGACATGTTCTTAGTTTATTGCATTTTGACCGTTCAGATGTTTCTGTATTTTGCTGTGAGCTCAAGCAGTCAACACCCGAGCCCTCTGGTCTTTATGCGTTTGGTTGCTTGGTGGAGCTGTGCCGCTGCCATCAAACCCCTGGCAGAGGCTGGTACTCATGCAGCCAACTAGTGGCACACATGACGTGGGTGGATTCTGTTTTTAATAACATTACCCATCTTCCATGTCACCCAGACTATGCGACCACCATCTAGAGACTGTGTACTTTGTTCAGCCGGTTCCCATGTCTGAGTAGATGTCATCGTCATCGGAATGTGGACTCAACTGTCTTTTTTAATAATGTTTTTAGACAGTCTTTAAAGAGAAAAGAAAAGCGCAACAGGAATCAACACGTGTTGTTTAATGCCACTGTGCTTTGTTTGTTTCTCTTTGCATGTCTCCCATTGTGGTTTAAAACCACACACTGGATTGTCTCTACAGACTAAAAGCACACCAGAGACTTCACACAGGCAAGACATTCAACTGTGAATCAGAGGGATGCTCAAAGTACTTTACCACACTTAGCGACCTGAGGAAGCACATTCGCACACACACCGGGGAGAAGCCATTCCGGTGAGCATTTCCATTATCACACCAGATGTATTCCACCCCTTAGTAGAAGATGAAGGAACTGTGATTGTAATAGATACTCACAGATAGCTCTTTGAGTCTGTTTTAATGTTTCCTGTCTACACAAATGAAATGGTTAGGGCATTTTCATATTAATAACTTTAACTCAGTGTCTTTCACTCTGTTTTTTTGAGAGCTGCACTTTGGTGTCATGACAATTCATCACTGTCTAGTTCTATATTTCTAACATTCTGTTACAATTTTTATTTTTCTGTCTTTGCCTTCAGGTGTGACCACGATGGCTGTGGCAAAGCATTTGCTGCTAGTCATCACCTAAAAACTCATGTACGGACGCACACAGGTACATATCACTGGTTTGTTTTATGTAACATTTGTTTTTCTAGGGAGGCTTGAACATGGACGTGTTTGTTTTTCCGCTAGGCCTGATTTGCATTTACATTGTTACAACTGCCTCCCACGCAAGACATTTTGATGTGGTTTTGTTTCAACTATGTTTTTACTTTCAAAGGTCTGTGTAGAAAAGCTGTGTACCATGTGTACTTTGTCTTATTGGACAAATAACTTCCCTACTTGTTGTTGGCTGTGCTCCTGGATCCGATAGCTTAGAGACTGTTAGAGACTGATAGCTTAGAGATGTTTAATATTAAATAAGCTTCTCAAGTACTAATTTCCCCAAATGTACTAAAGTGACTCTTCTCCAAAAAGAAGGTGATCTGCTAGATCTTAACAATTGTTGAGCAATTTCTATTTGCACAGTAGCTAAAATGTTTGAGAAGCAAATTTTCTTTTCGTGACTTCAAGGCTGCTTTGCTTGTTTTTAGTTGTTTTGATTATTTTTATGTAGATTCATTTTTCTTAATGTTATTTAGTTTTTCAGTGTTCTTTTATTTTATTTATCACTAGTTTTGTGTGGATGACACTTTAAAAAAACCTATTTATTTAATTTAAATGTCTGTTAATTTCCATGTATTGTTTCTTGATCTTAAAAGGTGTATCTTAAATTATATATTATATCAATCTCCTAAATGTAGTCCTGTTCCAGTGAAGGAGAATAGACCTTTTGTTTTTATTGCTATATATTCAGTAGAATCTCCTATTTATTAAAACAAAAGGGAAACATAAGATTCTGTGTGCAATATTGCTTGCCTGTGTTTCCAGCTCTGTGCATGAAAAAGTAACCGGAAAGCTGCTGCAGTTTACCACATATTGTTTTAGTCTTTGATGGAAGAACAAGTGGTTCTAAGTTTAGTGTCTGCAATAGGTCATTGTTAGATTTCTTTGTAACATTTTATCGATTCAAAGTCGCAACTTTTATCTTGGCTGACGTTTAATGATTAAGCTGTAACTACCAGCTCTTACCTGTCGGTCTCCTTCTGCATCCTTCCCTCTTGGCCTCTGCTCATTCCGTAGGGGAGAAGCCATTCAACTGTCCCAGCGACGGCTGTGAGAAGACTTTTAGCAGCCAGTACAGTCTGAAGAGTCACATCCGGGGCCACGACAAAGGACAGCCCTTCACGGTCACCCTCACCCATCCGCTCTCTGAAGTGAGTCTCGGTACAGCAACTTCATCTCCTTCGTGTTGGCACCTGTTCTCCATGCAGCCTGAGAGCAACATGACACTGGTCCTCAGCAAATCTGAAAGTGACCGTGAAAAAGATGTTTTTAATCTACTCACTAAAATAAATTTTGCACATCTTTTTCACATGAATAGTTAATAAGTGTCATTAGTCGCTAGTTTGCTTTTTATGGTAAAATATTTTTTTACAAAAGCATACACGCGGTGTTGCATTCTTTTCCAATTTTGCTCCACTATCACGCCTGATTCCATAGCAGTGGCAAGTTTAATCGGGTCCAATTAATCTCTTAATTACAGGATGCAAATCACTCGCTGTGCCTCAGTGACTTGAGCCTCATCTCTACAGACTCGGAGCTACGAGAGAACATCCACAATGTAAGTCTGGCCTTTGCTTCAGCTTTGCCTAACAGACAGTGGTTTAAGAATGTTTTCAGTAAATATGGAAATTAACATGCAACCATATTGACCCCTAAATAAAATTGTCCCTGTAGAAAAGAATTTCTGACTGTTGTAATACTTGGTAAGCCATTCAATGCATTTATCGCATACGTTGTAATTGTATTGCAGGCTCAACATTTGGACCTGAGCAGTGTGACCCCTGTGAAAATCTTTGAGCTCATGTTCCAGAGTCCTGAGAATAGTGTCAGCCAAGATGATGCCCATCCCAACGGTCAGTACATTCCCAAAAACCTGCCAGACAGAATTGTATTGAAAGTTCTTGTTCACTGAGTGGAGTTTTTTTTTTTTTTTGCCTCTTCCTCAGAGAGCCTTGCTGAATCCTTCAGCCTAGAGACGCCTACCCATTCGGTAGTGACTGATGGATCGCCTCTCATCTCATTCTCTTTCCATCCTACCTGCTCATCTTCCTGTTCCCACACAACTGCAGTTATGGAGGCTCCTTCCCAGCTCAGTCAGAGCTCTTCCTCTCAGGCCTCCACCCCTGTTTCTGTTTCTGTCACTGCTACAGTGAGCTCAACACAGCCTCCCCCTTTCATGCAAGCAACCGGGCCTCAGCAGATCTCCGATGTGCCTGCCCAAGCCTCTGTCCAAAAACTAAACCATGTAACCCCCCAGCACTACGTGGCACTGCCACCCACATTCCTGCAGCCGGATAGTGCCACCCAGACCACTCCTCTACCACCGCCAGTCTCCGCTCCGGCTGCAGTGGCTCCATCACTGACTACCGCAGCACCAGGCGCTGCTCCTGTGTCTGTTGTTGCAGCCACTGCAACAGATGCTGTTGTGGCAGCTGTGGCTCAACCTGTGCCTTTGGCAAACAACCCTGTTACCAACTCTGGCCCTGGTTTGGCCACCACCTCGGCCACCATCACCATAGCTCCAACCCCGAACCTGCTGCAGCCCAGCCTGGTCATGTCCGACCAAAACCTCCAGTGGATCCTCAGCAGTGCTGCCAACAGCCAGCAGAACCCAGACCAAGCGGTGAGTAATGCTCCCACTCGGAGAAATGGAGACTTGATTGGTACTAGTCTTGATTTTGTGATGCGTTCTTAAGTTTGAAGATACATTCCTACATGCATGTAATGAGGGATTTCTGGCATTTTACCTTCTAACCATAAGTATGTTCATGTGAGAGGATTAGTAAAAGCCAGTTGGTTACAGCCGTGCTCCGCAGTGACTATATTTGCAGCGAGTGTAGCAAAGGGAAAAGTGTTACTTTTTTAAATTAATATTACTTTTAATACAACACAGATGCACCACACAAGTTCCTTCAATACAGTTATAAATCTGGTGTAAATCAACCTCATAATATTTTGTTATATCCTACTTCAACTGTGGTGTTTAATGTTTGTTCACAGTCGCATAAAGGAACTTCTAAAGTGGAAAAAGTTTTCTTCACTACAGCCATACCAGTGGGAGGACATGCTGGTAAGTCGATGAGTTGTGAATTATTATATATTTTTATGTTTTGGACATCAGCCAAAAGGCTGTAATTAAATCATAAATCTAGTTTTGGCATCCAGTGCCTTACTTTAATAGAACTCATTAAATGGTCGATTGGTGTCCAGAGTGCATTAATTGTGACAGTATCTTATTGAAGCTGAGTGCTAGAACTGTTAAAATGGTATCTCATTATATTATTATTATTATTATTGTTAAATTAAAGGCAGAGGAGCAATAACATGAGTATTGTTGATGAACCGATAAATTGAGCTCTTGTTTCAGCTTTTATATTTTTCTCTTCAAAAGAGTCCTGATAGATTATCTTGCAGTTGTTCCCTTAAAGGTTCAACAAGATTTAAAAGGTGATGATCTTTTGAGGAAAAAAGCTGTCCCTCTGTCACATTCTCTACTTTTAATTTGTTGACCAACAGGTCTCTCAGTACATGTGGCATTAACTCTGCTCTCTTCTCCGTCAACAACTGATGAATTCCATTGAGCCATTCATTGTGTCTCACCCCCTATAACTTTTGTATCTTAGCTTAATTTTCTTTTGATGAGCTTTGCAGGACATTTGGAAAACAAATGCATCTTGTGCTTCTTGTTTTCAGTGAACTTAACTTAAAAAAAAAAAATCTGTTTTCAGGCAGCTCGGTTCAACAGATCGGCCTCAGTCTGCCCGTCATCATCATCAAACAGGAGGAATCCTGCCAGTGCCAGTGTGCCTGCAGGGACGCTGCTAAAGACAAAAGTTCAAAGAGTGCCTCCTCCATTGTTTCGGCCCCAGCACAGCCGCAACCACCAGAGCCCCCTCCTCCCCCACTATCACAACCCCCAGAGCCTCCACATCATCCAGCCACCTCCTCTTCTTCACGCAGCCTCCCCGCGTCTTCCTCCAAGGTGGGTGAGGTGCGGCTGGAGGCCCCCTCTTCTTCTTCTACTTCCTCAGCTCAGACTCTCTCCACGATAGTGAGCAGCACTGCCACAAACCCCCCCTCGTCTGACGGGTTAGCCAATATGGACGTCTCAGACTTCCTCTCCCTGCAGAGCCCCGAGACAGCTGCCAACATTGAGGCTCTGCTGCTGGTCGCTGAGGACTTCAACATGGCCACTGATGGCAATCCTTAGAAGTGCTGCCTTCTGAGTCTGGCACCATGTGTTCGTCTTTTGCACCCACTCATCCAAAGGCATCAATTCCACCCACATCTCTAGTCATTCTCCACAGCGACGCCTCTTCGTTCTCCGTGTGTGTGTGTGTGTGTGTGTGTGTGTGTGTGTGTGTGTGTGTGTGTGTGTGTGTGTGTGTGTGTGTGTGTGTGTGTGTGTGTGTGTGTGTGTGTGTGTGTGTGTGTGTATCGAACCCTCTGTACCTGCAGTGCTTTCTGTTCTGTAGAGAATTGTGCAACACACACAATGAATACTTTTTCTGTTGAGTCTCTTTGCAGTAGTTGCATTTTTAAAGACGGGATTAGTTTGTTTATTGAGATTTAGCAATGTTTATGCTAATGATGATAATGCAGGGAAAAAGCAGTCTATCCTTTTTTCTTCTTTTTGTTTTATGAACACAATCCAAATGTATATAATAACCCTCAATATCCAATCTGAATTGATTGAATGAAACGGATGAGTGTTGTCCAAGCACTGATGACTTAAGAGTTCCATTTTCCTTGAAGGTCAGACACCTGAGCAGGAAAACAAAACTTGTCTGTATATCTTTGTACTGTACTACAGGTCCTAACAAATGCTTAAAGCTGGTATACAACTGACCAGAATGCACTGTATATTAGAGGAATTTAATTTTTACACTCATTGCTCCCAGTAGGAATTTGAAGGGTTTGGTCACATCCCTCCTCATAAGGCAACAATATGAAGTGATTTCCTCAGTATTATTATTTGTTTCTAGGAAAACTAGTGTGATAGAAAATGTGATAATTCTCTCTTTATTTCTTTTTGACAGATATTTACTAATCGAGAAAAGAACCTGTGAGTCGATCTGCCTGTCTTTAAGTAAAAAAAAAAAACATCAATAAGTTGCCTATAACTTAAACTAATTTAAAATTGTACATGTTAATTTATTTAAATACTTGATTCTTTCATCATACTGATAATACTATTATCCTTAAGATAGCCGAAAAATCTATTAATTTATTCCAATCACTTGTATTTTTAAGTTGAGCTGTTTTTATGTTACTGATTTTTTTTTTTTTTTTTTTTAAGAATGTAATGGGTATTGCTAAAAGCAAGTTTGAGAAAAGAGGCACCTATAGTACACTGCACAGTGAAACAAAATGTCCTAGAGGATCTGCTTGTTTGCAAAGATTGTCCACAACGAAACAGTAAGGAACTACTGTCAACATCCCATGTTTTATAGGGTTGTGACCCTCTCAGGGATGCATCAAGTCATAATATGATCCTGGTTCCCTTAATTTGTTACTCAGACATACGTTTTTCTTACCAGATGCCCACACTTGCAGTAGCCCTACGTTTTGCTGCACTCTTCCCTGTTTATTGCACACTAACTTGTAAAGTGAGTAATCTGACAGCTTGTTAGCTGAGGCGCAGCACCACTACAGACTTTTTGTATACAACTGCTGTAAAGTAGCATTTCAAAGATGGTGTCCTGGCAATGTAAATACAGTACATTTTAGTGTAAACATCTTTGAGAAACTTGTAGATTATTCTAGAATTTGTATTTTTGTATAGACTTTTGAATTACTAACTCTGAGTTTGGAGCTAATGTATATCCCCGAGTTGATGTATACCCTCGATCCTGCATTCTTCCCCCAGTCACATTTATGCAGAGGAGTTTTTGCTGTGTTTTAGTTGAATGGTTCTTCAAGCAGCTGGGCTTTTGTACAGTCCCCATAGTAACACAATATATGTAACACATAGCCTCCTGCTCAGAGTTTAACGGTATTGTTTCACACGGGACACAATGCAATGATAATTGAACGAAGGCATTATGCCCTGTATACTATAGAGTGTAGAGCTACTTGGCCTTACACCATAATTATTTCCTTGAGCCTCCTTGCCTTCACGGTCTCTGCTTCAGACAGACTTGCCATTGACATGCCAACCCATCATCTTCATCGAGTCTCAGGCAATCACTTCCAGCAGCAGAACCCAATAAGGCAAAAGCGTTGACACAGAAAAGTTTACGGTTTTCCTAGAAACTTTTTTTTTTTTTTTCAGCTGTCTTTTTGGAAAGTCATTGATGGATATGCAGCATAACAGTTACAAGTGATGTGATTCTACATTTTAGATCCAGGTTGTAGGATCAAACCAAACTGACATGCACGTCACATAAATCATGTCTGGTTTCTTTTTTAGCCAAATTTTTAGGAGTGGAGCATCCTCTTAATTCACAGGTGCCCAGAAGGCAGTTAGATATGATGTGAACGGCTCCAGTCACACATTTTCTGCTCTAAACCATTCCATGTATGCAGTATTAGTGTCTCAACTTGGTTCCATTGGCTTACAAAATGTTAATTTACGCAACCCTTCTTTGTAAAGACACTCTAAATTTCTGCCATGTGTCAAGTTCATACCATGAATATATATTTTCATGCATGCATACAGTCAAAGAACAACTATGCAAGTTTACGTATGGCATTTGCAAGTTTGAATACCGACTCACGACAAAAAGATTTACTCTGCCCTCCATTAAATGATATTCTGCCACAAGCTTGTATGCGAAACTCCAGAGGCAGAAATTGCGTTTCTAATGCATATAATGTGAAACATCTTTCTTTAACTCCAGTAAATTGCATTTCACATTTGGAGTGGTGTGTCCAAGCGCTATTCCCATGAATGTTGAGGCACAGTGACCCTTTTACATGCTGTTTAAAACCAACTGGATTTTGATTTGTTTGATGGAGTATTTAGTGAATGATTCTGTTTTAAGAATTATGTTGGTCAAATGTATGCAGATATTTTTTTTTTTTTTACAATTTGTGTAAACATGTTTCATTTGGTCTCACTCCATTTATGTAATCATCACTTTTCACATTTAAAATTATATGTGGATGATTTGTTGGCTCATCTTCACCAGTAGAAGTCAAACTGACAGCTGTCCATATTTGTTTTAATCAATAAGCAGATAAATAGTTGGGCATGTGGCCCAGGTGTGTCTTTGAGAGTTCACCTGAACTGGAAACGTCAGAAAAATAAAATTATTAAAATCACTGAGTCATTTGTTTGGAAGCAGATTGTTTATCACGATTTTATATAGTTAGGTTTTGAAATTGAGATCCAGAAATGTTCCAATTGGGAAAAAATATTAAAAGGAAAAAAAAGAATACGTTTCCAAATTCTTGAAACCCAAAGAGTGAGGAATAATTAAGGGTTTGTATTTTTTTTTAAAGAATGTATAATGTGAAAATGTTTGCTTATGCTTGTTTCGTATAAAGTAATATGATAAATACATTTCTGAATTGAGAGCAATATAATACTAATAAAACCTTGTCACTGAAACGATGGCTTCCTGTTTATTAAAGGGGTTCACAGTTAAAATTGACAGTTGATCTTAATTTGGATTTATTTAGTCAAAATATGTTCCACTTCGGATCACTTCTGCGGTGGCAAGGACACATCCTGGAGAGATTTCCTCTGTGGGGAAATAAAGATTGCTCGTTAAAAGCAAAAAGTCAAAGTCGCAACCTCCACAAGGGGAGAAAGGCGAGCTCACCACGAGGACACCACTTAGATCCCTCAAGTCAGTCAGGACTTGGTTGCACAGGTTGATGTTATCAGACAGGGTTCCTAGTCCGTCCTCCAGGTCCTTCAAGTCCTGTCAAAGAAAACATGGAGGTCATTTGCTAATGTTGGGCAGACGGCAATTAAAAGTTTAAGCTTTAGATCGTGGCTGACCTGTTTGACCGGGGAAACGGCCTCGTCAGTTTGCAGCTCTGTACAACCTGTAACTGTTTTACAAAACTGCTTAGAGAAATGTAAATAATGCAAAGGTTAAAATCTAAAAGTGCATGTGTTGTTACCTTTGTCCTCAGCCATGTTGATCGATTTATTATTTGTCCTGTAAGCTCTCCTTTTCCATATTGCCTGTGCCTTCTGCCTATTTAAGCAAGTGCTCACAGGTGATTCACATTTCCCTAATTAATGAGCAATGAGGCGGGCATGCAGGTAATGTGGATTTGTGATCTGTTGGAGGGTCTGAAGAAGTGCCAGACAATGCTTTCCCACACATTTCCAAAACTAAATTCATGGACAGTCTATGACTATCATTTTAATTTGTTTTATTTCTTTTGGATTGACAAACTAATGCAATATTAAACTTCAATAAATACATGTTGGTTTAAATGGAAAAATAGGAAAATTAAAAGTAATTTAACACATTTGTCAGTGGTCCAGACTATATATAAGAGATCGTTTGCAGATACATTAATCAGTATATTTTGGGATATGTCATTTTGCTATAGCAAATCAATTCTCTAGTCCAAACTTTCTTTTTCTCCACTTGATAGTTAAAAACGTGCTGCTGGCCCTTTAACTGAGTCGGCGTCATCGGTTGGGGGGCGTAACCCGGAAGAGTATGTCATTTCATCAGGCGACAACATGCCTGTTCCCCGGCTGTGAGGTGACACAACCGCCGCTGTAGCTTTGATTGTATGAAGTCCGCTTGCAAAGTCGCTGTTGAATTAATCAAATCCAGAAGAGCTCGCAGTTCCGCCTCAGCTCGTCCACTCGGAGGAGCGATGTGTAAAGAGCTCAAGACCAAAGTGCTGCGTCTGTTGCCGCCGACCTCCAATGGGCCATGTGTTCATCAGGAGGGCCAAACAGGTCAGCTTACATTCACGGCAAAAGTGCACGTGCATCTCTGTAGACTACAGGTTGTATAAGTTCGATAGATTTGAGCCACAGTATTGAAGAACGATGTTTAAAAGATGTTTGGCAGTGAGTAACGTAAACACTGCAGCGTGTTACATCAGCCTCCTGATTTTCCGGTCATGCGTGTTCCAGGTACGCACCCACACAGAGCTTATGTCATCGTCCAATACAGTAACGTTAATATACTTCATAATCAGACTGCCTGCACACACTGAGCATCCAGGCATCATAGCTTTATTTATAATGTCATCATGTGACAGTCCATGGCATCAGATGTTTAACAGCGGAAATTATACTAATTCTGCACATCAATAAAATAAGGAATTTAATATGTGAAGAAAATGTCAAATTAATATAATATACTCCTTTACTACTTACGTTCAAAGTGTGGACGGACTAACTGCAGATGTAATAAACTATGGATCTGTAATAAATGTGTCTCGTTTAGTTGGGCAGTAGAAACTAAAGCAATTTATCATATTCCTAGCTTCTTCCTCTGCTTGCAAGCCATTTTATCTGCAAAGTAGCTTGCGATCAGTGTAGTTGAGAAGAAACCACAGTTCCCTCAGAAAGACAGTGGAGTGGATATATGAAGTAATAAAAAGTGTTGTTGCACTGCTCGCATGTACCTTTTGTTACAGAATGGTCTGCACTTCCCATCATGCAAGTCAATATTTATGCTGCAAGTTTTTCAGCCCTTTACTACCGTTAAATCAATCTCCAGTATACAACCGACTTGTTCAATATCAGTATGATATTAGATTGAGATATATATATATATATATATATATATATATATATATCTATCTCAATTAATATTCATTCATATTCTTACCCCCTCTGCGTTTTATTGTTATGTGTGTCTTGCTATGGATGATGCCTCCATATACCCTCCTTGTCTTTTTGAACTGCAGATGGTGCTGAAATCCTGAGTTGTACAGCGAAGGCTCTGAAGGAGGGTCATGTGGTCGGCGTGCCCACAGACACCATCTACGGCCTGGCATGTCTGGCACAGAACTCTGAAGCCGTCAGAAAAACCTACGACATCAAAGGACGAAATGGACATAAACCGCTGGCCATCTGTGTCGGAGAAATCCAGGATATCTATAAGTACGTTTCTGTCCGGATGCTTGCCATTTTACCTCCAGAATGAGAGGGGAAGACTTAGATCTGGGACCATTTCGTTTGATGGATGGTCAACTGTGAATGTGGTAAACTGATATTTCAAACAGTTGGAGTGCAGTTTTTGTAATTTAGAACATCAGTGGTGCCTCAGAAGTGTGATGGTTTTAATCGTAGACCGACCAAAATGTATTAGTCATCCACAGATGAGTCAGACGTAGAAGAAGCAGAGATACCGTCTCCACACAAACAAGACACATTTTACATTTTGAGTGACTGGCGCACCTGCTGCTGTCACAGAAACACCCCCGTATTCATTCATTATTTGCTCGGGAGAAATCTCTTAAATTAAGGCATTCGTAAGTAAATCACAAAATAATACAGAGGAGATGAGGCAGACTACCCACTGACAACATCTTGGATTAAACATAGAACATCACAGGCGTACAATGTGGAACCGTGCAGTTGTATGTAACTCTCTCAGATAATTGCAGAATGTACCACTAAAAGAGAGCCAGCGGCTCGCAGCTAACGGTGCAACAGTGCTGGCCGAGCTAACAATGTTTACCTGAGGCGGAACTGTAGGTTGGGTCGGGGGCTGCATTATCAGCGGTAACTGCTGTGTATGAGAGCAGTGGCTCAGTGGTAGAGCGGGTCGTCCTCCAATCAGAAGATCGACGAGTCAATGTCAATTGTTTGCTGCTATATTAATGCTCTGAATCCTGTCGAGAGAAACCTTTAAACACCGTTCTTGTTTCCACGGTCAGGTACTGTAAGGTGACGGTGAAGGATGGGTTGTTGGGCAGCCTGCTGCCTGGTCCTGTCACTCTGGTGTTTGAAAGATCTGAAGTACTGAACACGGATCTCAACCCCTTTACTTCAGTAAGCCCACCCCTTTTCCCTGGATATTACTGCAAACAAATGGTTTCGTACTGAACGTCAGTCATTTGCTGTGAACATGTCCACGTGCCCCTCAGCTTGTTGGTGTTCGTATCCCGGACCATGACTTCATGAGACGCCTTTGCCAGATGTGTGATGAACCACTCGCTCTTACCAGCGCCAACATCAGCTCGCACACCAGCACCGTGGCCGTGCATGTGAGTGAAAAATAGTACATGACAAGTTTAGTCGTGCTTTTATCAGTCTCGCATTCACTGTGTTTTTTTTTCAAATATAATTCGGTAGGTTTCCCAGCATTTCACTTCAGGATGCAAGAGTTTCTCTTGGTTTTTATCTCTTTGTCATTTAAGTTTCCTAAGTTTTTCTTTAATGTTGCTGTTTTTCCTCTGAAGGAGTTTCAGGAGCTCTGGCCCAAACTGGCAGTGGTCGTAGATGCCGGACCAATAGGAGACCACAGCCGCCTCGGATCAACAGTGGTCGACCTATCGGTTCTCGGCAAATACCGCATCATCAGACCCGGGTGGTGAGTTCACGCCCTTTCTGTGACCCAGTTAGCTTTTACTCTCTGCTGTTGCCTGTGCCATTTACTCTCCCCGTATTAAATCATACCCACCAATAATATCTGCAGGAACACCAAACCTTTAGCAAAGAAAAACCTTTTAGATTAAAATGTTGAAGTGATGACATTTTGGACAGACTTGGACAACCTGACTGGTTGACGGAGGTATACAACCACGAGACTGTCACAAACACAACATGTTTAAAAAGGCACAAAACTAATATATGGTCTAATATGCAGTCAGCATATCTTTTAGTACTTAATTTTCCATTGAAGTGGCTTCCGATGATATGTTTGGCCTTTTAACTATTCATCACAAAATAAATAAACATGATACAGGTTACATTACAAAATATCCCAGACGAAGGATGTGACTTGATTGATCAATATTTATATCTGAGTGAAATCTGATCCGAGCATTCTGTAAATACTGTATGAGACTGATGCTGCAGTTTGTTATTTAGGTAGTATAATAATGACTTGCATTTCCAAACACATTTGCCCAAATCCATTCTACAGAGAGGTTTTTATGATGCATTGTCATCACAGTGGAAGTATACTCAAAGCAGACGGTGTGCATATTAAATACACCCAGTTTGAGTATGAAGGACGCTTACAAGTGATGACTATTAAAATACATTGTGGCTGGTGGTAAAACAGGTAAAGAAATCTTGCTAAATAAAAAATATGAATTTAGTATTAAATCTTGTTGAACTGTTAGTATCTAAAGTATGTGTATTTTATATACTAACTGCTGAAACAGTATACTATTATGAGGATGTAGTACAGGGGTATTCAACTAAAATTCAACGAGGTCCAGTTAGAGAGAATTTCCTCTTGCAAAGGTCCGGAACATCACAATAATGTCCAATTTGCAATATATGATTTTGTGCCATATGTTTTGAAGTAACCAACAGTTGTATTAACCGCTGTAATTTTAGAAAAATTAATTTAACTGAATTGTCCTGCATTAAATTCAGTTTATTCTAGCATCAAGTGATGTGGGGTTAGGGACTTTATCTGTGGTTATTAAACCACTTGTTTAACCACTCTGACCTCAGGGTTCTATTCTCTGACCTAATTGCTCCTCTCTGTTTGTTAGCATCATTGTTGGGCAGTTAATTCATGTGTTAGGGTTCCGATCACATTGGGCTCTTATGTCTATTTTTCTGTGCCTTTTATTTCGGATGTGAGTCGGTCGGTTGGTTCTAAAGATTTGTGCTTTGTCTCGTAGTGGCGCTTCACATCACTGCTTTAATATCGCTGAACATGAGACATACTGCTTTTGAACTGGCTGTGGGAATAATACACATATAAGGGTTTGTCCATTCCTGGTTAAAGGCTCTGGTTAAGATGTCCACATTTCTCTTTTTGGAGCGCCATGTGAAATAACTTCTCTGACTTGCATACTTTTTCCAACTACCGTGTGTGTGCGTGTGTGCGTGTGTGCGTGTGTGCGTGTGTGCGTGCGTGTGTGTGTGTGTGAGTGAGAGAATATGGCACTTGAGTCTAGGGCGGTGCTTATAGGAATACACACATGTGATTGGATCACACAAGAGGATTTACAAGGAGTGTGTTTCCTGGACCGCTGAACGAGAGCCGTAAAGGCTAGAAAAGCTGCGCCGGTTAAATAGTGATCCATGAAAATGTAATAGTTCTCAATTATCGATCGGTTTTCGGTCCAGAGACAATTGCGTCTGTGTGCGGATCACGGGCCGGCTGTTGGTGACCCCTGATGTAATACATACTGTATAGAATTAATATTGACTATAGTATGAATTTGGGACACTTTCGTCTGCCCATGCTTACTTGCATGGTAAAGTTGAACAAAGAGGAAACACATTCTTAAGTTTGACATTTGTACAGTCTTCAAATGAAGTGAATTGGAGACGCAGCGACTATAAATGCAAGACTGAAGTGTAATGTGATCGTCGTACCTTCAGGTTTCCTGGTTATTACACAACTCAGGAAGAAGAGAATATACGAACTAAAGGAAAAGTGCAGGCTAATTTTCTCGAAAGATGCACCTGGATGCATCAAGCACCTGCCAGTGCCTTTTGTTTACTGCTGTGCTTTGTACTGAAGCAACAGTGTCATCACAATGTTCTCCACCACTGGGAGGATGAGCCTCCTGCAGCACCTGCTGTGATTATGAAACTCGTCAACACAATGTAGTCAAGCCAATGGAGTCAGAATATGTAAATGTTAATTAGCAGGCCAAAACATGGCTACGGACACACAAAAAAGCTTTATTGCCTCATGTCCTGCCACGTTTACTCTGAAGGACGCTCGGCACATTATGACTGTAATTCTGTTTTCAGTGCTCTTTCTTCTACGGTTGATGTGCTGGAGCACAAATATGGACTGTCAGAGGACTCGGGGGAGAAGATGAACCTTTAAACTCTCCGCACTCCACATCACACGCTGAGACGCACAACCAGCGTTGACCGTTGGCTTCTTCAGAAGAGACGAATGCTTTTCATGTTCACATGGCAGAATGAGTCCTTCTTTCCCGAGGAAGGACTAGAACTCCAGAACGACTCGACGGCTGATATTGTTCTGGTGGCGCTTTTCCTTTGATGACCTTATTCTCTCACATGACTGTCTTTTAACATGGGATCATGTGGGATCTTAAAGCTCTACCATCTTTTTAGAAACACAGAACAAAGTCAGCTATATTGTATTGAATTTTTTATTTTAGAATTACAACTTGACATCTTTTTGTATTGTCAAAACAACGTGGCTTAACAGAAAATACAATGGTTTGAGGTTTTATTTTAATATTTCTATTCCAGGTAGTGGTGTCATAGTTTTCATTTTATAGCCTAAATGTAATAACATAAGGGATGGGAGGAGTTCTATGACTTGCATTCACTAAACATCAAACATGAGTCCAGAACTATATTTTATTCTCTTATGAATCTCCTGTATTTATTTTATCCGCATGTCATTTTAAACGGTGTGAGGCTTGCACTACAATTGATCACATGCGACAGCTACAATAACTGTTTTATGTTAGACTCTAAACTACATTTACAAGTTTAAAAATACTGTAATATTTCAGCATGTTGGATAAGTGAATGAACAATATGTAATTCCTCTGTCCATTTGCACGTTACAAACTGGAGCTTTTTTTTTCCTTTTTTCTCATCGCCTGACGAGTCGTTTTGATGGATTGCGCAGCCACAATAAAAGAAAAGTTTATTTTTTTTTCCAGTATCAGTCTTATTAATGAATAAGAAAATATTTGAGTCATATGCCTGTCTTCATTTTTCAGTGTCTAATTTTTTTTTTAAGCAGAAACCACTCATAAGCACCCCTCACAACCAAAGAGCATATTTCTATTCTCAAAAATGCCTGTTTAAAAGTACCTTCTACTTTAATAGACCGCAAGAGTTCATCAAATCTAAATCAAATGAATCCATAGAGCAGAGTGCTCCAGTACGTGGTGCATTTTTATTCATATAGCCACTTCAAAACATTGAGCATCACCCTTAACACTTATGATTCTGTTGTTTTTACTTCAGTCAAACTCTAAACGGTTCTATTCACTTGCTTATTAACCCGTACATACAGCTTTTATGAACTCACATACTAACATACTGTTTATACCAAGTATGATGTAAAATGTAGTATGTAGTGCTTTCCAATTGCATATTATGTGGATTGTGTTGTACACAATCGTATAGTATGTATGCAACATGAGCTTACTGGACATACTCAACTGCCCCAAAATGCATTGCTGCCTTTCAGACGGTCGACAGCCGGTTTGAATAATTAACAGTTGAATAAAATCATTAGAAATGATGGCAACATTGAGAAACAATGTAGAACACTAAAATATTAATTAGTTACAATTTGCCTTAAAACAATACTGGAACATATTAAATTAAGTGGTAGAGGTAATGTTGATTTCAAATTTGTGATCGACCATTTTTAGTCAATGGTAGCGCCTACCATTAACGTGATCAATACATTCATGTGATGCAGAGAAGACTTACTGCTTGAGTATACTTCAGTGTGAGCAGTGTGCTGGTAATGGCATACTCAATCGTTAATTGAATAAGCAGTATGCGGTACAGCATGCGATTTCAAACACAAAGGGGAGGTCGCCATTAGCGTCTCAATCAGTTTGACAGCCAGTTGTGTATGACAGTGAAACCATAGATGTGTCTGGCTATTGTAATCAATGCTATTATTTAACTGCAGAGAGGGAAAGGCCCTTACATGGTGACAGTTCATGAAGTTGCATTAAGGGAACAAAGACCGAGAGGCGGCCTACACAAACCTTTACGACTCTGGGCTGTCAATGGAACAAATTCCCCCAGAATAACCCTCTTAATGCTGCTTCACTCCGAAGCTCCAACGAGACAAGTCACACCGACGACACAGTGTCCTGTTCTTGCAGATCAGCATGTGTGTGCACACACGTGCAGAAACTCTCCCATCCGGTTTATCTCTACACCGATCAGTCTCTACATTCACTCCCCTCCCCCCTTTTGTCCTCCTGCATGTGTACACACACTTCCACTAGAGCATGCTGTTTCAAGTCAGTTTGATGAAAGCTCACATGAGCCACTGCTCCTTCTCTTTGTTGAACTGCTCTGCCCAGCGGCGGGTCAGCTCCAGGTAGTGATCCGGTCCGTGTGGCTGATAGTCCAAGTACACGCGGGTCACAGTTTTTTTGGGCATCGCCCTCTCTATCTGCGTCCCCTCGTGCCATTCATTAAAAGATGTGATGGTGACGACCTCCGGCCTCACATTCAGCGCCGCCTGCAGGGCCGTCTCATAGTAGCGGCCGTTCACCCTGTTGCGCATGTTGTGGTTGTTCCACGGCCGGATGCTGGTGTCGATGTAACCCGGTCCAACGCTTGGGATGAAGAGGAGATTGTTGCCGTCACAGAAAGCTTTGATGGCCTTCCAGTTCTGGTGAGAAGAGCCGAAGGAGAAACCGTTGGAGGCAAAATAAGTGTACATGCCATCAAAGCCACCTGCGAGGATGTCGTGCTTGTGGCGCTCCTCCACAATCAGTGCAATGAAGATGGCGTCGTAGGCCGAGCCGCGCACACTGTGGGAGCCGGTGGGAGTCAAGAATTCAGACCAGGACTCTGGAGGAGTCAGGTAGGTGTCGTAGATGTAAAATAGAGGAAGAGTCTTCCCTGTGCTGGAAGTAAACTTGTAGAAGGCTCCATGGTCACCATACCTTTTGAAGACATTAACACAGTAAATTAATAACATAGTAAGTTAGTGCTGAATTAGCTGATTAAGTTAAAAGGCTGCTGTGGTCGTTATCATTCTGCAAGGCTTGACAGCAAATTAATGGGACTAAAAAGGTGTTTCCCCTCAGCATTAATATTATCAAGTGTCAGTATAATCTGCATGTTCAAGTTGACTGTGAGACATGAGGAGGACACAGGAGGAAGGCTCGGGTTAAAGAGGGAAAGGGTTTATCTTCTGGGGAGCCTGAATCTGCTCAGTAAGTTTCTTGACAATCTTTTTGCAGGAGCTGGTTGCGACCAAAAGCAGAGCTAAAAGGGAGTGAATATTGGACCATCGTGTGGCCAGAAACACAACTCTAAAGGAATAAAAAAAGGCCTCCGTAACTGCTGGATGTGTAAATTGTTAACTGTTGGAAGTTCACCATATTGAAGGTGAGAAAATCTTAATTTTGTGTTCACAACTTGTTTCTGCTGTTCCCAAGTGGCCATGATAAATAAGTTATTGGATGTTTACATGAGGGGTAACACAAGGGGAAACTGTCTCTGAAGTGGTTAAAGGAGATTTATAGGATCACCTAAAACATAAAGAGTTATCCTCTGGGCACCATGAATTTCCACAGCAAATGTAATGAAAAGCCAGCCAATAGATTTAGGATACATTGTTATGGACAAATATGTTGTTTAAAATGACAATTAGGACAAAATAGGGTTTCTAGAGAAAAGGTCAGAGGGTAACTGATTCTTCATTTAATGACAACATACATTGCTTTCTATTTCTTGCTAGAATTTGATGAAAACGGAATATCTTTTGGGGGGGTTGGATTTGGAGTTTGAATGTACTTGACAGGTGCTCTTTTTCAGAGCCACCTTTACACTTAAAGTTTTGTAAAATTTAATTTGCTTCAAAAACTCATTCATAAGTCATGAAACAAGCCTTATATAATCAGAAATGCTTTCTAAACATATTTCAGTTTTGTAGCTAATGTTCTTTTAACTGTCCATGAAATCTTAATGCTTTTCTGAAGTTGAGTCAGTGACAGAGAAGTACAGCCTACCTGTCAATGATATACTTGATGTTGTCATGCACACTCTGGTCGTTTCGTCCTCTGTATGTTTGGATGTGAAATGCAACCTAAGAAAACATGCAGAAAGACCCACACTTTGTTAGTTTTTCCATGTATCTTATTACTGTCATTAAAAAAAGATACCACGCAACTATTGACTTAAAATCAACATTCAGTTGCTTAGGGGAGACTTCTCATCAGGGAGTGAAAATGGCGACCATATGATCCTATGACAATATGTTTTTTCATTAAAAGGTTGTCACAATGTCATATGATGCATATTATATGATAGTCAAAGGCTGTAACAGCTGATTGGACTTCCGCTTCCTCCTACTCCTAAAAAGAAAGGCCTAAACAAGTTTAGTCATGCACATTTTTGACCTTGTATTTTGACCTTGAAGCATAGCATGACATCCGGGTTCTGGTTTCTCTTCCCTGCAGATGACTGTACTTATTTACATATTTTCTAAAAACCTATGAATAGATGCATCTAACACAAACTTTGGCCACCAGTACATCACAATACAGTTACCCATTCAAACAAGTCCTTTTTGGACAGGATGTGACTTCAAAGAACCATGTTTTCATTTTCATAACAACGTATGTCACACTTTCGATGTTTTCACCCTCAGTGCTGCCCCTCTGGAGACTTTTGTAATGCTCAGTCAGTGGCTCAGTTAGAAACGGTTATTTGTAATTGATGAACAGCAGCAGCAGAGGAACAAGGGACCTGAAGTGACACGTACAAAAAAAGTGCTTAAGTTGAATATTTTAAGGAATGGCCAGAGAATTCAGAGACTTTGAATAATGTATGATCAAAGTGAAACACTTTCCTTCTCGAGCAGTGGACACCCAAGGGGGACAATGTGAATAAAAATGGCTTTTTAAGATGCTGGAGGCCAACAGTAACTAAATGGATGTAAGATGTCATCAAGTGAGCTACATCACCTACGTTATATTCCTCTCTTGTCCCGGATAAAGACCGAATGAACGTCTGTATTTAGACCAGTATTTTTTTTAACTGGACAAAGACTGATCGAACAGGTTCAATTTTTTACCTGACGGTTACTCTGGAAGAAAATGTTCAGTGATCACCAGGGTTATTACAAATCCTCCTGAGAGGAACATAAATGTGTGTAGCCAATTTCATTGTAATCCATATAACAGTTGCAGATACAATCTACTTAAACCCACAGAATGAATTCCACCATGAATGTCTGTGCAAAATGTCACAGTCGCCCGACAGACAGAGCCACGCTGTTAGCATGGATAAAATGCAAAAACACTGGCAGAAACACTGCAGGTTTGCAGCGCGTACATCACTCTCTAGAATAAGAACTTTTCAATGATGAAAAGTATGTTTTTCCATTTTAGAATCATTGTCTCATGTATTTTGTAATAAAATGATCTACTATAGGGAAGCTTGTATTGCACACATAGGGTTCACACTGCACTGTTGTTTACCTGTGGAAAAGAGGACTGTTGGCTGCACCGCCTGTGTCGCTATGACATTGAGCATAAGTGTACTAATGGATTAAAGTGATGTTTAGAATTGGCTAGAGCCGCACAAACTATTTCAAACTGCAAATGTCTATAGATAAACTGTCACCACTTGTGCTACTAATGGAGATGCTAAGTGATTTTATGTGCTACAAAACATACATTTTAATGGTGCGAGATGCAGTTGCTGGCAAAATATCAATTTCAAGAAAAATAGAGGAAGGAGGATCCTGGCCATCCGATAAAATGAAGCCTGGAAACAATGTTTGATCAGCTGTAATTCTCTGGACTTCTTGCAAAGTAACAGCCTAATAATGTGAGATCAAATGTGAACCTATTTTTAAAGAAACTGTGAGGTATTAGCAGATATGAAGCCATATACTTATCATCTACAAAGGGGGGAAAGCTGTGATGGTCTCCTGTTCACTGCAGCAGAACGCAGGCCACTATATAAACCTCATTTTCCAAACACCCATTATTCTGTGGTAATTTCGAAGTAAATGAGACAGAGTCTTCACATTTTAATACCTCATAAACATTGACAGCATGGGTCAGGATCAACCCCATGATTCATGCTGAGCAGAGTGGAATTTAGTGCCATGTCATGCAGAAAGCACTGAAGGAGGGATATGAGCCAACACAAAGATAAAGGTCCAGACCCTTATAACAATTTGATCAATTTCAACAAAGCAGAGCAAGTTTCTTCATGAGAGAGTGTCAGTTTTGCTCTGTGGTCACAGCCAGTGGATGGAGTCACATAGTTACTGCTAGGATCTGGAAAGTGTGGCTGATGCCATCATAGAACACCCACTGGCGTTATTGCCCTGTGTACACGCAGCTACATGGCCTATTTATTGGATAGAACTTGTACAGCCCCTCGGGGTGCAGATTGTTCAGAGCGGCAAACTGAGTCATGGGACCCATGATGCACATTCCACCTCTGCTCCTTCCCTCCCGCACCCAGCTTCCGATCACCCCCTCACCCTTTCCCCACCAAACCGCCCCCACCCTCCCCTGGGCAGGAGGACTATTTCAACTCCTCTTCAAGCTGAGCTCGAGCAGCAGCTCTGCTGTGAAGGCTCCATGTGATCTGCTCTCCAACTCGACCAAATACAGGCTACACAAGCTTTTCTTGTGTGGGTGCTGCTAAAATACTGTTCAACTTATATAATAAAAAGTGCATTGCTTTCTTGGGTAGGGAGCCAGTGTGCTTTTAGCGGTGTTGTGTGGGATTAACAGAAATATGGAAGTTGTTTTTGTTTTTGGTGAGATAGATCTGCTCCAGTTTCCATTCATCTTAATTTTAACTTGTGAGCATGTAGTTATGCCAAATGTGTCATTTTGTGTATTTAACATACAGACGTAATTGCAGGTATATTGGGGCAGACAGTATGAGAAAGATAATGTGGCTATCGAACATTAAAGCATGTAAACGTGGTAGGGACCTGGAAATTAGCATACATTTATTTTCAAGAAAAACCAAACATTCTCTGGTTCCACTTTCTATTATGTGAACATTTGATGCTTTTCTATATATATATATATATATATATATATATATATATATATATATATGCCAGTACATTCAATACATTTGGTATTTCAAATGTTGTTTGAGTAACACAATTTTGAATAAATCAATTTAAAACTAAATGTTTAGGAAGTTAGATTTTGCAGCCGTGGTTTGTATTGCGCTGTCAATCTGAGGGTGCACCCTGAATACATAGAATCTTGAAAAGGTCAAATTCATGGCACAGTGAGCCACATAAAACCTCTGTAAAGACACATTCACATGCTGTTTTCAGATTGCTCTGTGAAGCAGTTAAAAGTCTGCCAAGCTCACTGCAATCCATGCCTTCAGTTAGGAGGAGTGCTGCTGTGACAAACAGGATAAGGCAGCAAAGGACAAGGACGGACAAATATGTGAGATGGAAAACCAAGTGAATATGGACAGGTACCATACTCCACTCCTCTCTTTAACGTTTGCTCATATTTTTTCAGTAATATAACGCTATTATTATATTAACGTTATTATTTTTTGGTGTATTTATATCGACTCTCCAAGGGCCTGATGTTTCAAAACAACACTGCTCATGCATTCTTCGAAGCATTTCTCAGATGGGCTGGTATCCACTTTGCTATAAAAGCAGATTGCCTTTACTGTGTGTTTGCTGAATCCTGATCTGATACATGTTTTGGCTGTTGCCATTGCTCCCGTGGGACCATCAGTCTTCCTTTGGGCTTCCCTCCCTCCTTTTAGCCTGCCGTTCAGTTGAAAAGAGCAAAGAAATAATTGAAGGTTGTTGCTTTAGAAAATTTGCATTTGAGTTCCAAATGATCAGAGCCAAAGTTCTTTGCCTTGTCAGCATTTTGCTGAAATTATGCAAGAAGAAACACTCCAGAAATAAATGTCCTTGTGTGCAGAGGGAGTGGGAGGAGTTCATCAAAAACAAGGAAAACTGGAAGAGGATGCCTGGAAATGCTGCACTCGCCATGCTGCTGTACACAGAGAGAAATATTCTCTGGTTTTCTCTGCTCTGCTGCCTGATTGTGATCTTCTAAGGGCTTCCACAAGACAACACTTCCGTCTCAATGCAGAGAGGTTCTGAAATGTTCCGTTGATTTGTAGAAGGCCTATCAGGGTCTGTCTCTCCACACAAACCTCCTCCACGCTTTTCTGAAAATGTTGTGCTTGCTCAGTCACTCATGATAATATAGCATGGCATTGCATTCCATCTATTAGCTTCTCTCCTGACAGCATTATGTGTAAAACCTCATCAGCTCAGCGTTGCATGTCTAATCCGTCCGTTCTTGTCTTGCCCTCGCTGTGATACATTATTTCTTTGCCTGCAGCCAAACGACACACTAAACAAATGGGATATCAAATCTGACAAACTGGCCTGACAAACTGTCTCTCTTCAGAGTTGTTTATACGCAGGCCGAGGCCACATCACTGCTGGAAAATAAATGATCTTTATCTTCACACCAGGATACAAACACTTGCATTATAATGAATTGTGTTAAAATGTTGTTGTCTTTTCCATAATTTGACACATTTTATATTTTAACAGCTCTAAAAATCATAGTAACTCAAACAAAACCTTACAGAAATGTTGATGCTTTTATCTGGTCGGCTGGCTGATTTTTCTTTACTTAAACATTTAGCGTGTTGTGCAAATGTGTAAGTGCATTATTAATGGCACCTGCTTTTACATAGGAAAACTCTTACCCGCTTGTCTCTCTTATGTGTCATTTCAAATTCATGCAGAAAGCTTCTGAGTAGCTTTTTATGTGCACATGAACACATGATGTATTTTTCTTCAACTCTCCTTTAAGAGAAAGTCTGACCAAAAAAACACATCAAACTCCGATCATTGTCATATTGTCTTTTCGTTTTTTCCCTTCTTCTCTAGCTTTATCTGGTGAGAATCTAACGTGAATTGTATCGCATTACGAGCAAGCTTTCCCTGTAAAAGTTTAATAAGCCTTCGATACAGTGACAGGAGGCAGAGAGACCAACATGGTGGGCGGCTATTTCCTTCAATGTGCCATTTTCCAACCTAATTGGCAAGTCGGTCATGTGGTTCTGCAACCCCCCACCTCTCCAGCCTGCTGATATGCTCATCCTGACTGAACAACTGATCCAGCAAGAGCAGCTATTTGACCTGTTTCTTTGTGTTGTTTTTTTTGCTCTAATGCTGGAGAGGAAATGTCATTGCAGCTGCAATCATCCAGAGTCAAATCCATGAGTAGCAGAGACAGCTTCATGGGAGGTAGCAGAACAAGTTCAAAAGCTCTCAACCTTCCTCTCCTGTGACAAAAACAAACTGCTGTTTCTGTGTATAACTCCTCACAGTACAATGGCTCCTTTGAGATTACAACCCTGAGCAGTGTTAAGCTCTCTGCACCTTTGTGAAGCACCATTAATCCCTTTCTAGCTCCTGTGTCACTCTGCTCTTAGTGAGATGAAAGTGTGATAATGGACAGATATATTTACATATTGAACCTATGCCTCAATACTACTATACAGCACATTGTCTTTGTTAATTGTATCTTTGCTGTAGTTTAGTTTGTAGTGTTTGAAATTCAGTGGGTACTGTTCAATGCAATTATTGGAATGCCTCAAGGTTTCTTTCTTGGCCTCTTTTCTTTTTTCTTTCCATAAATCATGTTGGTGTTTGTGCCCGTGGAACTAATACTCATTGCTATGCAGACGATACGGTGTATAGCCGTGGTTCTTTTCTCCCAGATACAATTCATAAATACAAGTTCTGCTTTCATTTATAAAGCGTGTTTATCTTCATTATATCAAATCACAAGACATATACAGCATCTGTCAGATAAGGAAGTCTTTCTGTTTTCTTCTCTAGCCACTGAAACACAGTCTGGATTCATGATGAATCTAATATCTTTAATATAATTAGACGAGAAATAGACGATTGTTCATTCATTGATACATCATTTTATTCTTAATTCTGTCTTTTCTCCGCCTATTTTTATTATGTGTTTTTATTTACGTTTTATCTGTCATCTGATTTTGTATTGTTTCATCTGAAACCTTTTAAGCTGCCGTCTTGGCCAGGTCTTCCTTCTCAATGTGATTTGCCTGATTTATAAAAAAGGTTGAAGCTACTACAAGGAACTGTCAGGCCTCGCTGAAGTCTGAGCTGAAGGACTTTCTGGTGAACCTGAAGGATCTCATCTGATCTCACGAGGAATCCGACCAGCTGACTAACTAAATAACTAGCATTAAGAATATATAGAAATAACCAACCTCCTCACTGATGGTCTGGTTTACTTATTTCGGTCATATAGTTTAGTAATAAATTGAGACTGTTTCATAAGCAGTTCAAAGTTCCTCACAGTAACTTTAAATAAATACAAATAGAAGAAAGATAAAAGTTGTGAATACCCACTACAAAACCCATACCAGCATTATTGGTTAACATGGACGAATCATTGAACAATCAGCACTCAACTTGCAGTCTGCGTAAAGATTTAGCTGATAAATATATTTGTTTCATTGCTCAGTCTCCTGCCTTGGACTTTTTCCTCATTTTGTTTCAGGTCACACACACACACACACACACACACACACACACACACACACACACACACACACACACACACACACACACACACACACACACACACCCCTTTTACCTTGAGGTTGTGTCTATATGCAGCATCCAGCACAACTGGTACCAAATCCTCAGAAGGTTCCCCATTATCGTCAGCCAAGCCGGGAGGATACCAGGATAGGACCAGAACCCCTGGAGACAGACGTAAACACATGAGTCTGATCCTCCATCCTGGACCTAAGATACTGGTTAATACTTCAGAGAGCATAGAAAGTATGTCCAAAATGCATATGAACCTCTAAATAAGTTATCTCATGCCGTGTTGAAATGGATTGTAAGAAATGCTGACAGTCCTGTATCCCAAATGGGAGCGGAACATTGTTTTGCTTTCATTAATGTACAGTGAAGTTTTTTCATGCAGCCCTTCACACAGCTTTACAGACCCATTTGAGACCACACAGTCAGTTGTGTGTTTATTACACACACACTGTGAAATTTCTGCACCGGTAATCCATTTAGGGTAATTACTGTATTTTATAGGAGCAGACAGATGCTGGCAAGGTTTGTGGTAAGATAATGTGTGCATTGTTGGATTATGAGGCAAGGAGTCATTGGGCACAAATATGTAAAATGTCCCCCATCCCACCTAAATAGGAGCAAGACACCATATAGAACAAAATGTGTCACTTTGGGGTTGTTCGGCATCTCTTTGTGGCTATTTTGTGACTCTTTGTGTTCATTTGGACATGTCTTCGTGGTCGCTTTGAAATTTGTGGTTGTTAAGCGTCTCTTTGTGGTCATTTGTTGTGTTTTTTTATCTAAATGTCTACCTGCCCATCACCCATATCCTGCACCCGATTGATGAACATACACATTATGTCTTTATTATGTCTTGTTTTAGTGGCAATCTCGCCGCGCAGCTCTGGTGTGTGACACCTTATAAATTGCGGTTGAGAAATGCTTTCTCATGCTGTGATCCTGGCTGAGAAATAGCTTCATATCAGCAACAACGGCGCCTGGCACAAGAGAGGATCTGGCACATGGGATGTGCACTAAGAGCTAATTACAAATGTCCACTTGCTGTGGAGCTATGGACTATTAGATTACAATACCCAACTATGTCTGTGTGTATTAAGAATGAGGCAGCTGCTATTCATTTTATTTATGGGCCTCTGTGAAGTGGTGGGGAATCAGTCATCAAGCCAAATGGAACTATTTAGAGTTTAGTTGGCTGTGGTGCCTAATTAAATTGATTATTTTTACAAAGCATTGTAAGCCAGCACTCCCATGATCCATCTGTCTTTGTGGTGAGGTTTCAAACGGATGGATGGCGTGGTCATCATTCCAGATGGTGTACAATAACCTACTGAGCTACGGGAGAGAAACCTCCAGGCCTATCATGTGTAGGCTGCTGACTGACAGCTGGACACACCAGGCTGTTACTCAATACCACACTACAGGACTCTGCTGTCTTTTAGGGAAGCCATACAAGTTTTTGTAAAGAATAATACATCAATATTTCATGAGACACCCACAAAAAAAATATAACCCGGATCTGAGCCTTAATCGAGATGACAATCAGGACTGGGTGATACTTCCATACCCTACATCTCTTCTTTTATGCAAGTCTCGTAACACACACTTAATTAAACACACACTTAAATATCGGTAACGCAAGACACACATTTAAATGTACACCATTGTATTCCCCTTGAAGATTTTAAAGCCAAATTATGAATATGAATATTGTAACATATAAACGTATTACTATCCTGATATTGATTTTAACCATATTACCCAGCACTGAGGAACATGCTATGCCCTAATAAGTTGATCTTTTGATTACTGGCGCTTTTAAAGTTTCTCTCTGTGCTGCAGGAAAAAGCGCAGCAGCAGATCTTTAGGGACTTTGAGCTCGGGGTGTGGGGAGCTGTCCAGTGGATGTGTGGTGCTGAAATGTTGTGTGCCTCTCAGCAGCTTTTTTTCTTTTCTTCTAGAGGCCAGAATATTCTGTGCTGCATCTGAGCACGAAAAAGCAAAACTGAACTATTTTTCTTTCTATTTCTTTCCAAGAAATCTAGGCAGTCCGTTGCACCTCTGAACTGTACCTGCTGCAGATGCGCCTATCTGCTCCATGTGGGACTCCAACACGTCCGGGTCCCTCGAGCTGTACGGATTGAGTTCGGGGTAGAAACTGGAGCCGATGTCCTCGGGCGGCATGTGTCTTCCTCTCGGGTAGCTAGATGCGATTTTGGGGTCCCAGTGTGGAACCAGGATGTGGTCCCAATGGATGTATTTGCCGTCCATGTGTGGGGTACCGTACCAGGTGTAGTAAAATATATGAACATCATAAAATATGATCCCCTCTGGGCCAGAGTTGGACAACACTGCTTTAGTGTTGCTGCCAGCCGGAAGGGCTTGATCCGGAGACGCGGTGGCGTCACGGGACACGGACCGCCGGTCCATCTTCCCCGCTATCATCGGCAACAGCTCTAAGCCCGGAGCCAGATCCGAGAAGCCGTCGCTGGGCTTCAGGGTCCTCAGTCCCATCATGGTCCCAAAGACGAACAGCGTGAAGAGAAACAGAGCTATGCACGCTTTCCTGCGTAGCCTTGCCATTATCTGTCTGGAAGTGACCAGGAGCGCAAATGAACCTCCCCTCTGTCTTGTTTCGGCTTTCCCCTCACCGAGAGTTCACCTCACAAGCTACGAGCTCCTCTTCAAAGTGTCCTGCAAGGCAACTGCAAATGGCATATTCTTCAGAATTCATAACAAAAACTAAACAAAAAAAGTTAGCTACATGGTTGCAGTCCGGTCGCAGCAGACTACTTGCCGCAGTTGGCTGTTGGATGTGTAACTTTCTCCTGCAGCTTCGTGTTTTCCATTCTGCCGAGCTGCGTAGCCTGTGAGGAAACTCCCTTACGCGCTCCTTCTGCTCCATACAACGAGAATAGCAGAGTCTGCTAACGGCTCACCCCATTCGGCTGAATAACAGGGCGATGCTGTTCCCATCAAAACGCTTCACTCACTGATCTCCAAACTGTTATTCTCTGAGCTGCTTGGCTCCAGCTGGCCGCCGAGTCCCGCCCATGCTGATCCATCCATCCACCTGACACCGGACACGGACAGATGACCGGCGTCGGGATGATGCACCCCGGTGATGTCCAGAGGGGCTTTTCAGCCTCCGTGGTTGGTTGGTCGTCCGTTTTGGGTATCAAAGAGGCGGGGCCCGGTTGATCTCTAGTTGTGCTTGTTTGTGCTGCAGAGCCTCGCGCAACAGAAATGCGAGACGAATAGCCATCATGTGAATGCTGTCAGCATATCAGCAGCAAAGAGCAAGTCGGCTGTATTGTCGGTGTCTCGGACGGGACTTCCCCGTGACTCCTCACCGAGCCTAATCTCTTTAGCACGAGACACTCTCAGTTGTCATAATATTGACTTTAAAATCCAAACTCAAGTGTTAGTTGACTTCAGAGATGTACTGACATCTAGTGGTATTTTATATAATGAAACCCGAGGGCACTTCCCCGTGCTGCGTTCAGGTACTGCCGGGTATTAGGACGTCCTGTCTTGCCATTGTGATGTCCAGTTTAATATGCAGAGATAGTAGGGATTATATTATTATTAATAATAATAATACTTTATATTATTATGAATGAGTTTCTCTGATTAAAATGTATTGCTGTATCTATGTTTGATCAAAGGCAACATGCTACTTTAATTTGATGTATTACTGTCGACTTTGAACTAAATGAAGGAGTTTATCTTGAATCCAACAGAAGGGGAAGCCCGGTTAATTTAACAGCAGTATACAGGATAAATTACCGAGCAGTCCATTAGCTCTGTGCACCTTGGCTGGAGGCCAGCAGTGAGATCTTGGCTTCCGGCCAAGATAATCTGAGGCAGCACTTGGGAGGCACTGACCCCTCCATCTGGTTTACTGATACCTCATTACATTGTTTTCCTTGTCTGCTGAGCAGTTCGTTGAGGCAGTTTGATGACGCAATCCGGCGTTTTAACTTGTGGTATTTAACGTAAAGTTAAATCTAAAAGAACTTAACGTATCAGTTAAACAAACTTAATTATCCCAATAGAGCACAATTGCTGTTCAAGGACGAAGTATATTACCGATTTGTTTTCCAGCTTTCATAATGTTAAATTCGCACACCGCAATCTTTAAAGAGTTGGAGTAGCTCAAATGTCTATTACTGTGATTTGTTTTAAGGTCGTTTAAGGTCTGTAGTCATTACTGTAATCTTTCCAAATGTACCAACAATGAAACCAATGAAACAAAGAGACCCAGAAGTTTAATTGTGTATTACTTTGAGAATACTTTCTTGTGTCAGAATTATTAGTTAAAATGAATCTGCTACTTTAGGTTGTCCCATTCTAAATCATTTTAGTAGTATAATAGGGTCGCAGAGATAATTTTACAGCTTGAAAAACGTAATGATAAACTAGATTATGAATATTATATTTTATTTTGCAGATTCAAAAATACCACATAAAAACTTTTTTACATTTCAACATCCCGAAATAGAATCTAATTATCCAAACCAATTCAAAACAACAAATCCAATCAGCATAATGTATCAAATCGATTTGGTGTATTTGGTTTTATAGCAGAACATTAATAGTTCCTATATGTTTCCTTTCTTATCTTCCTTCCTATATCCTACAGGGCCAGGAGATGTTTCAGTAAACCTGAGACTTTAGTTGGAGGTTCTGATTCACATTCTAATGGAGTATATTATAACTCCTCTCTAGCCAAGAAGTATGTTAATAAACACATGTATTCCAAGATGTTTTCCAAGTTTCTTGAAATAAACAATTTACCAGTGTAACGCATTGCTATGGTGCATACAGCTTTCTCTGAGTAGTTTAACAATTCCATAATTTTGGATACTTAATGCTGGCGGTTATGCAGCCTAATGTTTCGGGCCATTTATACGCGTGTTGCGGGTCCACAAGGGGTCGTTGTGGTAGTTGTGATGAAATCGACAAGTCACCTCTGAAACATCAATCAAGGGTCCACACAGAGGCGGAGCTTATCTGCATTCACCAAAATAATAACGAAACGTTCTAATTAATCTGAACAGATACATGATGTGACTAATTCAACTAGTAATTTCTCTCACCCACATCGAAAATTAATCTTTTCATTCAAAAACTAAATATAATATATATATATATTTAAAATACAATCGGTTTATCCTTTAAAATGTTCGTTGGTATAATCTGAACAAATTAATAATTCAAAAATATGTATTCTTTGTATTGCGTTTTTTGTGTTTATTGTAGTTTTTATGTCAGCTGAAGTTGTTTTAAAATTGTTTGTGTTTTCTTTTTAATTAATTAATTAATTAATTGTAAAATAATTATTTTGGTTATTTGTTTGTCATTTCGGAGCTGGACTCTCTCACTTTCAGCTTGGTTAAAAGATCACTTTCCTGGGTCTTTGATTCATCCATCACTCCACAAGGACACGAGTCGACGTCTTAACATGATGTGATCAATCACTATTGATCCATGAATTCGTTTGGCCAGCTTGGCTTGGATACATGCTGCCACCTTGAATCTTGGGCCGTTTTAAAAATAAAATCGGTTCTGCATTCTTCTTCTTTATTTACTTCTATATTGTAAACTCTCCTGTCGGTTGTTTGAGTCAGTTTGGCTGTTCCCCCCGCCATCAATGTTCTGGATGAACATTACAAACCTTTCTCTGGCATGTTAGGACAGAAGCTCACCAACGCAGAGAAACGAAAGCTCACAACGAGAAGCAATAGTCGAGATGACATGGTGCACAATAAAGTCGATGTTATTGTCTTATAAAAAACATAGTCTACACTAATTAAAAAACACCTATATATTAAACCCAAACTGACTTTTAAAAAACCTGGGTGTTTTAAAACCGGCAATTCAGGCTCCACTAGTTTGATTTCCTCTCTCCCACCTCGGGTGCATGCAGCCATAGTGCATATAGATCTCATTTTAAAGGAAACAAAATGTGTGTTTTTTCTTCTTCTTCATTTTGCCTATTTTAGAGTCACGATTCAAGAGTCGTGATAGAGAAATAGCCGAATAAAAGCAGGTTGTATTTTCTTTTTACAAAAATGTGCCCTGTCCTGCAAAAAAAAAAGGCCCACAAGCTGCAAATATTAGATTGAAAATGACTCTATTTGTATGTAAATCACCGTACTATCAATTTACTGTGAGTTTCATACAAGTCTAAATAGAAATCCCATAATAATGTCGCGGGGACGTGTCGCTATAGTGATTGGTCACTCTCCACAGTTGAGCCCTTCTTCTATTACACAATATGCAATCTATCCTTGGGGACTGTATAATTGTGAATCACGTGGACGTGACCGAGAGTGTGTGGGGGGTTTGTTGGATGAGAAATGGTCATTTGTATTGACCAACAGAGCTGACCACTGCAAGAGAGAGGGAGGGAGAGAGAGAGAGAGAGAGAGAGAGAGAGAGAGAGAGAGAGAGAGAGGGGGAAACGCGTTTCAGGAAAGAAAGACACTGGGAGTAAACTGGCCCACAAACATGGCAGAAGGTATGTTGGAAGCTTTTGGTGGGAGTTATCTCTTCAGAGTCTGTTTCTGAGTTGTTGTATTTTTTTCTTCTTTCTTTCTTTGAGGGGGGGATTCTTCGTCAAACCCTGCCCGGTGACCCCCACCCCCCCTCCACCCTCATTGTTTAGATGGAATAGGTTGCCAGCCCCCTTTTGTTTACCTCCCTCTCCCGCTTTCCCTCTCGCTGCGCAGTATCTGCTTTTCACAGCATTTTGCATGAAAGTGGCAATCTGTGAGGATTACCCAGTTTGAGGGCTGAAAAAAAGGATACTGTAGCGTGGGTGCTAATTTTGACTCAAGGCAGAACTGAAGACATGGGCTCCGTTTCTAACCAGGCATTCCCAGGTTGAGTAACATAAATGAACAGCATTTTGTTCCTTTTTTTTTGAATGACTTAATTATGTTTTTTGTGTTGTTGTTTTTTCTAGTGTAGGACTGTGTATCAGTAGAACATTTTAAGGCATTGTTCACACACGTGATGTGCAGCCCGTGTGTCTATCGATGCATTAAACGCTCTTTAGAGATTCTGACAGCACGCAAACCCCCCGAGATCACTTATTTAGCGCAAAGTTGCGGTATATTCCTTGAGAAAAGAGGGCCGTGTGTCGTTCAGTTTCTTATACGAAATCAAGCCACATTGCAGCCTCAGCTTGTTCCTGATTTCATCGATTCCTATTGATTGGTGATGCAGCAACGCGAGAGAAAGGAGAAAAGTTTTTTTTTTTTTCTCGGTTTCAGACCTTGTTGAAAGGATGGCCCCAATTTCCAAAAGTGTGTAGGCTTACTGATTATTTTTTAAATATTTTTTATAAATCATTTACTTTTTATTGCAGGAGTGTGTAAGACCGAGGAGGATGAGGGGCCGAGCACCGAGGAGGATTCACAGTCCTTCCACGGAGTCGGACTCTGCAAATGGTTCAACGTCCGCATGGGCTTCGGGTTCCTGTCCATGACCGACCGAGAGGGAGTGCCACTGGACGAACCGGTCGACGTGTTTGTCCACCAGGTAAGGACGACTCTCTCGGTGGTGGAAACTGTGACTAAGTGAAACCCAACACGGGTGTAACGTATCAACGTTGCTCGTACTGAAAAATCCAACTTTCCCTCTGAAATCAAGTAGCATGTCTTGCCAGCAGAAGTGAGATCACCCCACCTGTTTCCAATACAGCTTAATTAAATGTAGGATTTTTGTCTTGGTTACTATCGTGAGCGATGACTCATTAATCAAAGTTAACCGATCACCCGAATAAAAAACAACAATGTAAAGAATAGAAAACTTAAAAACGGTCTTACCAGGAGTTTCAATATGTTTGATAAAAAAGTTCAAATGATATGAGATATATTTTACGGGGTTAGACGGACGCTTTTATTCGCAGTGTGGTGGGTGTTTCTCCCTCAGGGGACCACGTGTTACTGCCGGCCTCTCTCGTGGTTTTTCACGGGAGGAACGCTGATATAATGTTATGGACAAATAAAAGTGTGGTCAGAGTTTAGATTAACTCGTCTGGCATCGATACGTATCGGGTGAGTAGAGATGAAAACGGATTATTTAAAGGGGAGGAAACGCCATGACGCTTAATTGATCCTCTTCTGGAGCTACAGACGATATTTATTCAATTACTTTTTTTGTTTGGAATGTGATGAGTGGATTTTTACATTTATCATTGCATCTGCTGAAGTGGAAACGTTGACTGGGTTAATCTCTGCAAATAGACAAACCATCTAAACAAGGATTACTGATCACTTTTTAAAGTTAACGAAGGCTTTTAACACATACCCATGTCATGCTGTGAAAAATGGACACATTTAATAGAGTTGTAGGTTTACGGTTGTAAAAAACGTAGAACAGCACGTTCTACGTTTTTTACTCCTTCACTTGAGGTTTAATTGTTTCTCAGTCTGAAGAGATAAAGGAGAACTTTACAATTCTTCCCCGTTCAAACCATTTACCTTGCATACAACGGGTGGAGTGGGTGGTAAAGAGGTGTGTGTGGGGGAGGTGCAGTTCCCTCCTCCTTCGCATGCGAGCGAGCGCCTCCATTGCTGTCTGATAAAATAAAGGTTTAGCATCAGGCCCGTAGAGATTACCCCCGCAGCCCCCGCACCGCGGGGGGGGGGCTCGCAGGGATTTTTTTAAATTTATTTTTATGAATTAAATGCCAAACTTCCCAAAATTACAAGTCTTTTTCGACCAGCTGGTGAAGGATGCACTCATCTGCCAGAAGAGACAGGTATTGTACTGTTTGCTATAGCTAACATTACCACGTATGCTAACGTTATACTTTGACAGCTGTACTGCTCTGTGTGTTGTGATTGAAAATACATTAACCTTATTAAACCTATGCGCTCACTATACCCCCTGCGCCCATTATCGGACCCATTTTAACGTTTCCTTAATTATCTCCACAACCACATCGTTGTTTAACTTCATTTCACGTTGTACAACACTGCAACCCTTTTGAGAAGACAACGGCTCTGTACAAAATAATAAAAGTAACCGTTAAGTTTATGTACTTACGTAAATTACAACCACTCGCCGTGAGCTCCGTCAACTTTCCGCGGCGCAAGTAACGTTTCACAAAATCGCTCGTAACTATCCTTTAAAACAACGGATTGCAATAATAAACACATCTCCGTGACCGTGCGGGCATGTAGGAGTCGAACGGCGCCATGTAGATCCTTACCACCCACCTATAAGTAAACTTAAATTCCGTCAACCGTCGGAGATTTTTTTATTTTACATTTCTGGGTCCAGCATTTCCCCTGTCAAATGGACGATCTTTGATCCACCTCAGACGGCACATGCGCAGTCTACTGAAGAGAATGCACCCGGGCTGGCTTCTGGGAAATGTAGTTTTCTTATAGAACTTTGACGTTTTTCATTTTTTAACCGATTTACACAGTTTTCCCCCTGGAAAAGCCTTCAAATGACCCCAACACTTTGTTTTTCTGTGGTTTTCATTGCATATTCGGGTTATTTAGGCTCTGTTCTTTCTAACGAGGGGTGTTATTAGTATGTGAGACCTTGTTAAACCTATAAATGTGAAGCACACATTTTGTCGGAAACCGCTCGAAAAGCATTTTTCTGCCATTCTTAATTAGATCATGTTGGATGTTCATAGTTATGATCAAAATATGTTATAAAAGTTTTTTTTTTTTAAATATACATTTTCTTCACAAGAAAATTCTGAAAAAAAATTGTATACAATAATACAAGTATTAGAACTCATTTTTGGTTCATACGACTATTTGAAAACTTAATCTTGAGATGCTCCCCCAGTACCGGGGGAATGGGTCTTCACAGTTTGCTATTTGACAGTTGACAGTTGCTATGTGAACGATGCCTGGTTTGTGTACGTTCCAAACTTCCTTTGCTTCCCGATCTCTGTGGCCGTCAAAATAAAAGTCCCAATCACCGTTGACACTTAAATCATATTCTGTGACAGAGGATAAGGGAGAGCCAGGCGTGCGCCAAGGTTCTGCAAGTCCAGCGAAGTCAGGCTGCAGTGAAGAGCCAGGCAGCCGTGAGGAGGCCTCAGGTAGCCGTGCGACAGAGTCAGATGAAACTTCTAATACTACACATTTCCCGTTGGATATTACTGATGCTGACATGAAAAAGTTCATTTTAAGGCAGGGAATTTGAAGGTCCGTATCCTAAAGATAAAAAGGGGAGATGTTTTTCTAAAGATTTTTATCATAGTGTCAAAAAAAGGAACCAAGATACAACGCAAATGGCTGTGTTACTCCCCCAAAATTGACAGAGTATATTGTGAGCCCTGTTGGCTTTTTGGTGAGAGAAGATCTGCATGCCATAACAGTGCCTGGACTACGGGAATAAATGATTGGCAAGGACTGTCTAGAAAAATAAAAGAGCACGAACACACTCGCTCACATATGGCAGCTTGTGTAGTGTATGACACATGGCAAGGACATCAAAGTATTGATGAGCAGATTTCCGCTGAATATAAAAAGAAAATCAACTTTTGGTCAGGAGTATTAACAAGAATTGTTGATGTTACGTTGACACTTGCATCATGCAATGTTGCATTCCGTGCAGATCGTGAGAAACTAGGAGAAATCAATAACGGAAACTTTTTATACGTTATAGAACTTCTCGGCAGATATGACCCTATATTACAGAGGTTAATTTCCAGCGAAAGTAAAACGAAATACTTAATCCCACAAATTCAAAATGAAATTATTTCTATTATGGCACAGAAGGTTCAAAACGAGATAGTGAAAGAGGTCCACGACGCAGAATTTTATTCGGTAATAATGGACACAACTCAAGACATTTCCAAAGTAGATCAACTCAGCCAGGTGCTGTGCACATATGTTCTATTTGAGCTGTTTGATAGGCCCTAGCATATGTTTTTTTTTCTGTTGGAATACATTTGTTCTCAGTTTGAGCTGTTTTTTCTGATTGAATAAATTTCCCTCAAAAGAAAAGCTTGGGTCCTGTTCGTTTATCTTTGGATAATGACCGCCAGACAATACATTACCGCTTACATATGGGGGGGGGGGGGGCCCTCTCAGGGTTATTCTGCAGGGGGGCCTCATGTGTTTCCGTTACGGCACTGCTTAGCATGTGAATGTGAGGCGTCCCCACTAGCTGCTCATCACCTCAAGGTTCCTGTCATAAAATGATTAAAGGCTCTTTGCTGTCTGCTCAACCCTGTGTGTGTGTGTGTGTGTGTAGTGTGTGTGTGTGTGTGTGTGTGTGTGTGTGTGTGTGTGTGTGTGTGTGTGTGTGTGTGTGTGTGTGTGTGTGTGTGTGTGTGTGTGTGTGTGTGTGTGTGTGTGGTAGCTTTAATGAGGAAAGGAGATCCCAGGGTTTTATTTTAGGTACATTTTCTTGTTCACACCAGGCTACTGGTGGCCTCATGCTGTGGAGACTTTTGTCTACTGAATTCCTTTTTAAAGATGTAACTTTATTTGCTCAAGATAAAAGGCAATTTTTTTTTTAATCTATTTTATTCCTATAAGTTTGCATGTCTCTCCACTTTATTGAAGCAAGTTTTCAGACACAATTCTGTTTTAAGTCATTTGTGCTCCATGATGATGCATATAGAGAGATTTCAGGCATTGTAACTGAATTATTGTTTGACTCTACACAGGAAGTTGCTGCCTGATTAATCATAATGCAAACCAAAACATGAGTGGAAGTGGGGTGTTTTGCACTCCAATGCTTACAGAATTAAAAGAAAATGGAGATGAATGGGTGGTTTTACAAGAAGTATAAGACAAACTGCCATTAAATGCATCCTACAAAACAAATATTGTGTCTCCGTCGTGAAAGCAAGTTGATCGTTGCTGCAGATAGTTAAAAGGAAGCTCAAATTGAGAGAGAACATGCTCACTGCTTTACTGAAGACCTCATGTTCTCAGGATTTATCCACAAGAAATGCGTAACCAATGACTTACTTCCCTCTCTGTCAGTAGAAATGGTGGAGACACGCGTGTCAATGATGGATGTATAGGGGTTATGGCAACGTAAAAGGCCTCAGCCCTAAAATTAGTGGCTGCGTGTCAAATTAACTCCCAGGCTCCACTGGCCTTTGTGCAGGTGGACAATAGAGCCATGCATCCGAATGAAGCAGCCCTCGGCCGTGACCGAGCCCCTCTTTGTCTCAGCAGCAGTCCTGCTATTGTCCCGCGTTGCTCTGATGTCTTTCTCTGCCTCACTTGGCTTCCAGACACATTCTGCACAGTTTACAGTACTCATAAGGCCCCCCACATCAGATCCTTAAGGCTAAAAAGGCCCCACCCTGACCCTGATCTGTACCTGTGTGTGTGGATAACCTGATGTGGGCATGTGGCTGGTCAGGGTCCGTTATGGGGGTGGGGAAGGTCGCACATGGAAGAGGAAGTGGGTTAACGGTCACCGGGCCAGAGAGGCCTGACGGGATTGGGACTCTGCGGACGTCCATATCGCCACTCAGATGTCATGGCTCACCAGTTGTGTTGCTGAGGACTTTGCAGCAGATGCTCCATTGTGAGTTGTAGGATTAGAGAAGATGGTGCTTGCTTGTTTGTTTCTAATTGCAGAGCACAATGCTAATTCCCAGCTCATTAAACTATTGTATGCTTTAACTGATCATTTTGGATTTGGTCTGAAGCAGACGCCAGACTTTCCTCCCAATAAACAATGTGCTTTGAGGACCGTTTGATCCCTGGCTGATTTGGTAAATGCAAAATGCAGAACGATCATAATATAACTTTACTCTCAAAGAAAATGGGATTAATGTCTATAAAAACAAACCTGCTTCATCAGGGATATTTCTTCTTATGTCAACAGTCTGTTCTAGTTGTGAGATCTCTCACCAAGGGGATTTTAGAGAGGGGTTTCCCATGTTGAGAGGGGTTACCCATGTTGTGTTAGCCGACCTTCCCTTCGTCACTAATTACCTTGGAATTGGAAAGAGGAGTAGAAGAACCTCAACGGGTCACTTCAGGTGAACCCTGTTTCAGTGAATATGACGCTGAATTAGTTTTTACTCTCAGCGTATTCAAACCTTTTTATCTTCTTGATTGATTTAAACCAACACGCCTCTCTAATGTTGCTGTTTACCAGACATGCTAGAAAATCATATCCCCATGTTTCTTTCACAAAAAATAAGATGCCACATGTTCAAGCACTGATATCAAAGGCAGGTATCAATCATTTGGGCTTTCCCTCAACTTTTTTATCTTTCATGTCTTTCTGCCAAACAACTATCCAAGGAATGTCCCCCTGACCCCCAAACCTCCCAGAGAAGCCACACTGCCTTCTCACCCCACCCCCAACCGTAGCACTAACCCCTGCATCCTGCAGTTTAGGTTTAGTGGTGGTGGTGGTCAGTGTGTTAGTGGAGCTTTGTGATGTGGGTGGGAAGAGTGATGGGGTGGGGGCAGCAGTGTGGAATGCTGTTCCTCCGTTAGGGGAGGGGGGGATGGGTTGAAGGTTATCCTCGTCAGGTTTACCACTCAAACACAGCAAAAAAGACAAAGCAGCATTAAGACAACGGTGCTTTTTTAGGCAGGGCAGTATTTGTACAATCTGACCTGTAAAGTGGGGACAGCAAGCTTTGTAGTGGTTGTTTGTTTTATCAAGGTAATAATCACCGTAAATACCTGATAAGTCCTATCAGGCTCTGATGAGATCACACAGTGAAGAATGGGTGGGGGTTGTTCTCAAGGGTCAATGTGGAGGTGATTTGGACACTAGTCTGATAATATAGCAGGCTATCACTATAGCAGGCTATCACACTATATATATATATATATATATATATATATATATATATATATGTGTGTGTGTATATCTCAGAAACCGTTTATTACCAGGAATGTTTTCATAAACGAGGAATTTTGCTAGGCAGAAGGTGCATACATTAGACATGAAACGTTAGACGAGACAAACAACAGTCAACGACAACAACAGTGCAATATATTATATATCCCACAAAGTATTATCTTCTGTATTTCTGTGATGGGAAAAATATTGAAATATATGACTCTTCTTTCCTTTCACAAACTCAAGTCATCACATAACTGGAGTTCCTCCAAACACCAGACAATAATTTAGATGCTGAATCCTTTTCCCGTGTTACCTTTCAGAGCAAATTGCACATGGAGGGCTTCCGCAGCCTGAAGGAGGGCGAGGCAGCCGAGTTTACCTTCAAGAAGTCGTCAAAGGGCCTCGAGTCGCAGAAGGTCACTGGACCAGGTGGCATACACTGTGTGGGCAGTGAAAGGAGACCCAAAGGCAAGAAGGTCCAGAAGCGACGTTCAAAGGGAGACAGGTAAGCAGGATGAGATGGGGAAAGAGCAGGAAAGACATTCAATGAATGCCAGCAGTGCAGCTTTCTAAACCTGTAAAGGAACACTTTGCAGTTTCTCTAAAACATATTTGGAGATACTTGATCTTCTGCAACAGATTTTGCGCTTTCACATTCGAGACCCCTCAGAAGCGTTCCTTCTCAGAAGTCAGCAAACGGCCATTGTTGGGTCTAGTTTGGATCAGATATACAATGGTGTTTTAGTTTCTCCCCATTTTCCTTCCTCTTTCTCGACCCCAACCCCCACCTCCAGCCCAAGCAAGGGTCACACCAGCAGGCTTGACGTGTGACCTGGATCAATAACTGTTTAAATCCGCTGGCCCCTAGTGAATTCACACCCACTGACTCCTCTCTTCCTAAACCTTCCTAAAACCATCAATGCGATTTGAAACTCCAAAACCAATCATGATTTAAATAACCTAAATATTCATCCTGGTTTTGTTGGTAATTCTTATACTTTCTCTTTAGAGAATGAGGATTTTGACCAACTCTATGTTATAGTCATTCCACATTACTGAAAAGGGAAGTTTTATATTTTACTTTGATCCGAACCTTTACACAATCCCTGAAAAAGTAGTTTCATGAGTTCAGGTCCTGAGAAGGTTACAAAAGTGCCAAATCTTCAAATATATCGTCCTTCATTCAATTTCTCCTGAAAATGTAAAGGGGTTTCGTGCAAAGGAAACAACGTCCCTCCAATTGAAAGAAAGAGAAGCCAACAGGAGCCTTTATTTTTGGGTCATTCTTTGAATATCAATAAAGCACAGGGTTAGAGGTGTATCAACTTCACCCTCCTGTCAGTTGTGATTAGAGCCAGAGAGTAGTCAGTGTGAGAACAGAGATCATTACTGCCCCAAAGAGTCCTGGGAGGCCCGCGGTGGCTCAATAACTCTCCCTTGACCACACTGATCCATGGATAAGATATCGTACCCCTCTAGCGTATTTCTAATGCCACTGGATGGCGTTTCATTGGTTCATGATTGATCGATTGATCAAAACTAATAGTCCGATATCATTGGGACACGAGTAAGAAGTACATGGTAGTTCTTAGTTCGTTTTTTGCCAACCAAAGTGAACAGTGTTTTTTGAAGTCTATATTTTTGTGTGTGTGTGTGTGTGTGTGTGTGTGTGTGTGTGTGTGTGTGAGAAAAAAATCTCCTGTCCATTTAATTGATAACAGATGTAAGGGCCTGGGCAAGGGGTTGAAAGGTCACTGTTGTCATGGCAACAGTGTATGAGTAAATGCAAGAGGGCTGGGGTGGGGGGTTAGAGAACTGAGGAGAGGGCGGGGAGGGCAAGGTTCAGAGGTCATTACTGCAGCTTTTTTAGACAAAGGGACCACTTCCCCTTCCCTCCACTTGCCTCCTGATGGATGCTGATGTGGGGAGCTTCTGTGACGTGACGGTATAGACCTTGACGCCACCCCAACGGCCACACTGACCCCTCGGCAGGCGCCCTGTTCAAACGTCATCTGCCGCTACAATGGTGGTAGGGGCTCCGCAGTGGCACGGAGTGACCGCCTCACGCCCAACACCCATCTGTCTTCCGCCCCTGCACGCGTGGCCATTCTATAGATTACGTTCAAGCTGAGGTGGCCGATGGCATCCGTGATGGCTCCTGCTGACCCCTCATGGTGTCCATTTCTAAAGTTCAAAGCCGATGAAACGGATGTCTTTCTTTTGATACAATGAGGTCCGGGGGGTGAGCTACAGGCAGGGACAAACCGACAAATAGGACAAGCTGTTCACGATACTTCGAGATAATGAGTCCTGGTATCACTACCAGGGCTATGACAAAGTATGAGCCGTGCCACTTAAAGGTGTAATATATTGGATTCAGAGCATAAATACAGCGGCAAACAACATTTTGCTATGTTAAGATATGATGGAGAAACGTCTACCTGAGCAGAGAATGAGGTCGTACATTTTAGTCTGAGTTTTGCCTTGTGCCTTTAGTGCATGTTTGTGCATGTGAGTAAACCCCACTGGCTAGTTCACAGCTGCCCCTCTGCACTGCTCATACGGCCGTTAGAGCCGATGCGTAGGACTCACCCACTGGTTCACCCTCAGATAAACACGCTGTGTCAGCACTTTGCCATAGTTTGTACTGTTGGTGCTAGTAACAGTTTTGAGAGCTAAATGAAATGCTCCTAACCTTGTGTATAGCTCTATGATGTGTTGTTGGCTGTTCTGACCTGGTGTGCTCCTCTACTGAGCAATGTGGTGTGACCTAACATGCCCTTTCAAGATTTATGACCAAATGTCATTCCAGGTGAAATGTTGCCATCTAGTGGAAAACAGGTGCAATTGACCAATGCTCCTTCACTCAAAAATGTGTTTTGGTTATTGTTACTTCTTTTGGATGCTTTGCCTTCACTGCTTTCATATTAATCTTCTGAAGGACAACTGTTTCTCTGTAGTTTATCTTAAATCTGAGTTTAAGGTGTGCACGACGTACAAGCAGGATTTTTGTGACATCACAAAACACTTTGAAAGCCGATCAGCTTCAATATGCTATATGACATCGGACTTTTCATTGAAGTAGCTCACGTCTTTAGATTAATTTCTGGATTTGGGATTAAAAAATTATGGTAAAGGAGAGTATGTGCACAAAGTGAATAGAACTTTTTAGTGCAAAAAAAAAGCAAGACATTCTGGAGAGGATCTTTAGATTAATACTTTTATATGAATCTGCTGTTTCTATGAGCTCAATGACTCCGCATCAGGCAGCTGATTTAAGAAAAATAGCTGTAGAGCAACTGTGCGCTACCTGCTCAGTGCCAAACAGCAGACAGAAACAGTTGGTGACTAGCTGGTGAACATAATGATGTATTTAGTAGCTAAAGAGACAGATATTTCCCAATAAGAGACAAAATGTATGAATATTGGACTTAGCCTCGTTGGCCAGAAACATCACAGCTCCACATCAGTCACAATGTTGCTCTGTTGGATGTGTAAATAAGATGGTTATTGCGTGTTCAAGCAAACCATACACAAGACTAAATACTTTCTGCTCTTGTAGGTGCTACAACTGCGGCGGCCTGGACCACCACGCCAAAGAGTGCAAGTTACCACCCCAGCCCAAGAAGTGCCATTTCTGCCAGAGCATCGACCACATGGTTGCCAACTGCCCAATCAAAGCGCAACAGTCATCGCCGGGTTCTCAGGGAAAACCGTCCCCATTGAAAGTAGACGAGGAGCACAGCCATACGGCACCGCCTCCCGAGACCTCCGATTAAGTGGGGGATTTGGGCAACACTGACACCGGGGGAAGCACAGAGGCCAATCAAACTGCTTTGATGGAGAGGCGGGACACACGGGTCCCCGTCCACCTGTTGAAGCTGCTTTTGGAACTACCTCAGGTTCAAAAAGAAAAAGAAAAAATTACTGATGAAGAATGTTTCTGAAGTTTTGTTGTTGTTTGTTTGTTTTTTAGTTGGTGTAACACACACTCAGGAATACTGCTGTATTATTGCACTCAGGACGCTTTCTAAATGTTAAAATCACTGCTGTTGCTTGAGGGTTTTACGATTGTAGTGAGCAATGCCATATAACGGGTTATCTTGAGTTTTTGTAGAATCTTTCATTTTAATTTTTATATGTGATACTGTGCCTCTCCTGTGGGTACTATATACTTCTTCTGTTTTTGTGAAATGCTCAGTGTGTTTAGAGTTACACTTTTGCTGCCTTACCATTTAGTCTCCTTCCTGACTGTTACACCTCAGCATCCAACAGAGACGAGACAGTGGGTACCTCTGCAATGAATGTTAGTTTGCATATTGTATGGGGAAGAGGAGGGTTTGGGAAAACGCATGGGACGGGTTTTAGGGTATAGCTATAGGCCATGTATTGGCATCTGCCAATATTGCAATTGACCATCCAGTTTTCCTGGGGCCAAATGAATGTCAGACCAGAAGTGGTTTCCAGCTTTGGGTCAGAGTTCCGTTTTTTGTTGTTGTTGTCAATTCCTCATTTTTATCCAGCGTTTTGCTGGCTGTCTAAAGGTGCACGGTCTACCTCATGGTGCTTGTTTGGTCTGCTACCAAAGCTGTCATTCTAACCGCTGATGGTTAACCAAATATTTTCAGAATACGGTTTTGGAGATTGGGATTTGAATTGGGATTAAATCAAATCCTCTTTGCACTACAGTATTTACAAAGCATTGCCATTAGTCATAATATAATCCCTTAAAGATAGGGTTGGTTTAGTTCTTCTATTTGTTGAAATCATCATAACATACAGACAGCAATCAATAAATCAAATTTGACCCCAAAAAAAAGAAGAAAAAAGTCTGGTATCGATGGCTGTCGCAGGACTAGCCTGTCCAATCATTGTATTGTGCCTAAATGCAATGATTGGACGGCCTGCCTGCATGCTTTCATTGCTCATGCTTTCATTGAGTCTTCCACAAGCTCTTACCGATAGCCATGTATGCCGTTTACGTTCATGCTTACGACGATAATTTTAAAAGAATGGCTTTGGAGCGAGGCCTGAAGGGATGAGCTGTCAGTATTGCGTATTTAGCGACATTCTTGCTAGATTTAGCCGCCTTTGGAGCTTGTGCTGCTGGTTATTATATTCATAAGATAAGAGTTGGCAACACTGGGCTAAGTTGGATAATACAAAATAATAAAAGGTTATCTTGCTAGTTTTGCAACATTACCAACCCTAGTTTTAAAGAGGAGTTTAACACACCTTAGAATGGTGTATTTCCGTTTGGAAATTATAGAAATTGTGCATTGCCTCCCCTCCAGTTCAGATACTGGAGAAGTGCAGGAGGATGATGTTTCAAAAATGTGTCGACCATCAAACAAGCAGTTCTGATGGCGCATACTGGCCACTTATGTCTTGAACCCCTGACCACACACCAGCTGGATGTGGTCAGCTGTTTTTAGGTGGAGGGGAAAGCCAGATTATTAGACTGGGTGTAGTTACTCTTAAGTCTCAACCACAGAGGGCAGCAAAACACAGTTGTTCATCCTGCTGTTGAGTTACTCTTTAACTGGGAGCAGAGTCAACTTTCCATCTGCAGTGTGTTCTTGTGTGAAATACTGCTGCTTTATAATTACCTCAACTTGGATTTTATAGAATTCCAACCAATGTGATACTCACACCAATACATCATCACATGTAATAAGATACTTGAACTGGACTGAGTTACTGAGGGCTCCAGCTAGCTCTCCTCTTGATACTTGAAAAAAATGAGGCAGAATTAGACATAATGTTGCCAGTGGGAAGGCTGGTGTTTTTGTTTTAAATCCAGTGTGATCCATTTCTAGGTAGTTATTTAAGACATTACCTCCCTATAACCCTTAGTAGGGTAATAGTTCAGGAACACCACGCCTGCACAGAGGAGCATGTAGAACTAGCTAGTTAATCAGTGTTTTACTCCCGTTTTACAGGAGAAGCTGACACAACTTTTACACCCAAATAATATATATGTAAAATTATTCTAAAGCCTTTAAAAAAAAAAAAAAAATCATACTAATTTATTTTCATCCAAGAGTGCTGCCGCTTCTCCCTCTGCTCCTGTTGAAGCCATTAATGTGCTAGTAGACATCAGAAAACTGCCAAATGTCATTCATTGCTATATATGACTTGAGAATATATTTGGGTAACACATTTTTTAACATCAAGGTACTCCTATAATTTGTACATATGTGCTTGATAAATCACTGTCATTGTCTTTAACAATAATGCAATGCAGTATGAATGCAGTGTAACAGTAATATATTGTAACACACAAACAATATACAGTGCATACTGTGCAGGTACATATAATTCTGAGGACTGACGTAAACTGTGAGTTTGTTTTTCCTTTGCCTTGAATGAATTTTCTTTTTTAATTTTTTTTTTTATGAACAATGAGCCTTTTGTAAGAGAGTCCCATTGTTATTCCTATATGCCAAACCCAATGCAATGTTACTCTGCACTAATCATGTGTAAGATGCATTAATACTATTTTATATTCAGTTTAATCTCTTTTTTAATATGTTCCATGTTTTATATTCTATTTTTTTGATTTTCATATACCACATACGGTCGGTCGGGGGGGACTCTTAGGCTCATCTCAGGAATTGCCAATCTGAAAACTCAGGGAATACTTCAGATTGATTTGAAGGAGTGGGAGTGTTTATACAAGACTAATTAATTAGAGACATGAGTGTTCATCTGCAAAGAACAAAGATGCCAAAGTAAAATGGGTTTAGGAATGTCTTGGTGCAGAAGTTTCTTTTTTTACTTTAAAAAGAAAAAAAAAACTAAGATAATGGCCAAGAAAAAAAGCAATGAATACAAATTATGTGAAATGGTTGTGACTGAGATTCATAAGATTTCTGACTCCCATACTTTGTCAACTTCATGCACCTAGTTTTATTATGTTCTTTATAGTTTATCCTCTTTGACATAACTTGCCATGATATGACATATGAAGAAAATGTTCCACTATTATTGTATTTTTTTCCTCTATAATCGTTGTAGATGGGGATCTAGTAGAATGTTGTTAAAGGGATTGGGGCTAGTAGTATATAATTCGGGGTTGTCTCTTCTCAACACGTATACCCGATACTTGGTGTTTCAGACTATCAATGCTTAAGACAAAAAGAATGTGTCATGGATGATTTAACACTCAAATATTGTTTTATACTCTGCTGTTAGGTGGTGTTTATACAAGTTTAAGAATTGATGAAAAATGATAACTCAGGATGTGAAAGGACGGAAAGATTGTTAAAGGAAGTGCTCTGATTAGATGGAATGGTTTACTTTTCGGTGTATTTTTTATGTTGAATTTACCACTTGTGATTGCAGTGCAAGTGTGCAAGACTCTAACTTGAACCACATTTACCACTTTCTCTCCATTTAAAAAAGGGACACACATGGATGACTTGTGTTATTAATCTCTGTGATTAACTTTTTCTTTTTAATCCCTGAAACCACTAACTAAATCATCTGTCAAACATTAATTGGATTCTGACACCTAAAAAGGTTGAATGAAAGTGTTGTATTGTAATGTTTGCAATATTCTGCTGTAATGTTTTCAAAGTATCATTTGTGAACTAAAGTCCATGAAAGACATTCTGATTGCAACAAACCTGTTTGACCCCTCAGTGGTGCGTTATTGTGATTTGTTAGTCGGCTGTTCGATGCCTCAGATATACTTGTAATATGTGCTCAGGGCAACATTTGAAGCACATCATAGCATTCTGTATCACAGTTTGCATTGTGTGTGTTTTTCATGGTATATCTTGTTTGTGACCATCAGCCATTTCATCTGTGGTGTATTTTATAAGATTAGGGTAACCAGAAAGATGATCTGATATCAGATAAATGGCTCGAGCTACTTCCAAAAAGAAAAATGCATTTATTACTGATGAATGTATCAATGTTTACTGCCATAAAACATTTGTCTTGATCCATCTTATCTTGATTTGATGACTAGTTTTTCAATGATGAGCAGCATGTAGGCTTTTCAAAGTATTACAGTGATTATGTTTCTATATGTTGAGATCTGCTCCGTTTCCTAGTAAATGTCAATATTCATGTGTCTTTTTTGCCTCTTTTCTTGCTCTTGAAACCGATACTGCAAACAACTAAGATGTCAACTAAAAAGATTGCATTTAAAATAAATCTAAGCCAAATAGATTATATTATACTACAACACAAATGTTACCAAATGTTGATAGTTTTATAGATCTATATGGTCTTAAGTGAATCTCTAATACATATTATCCAAGCTGTTCATTTATTATAACGTATAAACCTAAAGAAGGACATAAAGTGTTACCGAGGATTTCAATAGTGTACATTGTCAAAGCTAAATAAGATGAGCTTAATAATAAAAAGGTAGCTATAACTGTTAAATAGATGTAGTGGTGTAAAAAGTACAACAATAGTGTAGTGATGGAACTATAGTTTATTCATCTACAGAAAATAAATCGCAACAATTGTCAAAAGTTCTTTATTGAGCAAAGAAAATCGTCATATAAAGATATGAACTGTAAATGGAATATGTTTGGGTTTGGATGGTTATTCTGACAAAACAAGATTATAATCATGGTTCTGAGAATTTCTGATGGCAATTGTATTTGCTATTTTTAAACATTTCCTCGACAAAATAAACATTTGCATACTTAGCTACATTCCACCACTGTTGATAAGCTTTCCTATCTATCAACAGTCATTTTGTGTGTAAATGAGCAACTTTTTGTAAAGGGGTTACAGTCAGTCACAGCGTTTCATTACACGAAGTGAAACTGCAAAGCAAACAATGAATTCCTCTTTTTTTTCTGCCTGGTAACCCCCCTGAGACTCCAGTACTGTGCCATGTCACAACTATAAGAAGTGAAGTACCGCGTGTATCCACCAGTGGCGCTATTCTGTGTTTATATTTCTTTCAATGACAACCTCAAAATCCAATATGGCCGTACAGTAACACGCACAGTTCAAATGACACACAGCATTGAGTAGTGACGTTATTTTCAGTTGACACCCGGGTCGCGATGTGGCTGCCGCTCTGTTTAAGAAGCCGGACAGCCTGTAGGAGAAGCTACGCTGCTGCTCTTTTACAATGGCCAAGGCACTGGGGAAAAGCTAACGTGTCTCTCTTCAGTCATTCAGCTGGACCTGCAGCACACACGAGCAAGGCTCTTCTGTTCAGGAAACACGGAGACCCTTCTCACGTCGTCCAGTAAGCCTGCCTTTTCTTTCCTTTTCTACACTTGTCGTTGCTTCGTGCAAACCCCATTACAGTGACGTTAGCTGCAGTTCATGTGCTCTTTGATGGAGGTTGGGCGGTTAACCAGAAGTGCATTTGGCAAAGTAACATGCTAGTCGTCATTATTTAGGTCATTTATGTTGTAAAATCGAAAAATACAATTCAAAAACACTTTTGATAAGGTATAAATCTTACCTTTTTGTCGCCTGTCCAAGTAAGTGCGACTTCTTCACCTTATTATAGTGTACCAGGCTCGTTACTGCCCCCTTACGTCGGAGGGCACAACAACAACCACTTCGCCTAGTGGCCACACTGGTTGCGATACTATCCCTGAATATAATGTGGATTAAGGCTTCAACTAGCAATTACAGTCATTATGGCTCAATTCCTTGTCATTTTTTTATTATATTTTTGGAAATGTCAGAAAAAGAGGGGGAAATCACCATCAAACTTCATACCCAATTGTTTGTTTTGTCCAATCAACAGTCTAAAAACCAGCGCTAATCCATTTACAGTAACAGACAAAATGGCTTCAACAAATAATTTAATTTCATAACTGTTGGTTATTAATTTGTCTATTTTTTCCCGTTGTTTTGAGGTGTCTAAGTCGGTTTAAAAATGTTTTATACCAGATAATGCTCTTGTCTTTTTTTTATTTTTATTAAAATGATCAGTTTTTAGATTCCAGTATTCAACACCAGGGACCTCAATGGATATATTTGGATAAAGTCACACTATGTGACTAAGCCTGATATGCTGTATTTTATACATTAGAATGCTGTTACCAAACCCCCCAAAATGGAGTATACATGCTTTTGTAAACTTTTGGTTGTCAGGTTGGAAGAAGTAGATCTGCCCCCCATCGGGGAAAAGGATGTCCTGATTAAAATGCTGGCAGCTCCAATCAACCCATCTGACATCAACATGATTCAAGGTGCGTGGTTTGTTGGTTACCTCCGCACCAAACAGCAGCACAGTAGCTTAATTTAGAAGCAGCTCCACAGAAGGAACAAGATGGCCAAGAAACCCAACACAGTATTTATTTTGATAAGGATTAAAGATAAATTGTTTATCTTACATTGTTTTGTTTTTCACCAGGTACTTATGCTATCTTGCCTGACCTCCCTGCTGTTGGGGGTAATGAGGGAGTGGCCCAGATCGTAGAAGTTGGCAGCCAGGTGACGTCCCTCAAAACAGGAGACTGGGTCATTCCTAAAGATGCTGGTTTAGGTAAAAACATGCAGACGCTTGTATGACATGGAAGGGTCCTCAGGGTCGCTTAAGAGTGTTCTGTCTTTGTGTGAGCAGGAACCTGGAGGACAGTGGCAGTGCTAGCAGAGGACGACGTCATCTCGCTGCCGAATGACATTCCCCTGTTGTCTGCCGCCACACTGGGGGTGAATCCCTGCACTGCCTTCAGGATGCTCTCTGACTTTGAAGATCTCAAGCCAGGTAATCATTTCCACACACTTAGTCATAACATTATTGTCTTTCATAGAACCACAAGCCACTGAAATACGGGGGTAGACATATAAGGACTCCCTTTATTTTACTAAGGTTCCACTTCCTTTTTTTCCCTTCTTTTTTCTTTGCAACCAGCTTGGTTAATACAACCAATAACTTCCTTGTTGTAGTAACTCCCAGTAATAAAGTACTAAAGCACAGGTGGAAATCAAAGCCACTGCCTTGGTCAGGTTTATGGGCTTTGCAGCGTGAACTTGCAACAGCGTGAACAACAACGCCCATTTCATGTGCTGATAAAATACAAATCAAAATGGAGACTTGAGGATGGAGTATTCCTGCCTCAGTTATCTCTAAAAACGTGACATGCTGTGCAGTACTTTAAGCCGTCATGTGACAGTTTCGCTCCATCTACGGTCCTTACAGGTGATTCTGTGATCCAGAATGCAGCCAACAGTGGAGTTGGGCAGGCTGTAATACAGATTGCTGCTGCAAGGGGAATAAGCACCATCAACGTAGTCAGAGACAGGTGAACTCAAGCATATCAAGTGTTTTCAGAAGACTCAACTTTTCAGCCCTAATCACTGGCCCAGGTAATCCATCCACCTGACTGAGATACTGGAGTCTTTTGTCCAAGGGTAACAGAAACTGAGTTTTTTTTTGTATGCTCAAATTTACGACTGTCATGAACTTCTTCATTGTTTCTTCCTTTTTAAAGGCCAGAGTTCACACAGCTCAGTGATAGGCTGAAGGCCATGGGAGGAACTCATGTGATCAAAGAAGAGACGCTGAGGCGACCGGAGATGAAGGAACTGTTCAAGGTCCGAAGATTTCAAAGATATAATAACACATATAGATATGTAATGAATAAACAGTGCTAATTTAAATATGTGGTTCTCTTTTTCTTTGAAAAAGACCTGTCCAAAGCCTAAACTGGCACTCAATGGAGTCGGAGGCAAGAGCGCAACAGAGCTGCTCCGTCATCTACAGTGAGGATGCTGAATCATCTTTGATGTCTAATAATTTACACTGATGAGAAAATTGGATTGTAAAATGCAATAATTCCCATGTATTCCAGGTATGGAGGATCTATGGTGACGTATGGAGGGATGGCCAAAAAGCCAGTTACTGTTCCTGTGGTAAAATGAAAACCTCCCACTGCCTCCTAGATTAAACATTACATTTCACTGCACAGACACACGTTTCTCTCAGTACGCTGACTAAACTTGTTCTCTCCAGAGCGCTCTTATTTTCAAGGATGTGAAGGTTCGGGGATTTTGGGTCACACAGTGGAAGAGAGATCACTCGAGCGGTGGGTCAGCGTGAAGTTCCCTCTTTCATCAAATAAGTCTCTTGAAATTAATTTAATGAGAAGTGACACTCTCTCCATAGATGAAAAGGCTTTCAGAGCCATGCTGGATGAACTGTGCCACCTCATTCAGCAGGGAAAGCTGACAGCGCCGGCCTGCACTGAGGTGGGCCTCCAAGACTACAGCAAAGCTCTGGACACGGCTATGCAGCCTTTCACCTCCGCTAAACAGGTCTTGATCATGTGAACGGACTCGCTCATGACCCCAGGGACGGCCACTATATTGTCAACATGTCAATCAAATACACTGATCAAGCACATACTCAATAAATGTGTCTTCACAGCAGGCCTAAAGTCCAGCACCTGTCATTTTACGACATTTTAAAATCCTTTTAAATTTACTGACGGTAATTAAAAAGTAATTACATCTTTATATAGTGATGTGGAATAACAGGAAGCTATATAGAACTCAGATAATGAAGCTTTATCTGATATGTTTAGTAACAGGTTAATCTGTTTCTAAGTTATATGGGCGTGAGTAAGTGCAATTGATCTTAATCAACACATTTACTGTTGCGATAATACTGATATGGTCAATATATAATATATACTGATGCATTGACTCTTGCTGCTAAGAAAATATTCAACCAATAAAAAACTGTTTGAGCCATTTCTGGTTTTATTAAATAGAAGCAGTAGAGTTTGACAGGAAAGCTTGGTGGCAGAGAAACGTTTGAAAAAAGTCTGGATTTGATCCAGAACATCACACGTGAACTATTATCTACTTGAGCCACTTGAACACCACATAGTGTAGTTCTATTGACTGGAAATGTAGTATTCAACCAGCACCAATAAACCAAGCTCAAGAAGCCACACCAGAGATTATTGAAGCCAAAGGTTGTTTTTTACTCTGCTCAAGTTCTCATGCATGACTGAAATTATAGATGTCATATGATTTAAAAACGTCATCCTATGATGTTAAATATTTACATGACAGCAATAATCTTGATCTTGAGTTTCCGTTTTTGGTCATTGGATCGTTTTCCGATCCAGTGACTCCCAGCGTAAATAATATATATATTTAAAAAAAAGAAAAATCATCTTTGACAGACTGATCATCATTACCGATTGGCCATCACCAGACTTCCAGCCACAGAAAGGACCATCAGCAACCCACCATAAACGGCAGCCGCCGCTTCCTTTTCCAGACAGTGTTCGTACCTGTCAAAGTCTACCTCTCTGGCTGCGCACACATGGTCAACACGGCAGTCACGGTTACACTCTGTCAGGTCATAGCTGACTGAGTTGAACTCGTAGTACTTTTGCAGGTAGCAGCGGTCATTAGCCATGCGCTCTAGAGCCTGATGCATGGAGGATGGGGAGGCGTCGGGGAGTCTGAAGCTCTCTGTGTGGCGGTACTCCTTCTCCCAGCGTCCGCGGGCTGCGTTAGCGTGTGTCAGGTTCAGATAATAAGTCACCACATCCTGAGTGTGTTCAAACGTGGTTTAAGAAGCAGAAACGAAACCATAAAAGTGTTAGGTTTTTTTGTTTTGTTTTGTTGAGGCTGCGTATTGCAGTTAAGTATGTGGAGGTAAATTACACAGACTGGCCTTGACTTACTTTGACCAGGAGAGTTTGGGTGTCATATTCAAAAACACGAATCCCAGGGTTGTTTGCTCCATCCTTGACTCCAGGAAGTGTTGTTTTCCACGGCGTGACGCCCGGGCTGAGGAACATCGTACTGATAGGAGAGCCTGTTCAAACCGGTATCACTTCTGATTAACACAGTATTGTGGTCCTAAAGGTCAAAAGTAACTTCTGGACACTAGGCGAGAGTCACTTTGCATAACGGTGAAGAAAGAAAACAACTAAATAATTGAAATACCAACCAATCACCACTTGCAAATGCACACGTAGAACAGGAGAAAGCATTAGAAGTAGCAATGGTGTTCTAACAGTGAGAACTTACCCTCTGAGTTATAAAACATCCGGAAGCTATCGGTGTGATGATGGCCAAAGAACTGTCCAAGTATCACTGAATGATGCTTCTGAATTAAGTCCAAGTATAGCTTGTTGAATTTAGGCATGAACCACGGCTTGCTTCTCTTCTTCTCGAAGAAACCTGGGGGAACGTGGCCAATGACGTACACCTAGAAGAGAAACCAGTGCAGAGTTAGCAAAAATTATCTTTTTTCATTCAAGTAAGAGAGAGTTCCACTATTTCAATGCGCTCATGTTTTGGAGGTAAATTGGGCTGGTCCTGCCTCAGATTCAGGAAGCGTCTGCTTTTGAAAGATTACCTTTTCTTCATGAGAGGAATGTTCAAACAGGGGATGTGGTAACCATCATTAAAAGATTGATGACTTATTCATTACTCACTGAATGTGTTATTGCCCTCTACTGTATGCAGAGATTCAAAAATAACTTTAAAATGAAATTCATGATTTGCCTTTTCTTTGTTGATGGCGGCCTCTGTAAGAACCTGGTCCGCCCAGCTAAACTGGCCCGCTGGGTCGTCCATGTCCTGGGTCAGCTTGTTCTGGTCATAGTAGAGATTAGTGTTAAGGGCCAGCATCCTGAAACCTGTTCGATTCAGCAGCTTTTCTGTGTAATATCCACCTATGTGAAGAAAAATATTGTGGAAACACAATTGGACGTGTGCCTTTATATATAATATGTGCCATAAGATCATTTATTGATTCTTAGAGAATAAATTGTGTTAATATCAAAAGTATTCATCTCAAAGTATCACAAGAGACTCAACCTTTTTTAAATGTTCCTCTGGACTCTGGATCCAACCAGTCCTGCCACATTTCAGCTGTCTGATTATAGATGTAGTTTGGGCCTGCAGGAAGCTGGCTCTTGGGATGGTAGTCATGGTTGCCAAGGGCAGGATACACTTTAGTGTCTAAGGAAGGCAGTAATGTAAAATAATATGAGTTCATCCATCCTACAACGTCACTGTAAATGTTGATTCCCGATATTTTCTCACTCAAATAGGCTACACACAATGTCTCTTGGCCTCACACTTACTTGGAAACACCTGCTTTATAATGTGGGTAAGGTTGCTGATAATGTGGAGCACTGCTTCTTCTCCCAGATCCTCGTTGGGTACATGTGGTGTGTCATCTCTGAGCAGCAAAAACAATATATAGTAGATAGTTTAAGGCCCCACAGGTGGAGAGGGTGAACAAAAAGTAGAGTCGAATATAATTTGCAATGGAGACATGGCAACATTCTTTCAGTGGATCAATTCTTCCATGCATGATATCTCGTTAAAAATATTATTGAGCTGCATAAGCATTTCTCTCCATGGACTCGGGACTCAACAAGCCAGCAAGATTCGTAAACATTTTTACAATCCACCTAAAGTTGATACATACCCTGTCCATACGATGAAGTCCGGGTCAGGTAGAATATCCTTCATGGCATACACAGAGGAGTTTATAAGGGTCCACGGTGAATCACAAGCATAGTCTCCAAACTTCCCCGCATTGGCCGCGGGTCGTTTGCCACTTGATGCGCACACACGTGTAGGATCATCGGTCAGTTTGTATGTTGGGTCCCAATGCTGATCCGTGATGTGCCAGAAGTTTCCTGGATAAAAACGATGCGTAATTGCGCACATGAAGTTGTTCCGATGATAGGAGTTTTTCCAGAAACATTTTGATACACAACAATATAACTTACCTGACAGTGCAACAACCTCTTTAAAAAGCAGACAAGATATGAGCAGCCTTAGAGTGGACATGTTAAATTCGTCGAAGAAATCAGAAGTCCAACAAAAGTCAAGTCCGCGTCTGAGAGGTAAGTCTATAAAGGGCAAAGCGAGATAAGATACAGCATGACGCGTCTTTGGCCTGGAGGTGGTCCGTTACTGACAGTGGTGTATAGTAACGAAGTAGACATACTTCGTTACTGTACTTAAGTAGTTTTTTGGGATATCTGTACTCTACTATTTATATTTCTGTTTACTTTTACTTTTACTTCACTACATTTTGCAAAGAAAACTGGTACTTTTACTCCGATACATTTCCCCTGAAACCTTCGTTACTCGCTACAAAATCTATCTTTAGAAAAAAGAAAAAAAACATCCGGGACTGTGGTGGAACACAGACTCCACCAAGCAGGTTTGGAGAATCACAATATTCTGCATTTTCCCTCTACATCCTCTAGTCCAGCGCTCCCAAACCTTTATTGCGCCACGGACCGGTTACGTGAAGACAATATTTTTACGGATCGGGTCCGACCTCGGGGATGCGGAAGACAACGACATCCGACGTGTGTTCGTTATGTCCAGTCTACTCCTAACTAAACCGTTATGTCCAGTCTACTGCTTAACTTATAACCCGCTTCACAAAGACAGGATGTTGAAATGGAGGCAGGTTTTCATGCTTTTTTGGCGATCTCAGGATACTTTGGCTTGGTTTTAATCCAGAACACTGGCAGAGTTGAACATTTTTAGGGTAACGTAACATCTTGACATGTGTCAAGAGGTTCCGGCTGAGGTTACCACAGACCGATGTATCCAGTCATTTTTCTGATTCTGATTCTGAGATGCAAGAGTATACTTAGGTACAATATTATATTATGTTGGACATAATATATATGGATGGATCACAGCCAACCCAGTTATTTTCAACACAACTCCTGGTCCTTGCATGGTCATGGTGGCCACAGCACTTAAAAGAATAAACTTTATAATTCTCAAAATTCTGACCCTTTGCTTTTTTATTAAAAGCATGTACTTGTACTTTTACTTTCAATACTTAAGTACATTTTATATCAGAAAAATACTTTTGATACTGAAGTACAGAAAATATTAGATACTTTAAGACTTTTACTCAAGTAGTATTTTAATAGGTGACTTTTACTTTTACTGGAGTAATTTTCCAGTAAGGTATCTTTACTTTTACTCAAGTACGGCTTTTGGGTACTTTATACACCACTGGTTACTGAGTTCTCTGGAAAAGATTATATTTGTCCCATCCATTGTTTCAATTGAACATTTACAACTAATATTATCAACTCACCACTGATAGCCCAAGGCCACACCTGTCAGCCTACAAGTTTAAACGCAAGTGTGCACACTGAATTAAAATATGAAGTTGACTAGCTGCCCGTAAACAAATCTTGGGCAACAGGCCCAGCAACTGTAGTAGCCTAAGCTATAAACCAGTGATCAATTAGTAATTATGTATACTATAATGTATCATAGCCCACTCAAATGATTAATTGATTAAACAGTGTAATGACTTAAGACAATATATTTATAGGTTACATAGTTCAAGTTGCCTACAGGAAGACTGGTACTTGAGGGCCGAATCACTTCATGCTGTACTCGTTATAACCCTTTTCCATGCTCGGTGCAAACTATTTTTATTTGGGCTAAAGATAAAATTAGTAGGCCTACTTTTACAGTTGACCTCTTTGGCATGTACATGAGTAGTACAGTACAGTGGCGTCCCTAGGCTAAAACATCCGGGGCTAAAGCCCCGGATGTTTTTTAATTAGCCCCGAATATTAATTTTCAAAAAAAAAAAAAATACGTCATTCACCCAAAACAGCGGCGTCAGGCAGCAGGCGCACTTGCAGTGTGCGCCCCCCTATTATACAAGTCGTCATTTAAGTTTCTCTTTCCTATAGAACAGGTCTACACCTTGTTCTGTTATTAAACAAACTAAACGGACGTATTTTATTGATCTTATCCGTCATTTCTGTCTCTAAATGGTCGCGTTAACACTTCTCCTCTGCTCTGCGATGCGCACAGACACGTGCGCGCGCACACACAGGTGAGCACTGAGCACACAACAGCGGACAGAGAGCGTCGAAAAATATGTCGCGTGAAAAGCAGACCGCTATATCGGAGTTTTAAACGCTCCCAGGGTGAAGATGGCAACAGCAGCTCTCATGAGAGGAACACCGGAGTTCTCCTCGCACCGGAGCAGCTCTCCTGCTCCAGGTGAAAGAGACAAAGTGCTCTTGTCTTCTACCAACAATGAGCTGCTGGCTTCACATATTACAAAAGTACAAAGTACACGGACATAAAACTAAGTCATTAATAAATACATGGAGAAATGCCTGTACTTTCGGGTAAATGGTTACGCCGTTAACAGGTTAAGCTTGCGCATGCGCGACTCGCTCGCTTATTTTTTGGCGTTTTGCCAGAAGTCTCCGTGACGTCCTTTCTGCTGCTGCGTCTCAAAACAGAAAACAGATCTCAACGTTGAACATGAATTGTATCAAATCTACAACCCTGTTTTAAAAAGATGTGTAGAGGAAAGCAGCGCACTGCTCCACTAATACTGATGCAACCTGATGCTCACATATCTGCACTCATTCTGTTTTGTTTGGCAACAAAATAAATAGCTTATTGTTTTCCACAATGAGCTATTTAGTAGTAACTAAATATTAGTATTTTTTTTTGCACAGATACAACTTCCTGTTCATTGATCTAAGTGATTGCAATTAAAACATAAAAAAAAAATTCTGATGGAGCAATCTGATTTACTTGAAACTTTAAGTGATTGCAATTTTCTTTATTCTGTTATTTATAAAAGCACAGATGGAATCACAAAATGTTATTTACAGAAAAAGTTTGAGAACCACTACTTTAAGTGTTTGTGTTGGTGGAGCACTATTAGCATTATTAGCATCTTATGTCTAAATATTATGTTAAAGAGTATGTTATGTTAAATAATGTTAAAGAATATGTAAAGAATAAATACATATGAGTATGTAAAGAGCATTAAATGTACAATGTAAACACTGTACATGACAAGATGCATGGTTCATTAAACATCTCAATGTTTACTGTTGCTGAATGGTTGCTGTTGGTATGTTCAACATGATGAATGGGGCATTTTTGTGCCTGGGCTATTGAGGGAAGTTTGTGAACATTGCTAGCCTATTTGGTATTAACTGGTAACCATGAAATGCCTCAATTCAATTCAGTCCAGAAGAGCAGGTACCTGTAGGGTATGTGGAGAGTGTTTCTATGTCTAAAAATGTCGCTGCTTCACTCTTCTGGGCTAAGCCCCAGATGTGTCAAAATCCTAGAGACGCCCCTGGTACAGTATCTGCATGGGTTCACACCACAAATGGTGCATGTCTTTTCTTTAATCCGTGTGTTAATGTTACTCCAGCAGAAGAACATTTAGAATATAAATATTAAGACATTTTAGAATTTCGGAATTGTTAAACGCTTTATGAAATATTGCCTATCCTTATTTTATATACATGATAGGACGCTTAACAATTCCTAACTGAGAAATGTATATTATCATGTAATTGAGAAACTGTGTTCGTATCGCTCACACAGAAATTGCCACGGTTGCAGCAATAACCTCTTAAACAATATGTCCAACAGAACTTGAAGGTAGCACAGCCTTGCACAAGCAGTTAAGCACTGCACTTTTAGCCCCGAGTATTGTCTTTCAGGCACTCCTTTCTTCGGGGCTGTTTACCGCTCCAACAAGCTCAGGGCCATTGTTGAGAGTTGGAGCAGCTACAAAGACAGTGTTTGTACACCCACACACACGGACGCGCGTACGCACGCACGCAAATGTAAAAGCAACTGTCTGACCAGTCAAACTCAGGGCTGAAAATATCCTACTACAAACGTGGGTTCGCGGGACTTTTGCTACGCGCATGCGCTGTATATTGAGTTTGGCGCGCGGGACTGACTACAAGGAAGTCTTACAGCTTGTGTCTGTTGTACCTGCTCCACACTGTCAATAACATTCACATCTGACTTTATTAGCTAAAATGCAAGGAACCAGCATGTGGAACCAGGGTGAGTTTAATGACCACACTAGTGTGTTCACAAAATGGTCAGGTCGGCTCGTTGACGTTGTCTAACGTTAGGTTGACGAACCGTTACTTCACGCTAACTTAGCTAACTTTCTTCGTTGTTGTTGTTGTTGTGTCTTGAAGGTGACACCACTTGGTGAACACGTCTGTTTTAATTTGGAAGAATATGCGGCCATTTATCTCAGCTGTCTATAACTTTTTCCCCCCTTTGTCAGGAGGATATAATGAGTCGAGTTCGGTCGGAGGCTACACTCAGTCTCCAGGGGGCTTTGCGTCTCCTGCCCTATCCCAGGGAGGGGAGAAGAAAGCGGTTCGTAACGTCACTGAAGTCTAATGTTACACAATTTCTTTATAATCCACTGAAAACATGAAACAGAGCAACACAAATGTACTGAGCATTAATCAAAACAACATCATCCCTTAAATTGCACGTTCGTATTTCGAATAGATTAGTTTGGGTTATCAGCCTATCAAACCCTGCTTTCCTACATCCACATTTGTTCACATCTTTTTGTGCACTGATGGAAAGACTGGCTGTGTGTGTTTGTTTTGCAGAGAACCCGTGCATCACAGATAATCCCCTGCACAGTGTCTCAGCTGATGTCTGCCTCCCAGGCTGATGAGGCCTTCAGAGTAGGAGATGTGGAAGTAGCCCAGGTAAAATGAATGAATGAATGAATGAATGAATATATACTTTATTAATCCCAGAGGTGAAATTTGATGTTGACGTAGCTGCAATTTACAGACAAAAATAAGATATAAAAACAACAGGGATGAAAGATATATATATATAATTAAATTGTTTAATTTAATTCCTAAATTGTTTATATATATATATATTGTTTTTTTTCTCATATATATATATATATATATATATATATATATATATATATATATATATATATATATATATATATATATGAGAAATAAACAATTTAGGAATTAAATTAAACGTAAACAATTTAATTATTTAAATTAAGTGCAAAAATGCAAAGTATGTATGTGTATATTAAGTGTGTGAGGTGTAAATAAAACAAAGATTGCAAAGATGACTTACCTGGCAGAACATGACAACATCTGTTGGAACAACAGGTGCCTCGTGGTGTAATTGCATTTGCGTTGACAATAAATAGTATTATAATTATTTCTTATCTGTTATTCAACTCTTTGGCTTCTAATGGTGGGCATGAAATAATAAAATGTCAAAAAATAGTGGAAAATGTTTATGACAATTTCTCTGAGATCTTTTAGATGACTTTTAAATTTCCTTTTTTTTGTCCAATCAACTGAAATGATTAGTTGATTTAAAATGGTATGCAGAATCATCAATACTTAAATTGCAATACATTTAAATTAGATTGAGCTTTTGACACTCACTAACAATTTTTGATCTCAATGTTGGATGACGGTTCATATTCTGTGTTTTAGGTTACCATTGTGGGTATCATCAGGAGCATAGACAAATCCATGACTAACATCCAGTACAAGGTCGACGACATGACCGGCGCTCCGATGGATGTGAAGCAGTGGGTAGACACAGAGGTCAGTGACTTTTATCCTTACACAAACCGTTTAAGCAATACTGCTGTTGTATTAAATCTCAAGCCCTTGTGATGGAAGTATGAATCATTTGTCTGTCAAATATAAACACTTGACACAATATTTATGTTTTTTTGTTTGACTGAGGTTCTTGGTGCACTTAAAGAGAACTGGTTTATTTTTGGATGTGACATCATTTGATTGCGTGAGTGGTAGTTACCAATAGGGATCACAACTGTCCATTTCTGGTCAAGAATGAGTTTCACTCTATTATTAACCTGAAGGAGTTTTAGCAGGAATTAAACACAAAACATCACAGATACAATAGTGTTGTCAAGCCAACATCAATATTCACGAGGTCACATTTGTCCAATGTATAATATATGCTTAAAAAACATAAATTAAGCAAGGACAGAGACAGTCATACCAGCATCAATTTAACAATATAAGATTGTATAACCCTAACTCGGACCAATAATCCCACACTTTTTGCCACAAGTAAACACGGCAAAAACAGAACATTGTTTTATTTCCTGTTTAGAAACTGAAGCATATCTTTGTTTGGTAAACTAAATAATTTAAGCCTCTTTATAATGCTGTAATGCTTGTTTTGGTATGTTTAGGACCCTGGTGTGGACAGCACTGTCCTGCCTCCAGGCACATATGTCAAGGTCTCTGGCAATCTGCGCTCCTTTCAGGTGAGTTTCATGTTCTAAAAATCCTCTCCACAGTACCCAGAAACAAAAAGGAACCACAGCTTTATGATATCTTGAGAAGCAATGTCTCCATGTGGCATTTGGTAGATATGCTTGCTTCATAAGCAGTTGTATTCTTGTGATGATGTTCTATTTTCAAGCAAGTAGGTTGTTGAAATAGGTCTGTGAATTCGGCTGTTTTTTAAATTGACTGAGGGTGTGAATCTTTGTCTTTCTCAGAACCACAGATCTGTCGTGGCATTTGGTGTGAGGCCCCTGGAGGACATGAATGAAATAACCTCGCATATGCTGGAGGTTGTTCAAGCGCACTTGGCGCTCAACAAACCTCAAACCATGGTGAAACATCTTTAGCATAAACCTCAGCAGTCTGTATTTATTTTTTCACACGCAAAGTGAGGAAGTCAGATTAGCTATCAATCTATGATGCTTTGTTCAAGTTAGTATCGAGAAAATCGGCATGAGCGTCCCATCACTTTAGAGATAAAGATGAGCTGGTAAAAAAACACACACACACACGCACTCATCAATGTGAAGCTAAAAAGCACGAACATGTTACCTTTGGCGAATATAAAGTGCCTGTTGTGTAGTACATTTGTTTTTAACAGCCTGTTTCCCAATAGTGGCATTTGCTCATTTCCCATTTCTGAGTATTTATCTTCCATCTATCTTTGGGAATGTCCTTTGTGCTGTTACCGAGAAATAGTTCGCCCAATTTTGTTTTGTTTCTCTTTCAGTCGAGTGCTGGAGGAGGAATGAGCAGTGATGTCACGCCTATTTCACGACCGGCCGTGGAAAGCACTGGAGGGAGCTATGCAGGTGCTAACGACATGATTAACAATGGGTTAAGCGCAAACCAGAATCAGGTGAGCCTAAATTATGTATTGATTTTAAGTTTTAGAATGCATTACTTTTAAATTGTCATTAATACATTTGACTGTTTTAAAGATCATTTATGGACTTTAGAGGTGGCAATTGAACAGATTTAAAAACTGTTTAACCAATGCAAAAAAGGAGAGAAGTTAGACTTAGAAGTTAAACACTTTTTTTGGGGGGGGGATAGAAAACAACAAACTCATTTTTACATAGTTTGAAGAAGACTGAGTTAAAACGGGCTGGCAGTGAGTCCATTTTCTAAGGACATTTTCATTTGTGTGCATTGATATTTTTTAATTATTACTTATTAATTACAATGCCTCTGTATTTGCAGGGTTTTATTGTTTTGTTTTTTACAAAGCTAAGCACATGTCGAATCTCTTTGTTTTTTTCTTCCCTTTTTACATGTGCTCAAAGAAAGAAGTTGCACCACACAATGCTCAGTCTCTCATACTTCCTGTCCCTCCTTAATATAGCAAATTCATTACATGAAAATAGTTTACTCGGAAAAAAGTTACGGCCGCCTCTGTATTTGCTGTTTAATGCTGTCTCCATGTTTTTAATGTCATTGTTTATCTCACAAGGTACTGAGTTTGATAAGAGGCGCCCAAGACCAAAAGGGCATCAGTGTTCAGGAACTGAAGCAGAGACTAGGTGGCATGAATATGAATGTCATAAAGTAAGCAAACTTTAAACTTCCACTTTAAATTGTAACTGCATAACCTGAGAAGTAATATTTACATTGTGGTGTTTTAGTGAATTTGGACAGTAGAGTCAGTTACTATATTGCAAACATTAACGACTTCTCCCTAAGGCTCATTGATAGTGAATTCATGATTTGCACTGTGTTTATATAAAATGGGCTTTGAAATATTATTCACATCTCCTTTTGTGCTTGAACAGGCAAGCAGTGGAATTCCTAAGCAACGAAGGTCACATCTTTTCCACCATCGACGAAGATCACTACAAATCAACAGACAACGATGATTAGACTCCTTTAGCACCAGTTATTTGAGTTTAATCCTATACTTGTCAATAGGTTTTAGAACTCAAATCTATCAACTAAATCACAACCTCTCTGTCCTGAGGGACATCCAGAGAATCCTTCTCTGTGAAGTTTCTGTGGTTGATGTTCGGTGAAGAAAGGTTTAGGTTCGACGTGATCTTTCCGTGTACACATCCTGTCATCCTGAGGTTGCTTCTGCTATTTTGCAAGTCCCAAAGGTGTTGCTGTTGAAGAAGCCGTTGTTAGCAATTAATAGTGTTGTTCAGTTTTTCCACCTTCATTGTAAAGCTTTTTGTAATTTTAAATATTTGGAATGTCAGTACTCAATATATTGTTGTCTATGTAACTTTACTTTTTCCAAAATTAAAAGATTATACAAAATGCAGTTGGGTCGTCTACCAGGTACTCTTGTTTCATAATTTAAACAGTCACTTTAAGTTATAGTTTTCTCACTTAATAATAATGTCTGTACAGTGGGCTTTGAAAATATTCAAGCCCTTTCACCTTAGTTGTATTTAACCTTGACCTGAGATGATTACAACCCCCATTTCGCATTACGAACAACAATTCGGGTACATTTATTAACATATAAATACAGAAATATATAATTTGCATGTATACATAGCTGTGACACAACAGACCTTTGCATCCGGTATCTTAGGGTCACACTTGAGATGATTGGCTAAATTAAGTCCATCTGTGGCAAATTCAGTTTGAGCAGGATGCAGAAATGTAGACCAACACATCTGTCAACAAGGTTGCACTGGTTCACAGCTTTGAATAAACCACATAGGTCTGAGATGATTATGAAACCACTTTATTAGGGATGATACATGTCTTAAATACCAAATAAAACTACAGACAAGTAGTACACAAAATATTTTTTACAGTACATAAAATATATATTTTTTTGATATTTATTTGGCACTGACTCAAAACCATCAAGTACAAATAGGATTTGATACTATGTGTGGCACCTTTTTGTATTCTCAGATCATTCGTTTGCTGTCACAACTGGGAGCGCTTCCGCTATTGTATTACCATTATTACATGGCCATGTTTGTGAGAAGCTGCACATTCAATTAAGACTTGTGCCTCCCAGACTGGTTTGAGCATTTTCTGTTTAGAGTTTGTATATGTTTATACTAAAGGAGGTTTCCATATACATCAAATGCCTTTGCAATAAAATGTAATAACTCTGTGAAGCTTGTAAATATGCATTATTTCAAGGCTGTTGTTTTTGGTGTTGTGATTTGACTATATTATACTGGAAGGTGTTGCTGATGTTCCAGGAAGGACTATGTACAACAACCTCTAAGAATTGCACAGTACAGTATAATGGTATTCTATGCAAACATAAACAAATAAGACCATATGGCTAGAACCAAGTTTGAACAAATGTACTTTCTCACACTTTCAACAAATACTATAACAATAAATACCGGAAAAGGTCATATTTGTTCAACCACAGTTTGTGACACAGCGACAGCCAAGAATTTAAACGGAAATACTCATGTTGGCAAACATTTGCAAAATAAAGTGTCCAACAGGGCGACCCATTAATAGTCACAAACATCTACGCAGGTGTAAATTATCTTGTGGTTCTTCACAGACGCAGTATACTGTCAGGAGATAAAAGCTGAATAATTGTATATTTAATATTTATGAAATATCTAACCTTAAGTTAAACCGATTATTTTCAGAATGAAATTAAATCACAATGAGTTTCAACAATATTTAGGATTTCATGGACAGGTTGCTTGGTCTGACTAACGTCTCACAATATAAGTCACATTGGTACAATACAAAACAACTATTCAAGATAAGAGAGCTTAAAAACTGCAATAAGACGTTCTCCTTTGTCATTCTTAATTTAGGCCCACCACATGTGATCTTCTGCTGCACAAAACTTTAGTAAAACATGATATTCTCTTGTGCTTTCTTCACTATTACTGCAAAACTCTCATCCACAGTTTCATAGTCATGGTCGCTGTCCACATCTTCTGCGTACTCACACAGCTTCACTAAAGAAGAAGGGGTACAGTTAATCAATCAGTAGTATTCAATATTACAAACAGCATGAGGATGAATTGAAAAGTCTAGTTAAGGTTCTGTCATAGATCTCTATATTTGTCCATAAATATAGAAAAATACATTTTAATAATCTTAATACAAATGATAAAATAATGTCAGAATTGTCCTTTAAGTGTTTCCAGTATGGCTGTAATCTATGTGATAAGAGTCTGCAGTAAGAGATTCACCTTGTTTCATCGACTCCTTCCTTTCCACATAAGTGTTTGGCAGAGCCTTGCCTGTTTTCATCTCGGCGGCTGCGTGCTTTCGGGGTACAACTGGTGGAGGTTGATCATCCAAGATAGCCTGCACAATTAGAGGAAGTCCGAAACGTTCAGCTTCATTACACGCACAACTTATTTACCACAGCAAAAAGAGGAAGCATCATGTATTTGCATGGCATGCTTCTGACCGGTTTGAGATTTCCCGAAAGTCACATTGTGAGAAAACGTGTTTATCTGAGACAGAAATCATACTGTGTTTTTTTTTTACAGAGCAACATGATGTTAACAACTACATCTCAACCACAATAGATTCCTAATAGCACTCATAGATGACTGTGAGTAGATGACTGTTATATGAAAAGCAGTACTTACTGGAGGTGGTGGAGCTGGGGGCCTTCTTTTGCTATTCAAAGTCAAATTGGCTAAGTCCTTGGTTGGGACTGTTTTGTCTGGTCTGTGCTTGGACTTGGCTGCCTTGGATGTTTTCTTTGATGATTTTTCGGAAGACTTCGAAGATGACAGATTTCTCTTTGGTGGTCGAGGTGGAGGAGCTGCATCTGAATTTCCCTGTCTGCGATATTCATAAAAGAAGGTGTCTGTCACCTCTGTAACCCGATCCACATGGCACTTAGGCGGTTGACCGCTGGGCCACGGCAGGGCTTGCTGGGTAAAAGAGACGGACATAGAGAGCCACTGGGTTGGGATCTCGAAACAGTGGTCTGGCCTGTGCAGAAAGCTTGCCTGGATGGTGGGCTCTAACATGGCCCCCTCTATTCTGAGACACGCAAACCCAACCAGGGGATCAGTCTCGAGTTCGGTGTCCCGGCTCACCACTTTCACATCCAGCGGCAAACTAAACTCCTTACCCAAGTCTTTGAGTCTGTACTTCTTGTTATCAGCTAGCACTTCCACAAAGTGACCCTGCATGTACAGAGGCAGACAAATCTCCTCTTTCTCATCCTTCTGCTTGACCTCCTCGTCGTCGTCATCATCATCATCATCCTCATCATCTGGCTCTTGGAGACGCTGACACAAAAGAGCCTCGACGACCTGCTTCTGTCCCAGGCTGCTTTCACAAGGCAACTCCATCGTTTCGAAGCGAACAACCTCCAGCCGTTCGCCCACACTGAGGGCAGGCAGGCCTTCCCCATCATCTTCCTCGCAGCTCCTTGTTACACTCACCGTCAGACCCGGTGCCTGCATGAAAGCGACATACAGCTCGTACACTGAATTAAACTCTCTTGGCCGCCTCCGAAATCGTCCACCATACTGCTGAGATACCAGGAAGTACTGCTGTGTCTTTCGGCTCTTTAAGCTGGATAATAAAATCAAGGCAGATGTTCCTATCTTGTGGAAAATGATGTGGCTGTTCTTGCTCAGTTCGGGCAGCCAGCTGCACCTGAACAGAGAGTGGGATTCTGGGCCCTCCAGTATCTCTGCTACTACAGGGAAGGATTCCTCCGGCTGGGAAAAAACCTCTGTCAGACTGAACGGGGTCACAAAATTCACATCATTGCACATCTCTGTGACATCGACCACATCCACTTCTAAGCTGGAGGGGAACTTCAAGATGTTTTTTCTCACTGTAAAAAACAAATGAGAGGAATTATGTCAAAACAATTTAGTAGAGGAACTTGATGAAGTACAGTGTGCTTCTTCAGTGACGGAAGATATATTCAAAACCTTTACAAAAAAACTAGTAAAAGTATACAGTGGAAAACTATGAATGATACTCATTAATGAGATCATCATTAGGTTTTTAAGATCTTAGCCGGGACACTTTTTTTGGGGTATAGGAAGGAAGAAGAAAACAGATGGGGCAAATAAGGCCTTTACAACATATGAACAAACAAAAAGTCAACAGAAAAGCACTCAGTAGTAGTGGAGGACACATGAACGTAAGCAAGCAAGAACAACTTTAAAAAAACACCGAAAAAATGGGTATGGGAAAGGGCAATTTACACACAAAAAATGTTAATCAATTTTGATCAGGTTTACAATGTGAAAATAATAATCTGCAAAATGCAGATAACTTTAATTATTTTCAATAAAAAAATGGAAGTAAGTTATTCTCACAGTTCATGACGGCCTGGACCTGGTATACTGGGCTGAGGGCAAGAGGCCGTTTACTCTTGGTGGTGTTCAAGAAGCGAAACTTTCGACTGCGCAGGCACGGCGAGGACATGATCTCCAGCAGAGTGAAGCGCTCCTCACTTTCACATTCCCTGAACTCCCCTTTAGAAGAAAGTGGGAAACACACATCCGCAAAGGCTTCCTGTTGTCCTCGAACATGGCAGCGCACCTGATCCTCCTTGCCCTCATGCCGCTCAATGGAGAGCACCGTCAAAGCTTTCTCGGCCCCCAGTGTGAAATCGCCAACGGTAATCTTGGAACGGCTGGTGAAAGTGAAGGGAAGGCAGGATTCCAGGCCCACGGGCCTCAGGCTCACCATCTCCTCGAGTGTACCGTATGGCATCTCCTCTGGAACAACCTGGAACAAACCTGAGGAACAGCACCAAGTGTCAGTGGGCAGCGATGAAGCCAAACTAGCCGTTCTCACAAGAATCTTGTCTGAAGACCAACCTTTGTGGTTGATAGGCAGCTCGAACGTCTCATTGTTGTCGATGTCGTCACAGCAAACTGATAGGAGCTCAATGCCAATGACCTTTATTAGATCCCCAGTGGAAAAGCACACTTCACTTCCAGAAAGTTCATAGATAGACCCTGAAACGGAGATTGAGAATTTTACCAAAGAGGGACTAAATAACAAAATCAGTAATGAGCAGATATATCAGGTATAAATAACATGCTTTCTTGACGCAATTCTCAGCAAATACATTTTTACAATTACCATTCATGACCAATAACTCTTTAAACTAAAACAAAAGCTCAATAACGTCTCATTTGGGGTTGAGAAAAGAAAAAAACATGCATACTATATAGATACAAACGAATGCAATAGATACAACCAGACACAAAACAGAAATCCAGGCAGGTTAGAATAGCTAATCTCTTCAGATAATCACTAATCTTTGTCTTCATCTAACCTCACAGTTTCGGTTCTCAATGAACAAAGCCATAAAATGCTTACCTTGAAAATACACTCCAGAGCAAACTTGTAGAATTTTTGGCAGACAAGAGTTGTCCAATGAAGCAATGCATTGTTGAAGTGGCAAAGCAGTCATGCCTGCCATCACTGTTGCCTCAGTGCGTTGCAATCAAAAGTGAAGGCAAACAGCACATGTCAAGTGAAGCACAAAAGGAGGTGGTTGCTTTCTCAGTAAGAAACCACAAATGTGAATGAGGAAGTTGGATCTGTTTGCACAGTGCTTGCATTCACAGGCAGAGGACAAGTGGTATCACATATTCTTTTGTGAAGTTGTGAAAGAAGATGTCCAAGTTATCTGTTATCTGAGAGACTCTGTTATTCATTTAATTTCAGCATGATTTGCTAATAACCAAAGCAAATAGAACAAGATACACTAGGATATATACCTTTATTAGGAAATGTGTCATGTTCGTGTTTGTGTCTGTGTTTGATAACTGCTAATGTGCACACATAATATTCCTAAAAAGTTACATACTCCACTCTCAAATTGACAAATGTGATTATTTTCGATAAAGATTGTTTCAGGGTCTAAAACAACCCCCAAAAAACAATCTAGTTTTTGAATATCAAGATGGACAACTTGGCCAAACACAAAGTTCTGTTACACAGCACTGACGCCAAAACACAACAATAATAGTTGTTACTTGACAGGAAGGACGGACATATTTACTCCAGCTGAGCAAGAAAAGGGTTCTTTGAGTCTGACACTTTCATGCAGGGAATGTACCCTGTCAAACTACTTAAGTATTCTGCCCCTGTATGGTGGAAAAGAATGACACCTTCACTTCCTGTAGAATAAACTAGGCGTCCTCCCACCTCTGTGACATGAAAAAAGCAGCCCCTCACCCTCAAACCATTATCTCCCCACAACAACACGAATCTGACACATTTTTATAAAACATTTTACTGCAGCATACTTATTTTGAGACAGAAATCTGGGCTCTGAGAACCCCTAGTGGTTATGGAGGGAATTCAAAGTTGTTCTTGTTCACTTTAATTCCCCTCAGTTGATGTTAGCGCAGTGACAATTGTAACCAAGTTCAGCATAAATTGTGTGGACAAAATGCATATTAATAAATCTATTTGGTGTTCTATTTTGGATGCAATGTGTTAGAACTGGGAGACAACAACTCCCAGTAACCCAAAGTGACGTTTACCCAACATGCACTTCGGCTATGAGAAGATGAGGCAAGATGGCGACTAAAATAAGCAAAGAAAGTGCTCCTCCTTTTGATTGTCCATCATGGTGAGAAAATCCACATGCTAATGTTGTAACTGTCTGTTTGTAATGCAATACCAGATGCAAATGGAAAAAGCAGCGTTCACTCATTCATATAACTGATCTTGTACTCAGAGATAAGCTTGTAGTAACTGTTGCTAGCGTTAGCAACTAAGCCAGCTAGCAAGCTAACTCGTTCACGTTGGTCTTAATTTACAAATGGCGTGAGGTTCTTTCTGTCGTTTTTAAAAGAAGATGCTTCACGTATTTCATTTTAAGGGTGTCTGTTATCAGCAGAAAGGGCTCAGTCGTTGCATAGTGTGTTTTTAACATGCATTTGTCTTTTGTCTTAGTCTTTTAAAAGCATTGCAATAGATGACGACCGCTAACGCTGCAAACGTTTCCATGAGACGACTAGCTAACGTACAGGTCCTTCGTCACAAGCACTCGTTTATTATGAATGGACCTTTAAGCATGCCAAGAGAAACATTGTTTGGCTAATGATCTATTGTCATGATCAACGTTGCACAAATGCCGGGACTTGTGGACTTTGTAAATGTTTAAAACGTTCACCAAGTGTTTTCTTTCAGGGCAGGCAAGCCGCCTCAGGGGCTTCATCTAGACGTGATGAAGGGAGACAAGCTGATGGAGGTAACTCGACCTGTTTTACTTGAGGTCACGGTGGCCTTTCCATCAGCCCGCTGTTGTTGTGAACTCGAGTTAATGCATGTAATGGATCATATTATGGGATGTAAACGCACCAGATACGAGCCTGCAGGTCCACACTGTCCCAGGTGTGTTTGCACAGTGGGACTTTCTTTGGCTGCATGGCTTCAAACGGTGCAAGAGCAGATTACGCCCTGAGATTTAAGCTTTTCAGTGACAAGCAACACTGTTAAGTTATGGATCAGAGGCACAAAGAAGTTGTACGTACCTGTGAACCAGTTGTTTGAAAGACCTTGATTCTTCCCCTAGAAACTGATCATAGATGAAAAGAAGTACTACTTGTTTGGAAGGAATCCGGACTGGTGTGACTTCACCATCGACCACCAGTCATGCTCACGTGTACATGCTGCCCTGGTCTACCACAAACACCTGAAAAGGCTCTTTCTCATCGACCTCAACAGCAGTAAGACATCATTCACAATCACACTCGTATACTCGTGTTATATTTAGAACCAGTGTCAGGAAAGGTTGGACATACATATGCTCACTGCTGAAATACTAACCTGCAAAGAATTTTTTTTTCTGGCAAAGAAATATGTGAGAGCTTAACACAAATGAATTGTCAACTATTTTGATAATACATACAGTTCTAAAGTTCCAACTTTGTCAATGTGGGGTTTTCTAGCTTTGTATCCTAAATACCTGTAAATGTAATAGTTTTGTTTCGGACTGTTGAACTAAAAAAAAGCTATTTCCCTTTTGGCTTTGGGATCTTCTTCTTTTTGGACATTTTATAGACAAAGCAATGAATAGCTTTGCATTAAATGGATTGCCACCAGAACTAAATCACATTTGATTCAGTTCCACGATAATTTAAAAACTATGAATTACCTGTCTTACCGTTTTTTAAACCACTTTGTGTGATTTTCACCATTTTAGCCCATGGCACTTACCTGGGACACATCCGTCTGGAGGCACACAAGCCTCAGCAAGTTCCCATAGACTCAACAGTATCTTTTGGGGCCTCAACAAGGACCTACACCATCAGAGAGAAACCCCAGACCCAAGGCACCGGCGGCACAGGAGACAGTAAGACGGGAGAGGACGAGGAGCTGAAAGGACTGCTTGGGCTTCCAGAGGAAGAGACAGAGCTGGAGGTACATTGGGTTTCTTGATAATAACAATATTCTCATGCGCTCAAATATGAGTTACACAAAAGGAGAAAGAAAATGGCTGCACCATGTCTGTTAATTATCAAATGTTTTGCCCACAAGGTAGACTGCTTATCGGCTTTATGAAGTCTAACATTTTGTGTTTTTGATTGTATGAGTAGTATTAACGCAAAATGCACTTTCTATAATTGAAATGGAACATAACATTGGCAAATATCTAATGATGATATAACCAGTTTATGCCTATAGTGTCTTTTTCCTTAGTGTTATGACGCTACTTGTTATTACCTTGTTCAGGCTAAGATATTGCTGTCTTGTAAAGTAGTAATATCTTGATATTAATGCCTGTCTGCATCCTGCCAGAACTTGACAGAGTTCAACACAGCTCACAACAAGCGCATCTCCCTACTGACTATTGAGGAGGGTAATTTGGAAATCCAGAGGCCGAAGAGGAAACGGAGGAACTCCAGGGTTACCTTCAATGAGGACGACTCCATCATCAACCCAGGTATGGATCAAAGATGAGGCTGTATTGAAGTAAACACAAAGAAACCCTTATACCGTGAACAACTTTGTGTTGAAACAACTCATTTTTATACATTCTTTTTGTAAATTATTTTAAGATTCTTGTGTGACGGTTTTACATCATGTAACCTGAGAAGGAAGTTTAGAGGATTTTAGTTTTGACCTCAGCCAAGTCGTTTACTGACGGTAAACATAATAAAGGCAATTTGTACGAGGTTTGGAGCATTTCCATTGCTCTCAACATTAATATGGTTGCGTTGCAGCTAACAGTGTAAACTTCAACGAAAGGGTCAGATCTAACAGTGTTCGGCTGAGAGGGAACCGGAGCTAATAACGCTGTCACGACCGACAGCGTAAACGCAGAAGTGTAGCACCCACGCTACACTTCTGCGTTTACGCTGTCGGTCGTAACAGCGTTGTTAGCTGTACACGTCATATAAACGCAGTGCAGAACGACAGCCATAAACTAGTGGGGCGCACTCACATGCACAAACCTTCACTAAAAGCATGCACTGCAGCCCGCCTACGTCACCAAATCAAGGAGAAGCTCAAATTACAACACAGAGGGACAGTGCCGTCATTCTCTGCTCAGGTAGACATTACTCCACTGCTTGTTTGTAGCTATATTCATGCTCTGAATATACATTTTACAGGCTTCTTACGGTCATGGAAAACCTGGAAAAGTCATGGAATTTAAAAATGGTTATTTCCAGGCCTGGAAAAGTCCTTGAAAAAAATACAATCTCAAACGTTTTGGAAAAGTCATTGAAATTTGTCATATGTTAATGAAGTTCATTTACGCAGAGTTTGAAATAATTAATATGCTTTTAAAAGAAAGACGCTCAAAATATAAGCAGGCATACATACAGGCATCTATATACATGTTTATTCTTTTAATCAAACTATTGTCTCATTCATTTGTCATTTAAGGTATACTGTATGCTTTGGAACTCTCCTTGTTACTTTAAATGCTACATTTTTTCACTTTTTCATGTTTACACCGAGATTTCACAAAATGTTTGGTCATGGAAATTTGGTTTAAAGTCATGGAAAAGTCACGGAAATCTAATGGTCAAAATTTGTATGAACCCTGATTTTAGCACCAGGAAGTAATTTCTTGAATTAATTTCAATGGAAGGTTGTTTTGGGGAGGGGCCTCACATCATGCTGTAAATATATACATATGTGATAAGATATGTGCATGTCTGCCTTTTTTTTTTCAGGGAAGAAAAAGATTCCTTGCTCTTTTTTAACACTTGTATTTTAATGACTTACAGAGGATATAGACCCCTCGGTTGGACGGTTTAGAAATATGGTGCAGACTGCTGTCATCCCCATCAAGGTAAGCTTTGTTTTAGTTTTTTTCCCCACACACACCACACATTACAGTGCTGTATTTAAGCAAAAATAATAACTTATAACATGTGTAGCTCACTAGATGAGCATGACACCAGCATTCTCAGAATGAGTGGTTCTGAGCTGTTTCAACCAAAAGTAGTGTGCTCATCAGACGTATAACCTGCAAAGGTAGTGATGTGTGCCTTGGAATATGTATCACCAGTGATGTTAATACACTGTCATGTCTGATGTCTGCCACAGAAACGCAGATCAGAGGGTCACAACACTCTTGGTCTGGATGACCTGACTTCGAAGCGCATCCACAGCTACAACTTGGGTGGTGGTCTCTATGGGGACCTGCCTCCCACCAGTCACGAGAACCTGCCAACAGGAGCTCCAGGAGGTGCTTCTATGCAGGGAGGGCTTCCTCTGCCCTTCCCCAATCCAGCGCCAGAGGTGGACCTGGCCCCAGAGGCTCCCCAGCCCCCCGTCACACTCAACCCCACCCCTGTCACAGCCCCCTACCTACCAGAGACACACAACGAGCCACGCAAAAAGAAGTATGCCAAAGAAGCTTGGCCGGGCAAGAAACCTACCCCTTCACTACTCATCTAACAATTTCTCAAAGCTGCTGACTCAGGTTACAAGCAGATACATCAGGGACTGTGACCTGGCTGAGGTGGAGTCATTCACATCTCAAATGTTCTTTTTTTAATTTGTCGTGTTACTCCTTGTCATCACAAAAAGGCACCACACAATTCCTTTGTGGTCTTTCACAAGATATCACCAACATTGATTGCTACGTCAGCAGTTGATAAGTTGGCAGGAATACAGCAGAAGCTTGTTGATTGCACAATTAACATCAATTTACAAGACTTGGCAGTTAGCGTTTGAGCCTCAGAGGTGCAGTTGCCTATGTTTGTTTGTGAGTGATGGGCTACATGGATATGGCTGTTTTGGATGTTAAGTTGTGTTTTGTTTTGTTTTCTACTAATCACTTTTTCAACATTTTTTTCACTCCGTCAGTGTTTTGGAAAATGCTGTTAAACAAATGGTAAACAAAGACTTTTATATAAAATATTTTACTGTGAGAAGTCAGGAAAGTCGGAGAATCCAGACATGAAGTCAGTTTCTATCAAAACACAGGTTTGCTTTTTATTTTGAAAACCTCTTGATATGTGAAGCCTTTCCATTACATGTATTAGACCAATATGACATCAATTCAAGTGTTTTGTGTTTGTCCAACAAGCCACTAGATGGAGACTTGTGCTCAATTGTCAACGTTTTCAGTGAGGTTCAGCTGCAGACTTGCAGGTACTATTGTTTATGGCCTGTTGCACCAACCTCAACATGTCAAAGTCCATTTGTGGCACTCCATGAAACTTCTAGTTACTGATTTGGATTCTTCTGCAGATAAAAGCCACTTGCCCTGTCCAAACAGTATGTTGACATATGTCCTTTAGATTTTTCCCAATATATATATTGAGTTTTAAATGGTTTGTAGTATACTGTAAATACAAGAATTTACAGTTTTCTATGTTGGCAGTTAATTGGACTATTATGTAGTCACGGAATATAGTTTAAAATCGAAACGGCAGCACAGTAACAAATACCAACTCTGCGGCAATTTTTTTAAAAAGGTAGTAAAAACACAGGTTTGGTTTTAGTATGTTTTAATGGTCATGTAGCTTGGTCAATATCTTTCACTTGCAAAAGAGTACAGTGCAGTTTATCCAGTTAACTGTTCATATTTAGTTTGCCCTGAACTGACTTGACATAGGAATCATCTTTGCACAGTAACAAAAAATCAGTTATTCGTGTCAAACAGGTGGAACATTATTTAATTTTAAAGTTTAAAGGTCCCATGAAATGGTATTCTTACTTAATTGGTGGTAAATATGCAGCTTAATCACAGGGCCATCATGATGCCTCTTGAGAGGTTGTTGGGGGGGGGGGGTGGTATAAGACCGCAAGCTATCAATCTTATTTTAAACAAAAAGGGGCAAGTAGTTCCAAGAAAGGAAGGTTGAGTTGATAGAACATGCAGAAAGATCAGATGGCCTTAATGGTTGGACTTTAAAGTTCTCTTTTGGTCTAGCATGAGGTCACCACTAAAGATGAGCGGTTTTATGGATCGTTCAAGTTTCCATTTCATGGGATCTTATAAGTGAAAGGTTGGATATCAGAGATCAACAAAAGACGAGGTTTCACTTGTACAAACCGCTGGTGACTTTGTCCTTGTGGATTTTGTAATCATATGACTGTAAATAAAAATGAATTACTTTTGACTTAACTCTGCAGTATTTTCAGCTGTGATTAAATATTGTTGAATTGTATCTGTATTCCCTGAAAGGTCTTCTAAGGGGCAAGTAATTTGACAACCTCTCAGCAAACAGACTAGGAACAAAGACCTTATTCTGTAGGTATTCATTGATCAGATACCTCGGGAGTACTTTGGACCGGCTTCATAAGTCAAACTTTACAAAGAGGCAGAGGCAAATACAACTTGAACTTTGAACAGCAATTTTTTTTATGAACACGAGAAGAAGAAAGTCAGCTCCAACTTTTGGCGTTTTGACCTGGTCGTGATCAACCACGACAAAATATATTATGGTGGATAATGCATTTACAGATGAAGACATTTTAAACTTATTTGGTGCAAATGTCTTGCCACAATATAGGTCTTATTCTTTTTTTTTCAAATATGAAGTGTAAAAATGTCTCAACTGTTCCAGTGAGACGAATATTCTACAATACAAATACAAACAACTAGTAATTTCTCCCCAAAATGTTCAGCCACTAAATAAAATACTTCAGTTATTTATTACATTATTAGTGATTTTATGTCAGACTTAAGATTTTAGATGTATTACTCTTGTGGGTGTACAGGTTTGATCTTGATGTGGATGCCATTGATTGAGCGAAGCACCAAACTAGCTATTAACTTGGGCTTCTGAGTGGGGTCCTCTATCAGATGGTATCTCTTCAGAGTCAGGGCTGTCGCCACTTTCAGCTCATTCATGGCAAAGTTTTGACCAATGCAGTTTCTGAGTGGGGAAAACAAACAATTTGAGGAATATGATGATACATATAATGCTTTAAGGCAACAAGAGGACAGCAACATGCCATGACCAGTGAATTTAAAGTAAAAACAAAACAAACAAGGGTTGTTTTATGGTCAAAGAAATCATATCAACAGTCAGTACCAACTAATTCTCATTATTTTTTTATTTGGATTGACGTTAATATAAGAGATAAAAAGATATGGATACCAAATGTAGCTATTGGCTCTGTGATGGAAGATTTTCTCTGTCACTCAGGGAAGGAGGACTAAAGTCTCAAGAATCAAAGTTGTCTTTGTCCGTTTATTTCGTGCAAGAAAGGAGGAAACATGTAACAGCTACGTAAGGCAGTCTGCAGCAAGATTTCTTCGACATATGAAAAAGTCACTAGCATATTTATGCATATCGGAAGTAACACCTCTTTTTAGTTGAACACTAGTAGAACTGAACTAGTCTAAACCAGATATGGTTTAGACTAGTCCATGCGCGCTTTCTGTATAAAGAACGGGAGTTCCCTGTATGCGCTTGCAGTCTGTGCGATGATTGAGCCTTTACTGCGCAGATAATAAATACTTCAAAGACAACTTCTGCTTTTATTTCAGCCCTGAAAGCATGTATAAGATGTTCCACCATACTGGTGATTTATAATCTTTACCTAGCAACACGCCTTTCCAAATTGGTTCTTACTGCAGGGCAATTGGGTTGTAAAGGGTTTCTTTTATATTGCCCATAAATGAATGTCCAGTCAACGAGTGCATTGTTTTTCTGCTGGTAGCAAGAGTTGTTTCCTAAAATCCAAAGATTTTCAATAAAGTATTTTCTCTTGGGGTTTGTGCATTGTTTTAAATTGGATCAATCCAAGGATACACTGAGTTCTCTTTGTCACTTTAACCCCAGTTTTTATTGTGTCAGTGAAAAGGGAGGCTGGTGTTAGCTACACAGTCACACACTGCAAAGCGATTAGACAGAGTGTAGCTGTGTCCCAGTCCAAATGATCAGGTGAGGACATACCTTGGCCCTGCTGAGAAGGGCACGAATGCATGTGGGGACCTCTTGGAAACATTCTCCGGAAGAAAACGCAGAGGGTCAAACTCCTAAAAGAAAAAGAAAAAACACTAGTGTGGCATAAAACCCCCCTTTTTTAAATGTGTCCCCTGAAAATCTTTCGAGTTAATGCCCCTAATACAGTGAGAGAATACACAGTGGCAGATAGGGTCACTTTTTATGTAGAGGCAGGGTGTCGGGCCACCACAGCAAAGAGTAAGATATAAGTTTACTTTTATCATCGATTCTATGTACACCATCATATCACAAAGATTTTGACTTACATGAGGGTTTTCCCAGACAGCTGCATTCCTGTGAATCCCAAACACACTTGTTCCAATAAAAGAACCTACAAATGTGAAAAAATATAAAGTGTTTTAGTACAACTGGTTTTACAGTCTCTGCACAATCCAAAATTCCATTTAATATAGGCAAGGGAAGGCAAGGCAAGTTTATTTGTATAGCACATTTCATCAACAAGGCATCAACACATAATGCAGAGAAAACAGGATTTAAAAACAGTCAAAAATAAAAATAAAAATTTGAATTAAAGTTGCAGTGCAGTTTAAGAAATAAAATGCAGTAGTGAGATGCAGCAATTGAATCTGGTTCAATTAAAGGCAACAGCAAACAGAAAAGTCTCCAATCTGGATTTAAAGGAGCTGAGGGTCTCAGCAGACCTGCAGCTTTCAGGAACCTTGTTCCAGATGTGTGGAGCAGAAAAGCTGAACGCTGCTTCTCCATGTTTAGTTCTGACTCTTGGAACAGAAAGTAGACCAGTCCCAGACGACCTGAGGGGCCAGGATGGTTCATAAGGTAGCAGTAGATCACAAACATACTTAGGCCCTAAACCATCCAGTGCTTTATAAACTAGCAGCAGGATTTTAAAGTAAATTATTTGTTTGACAGTAAGCCAGTGCAAAGACCTCAGAACTGGACTGATGTGATCCACTTTCCTGGTCTTAGTGAGGATTCTAGCTGCAGCGTTCTGAATCAGCTGCAGCTTTCTGATTTACTTTTTACAGAGGCCTGTGAACACACCGTTACAGTAGTCAAGTCTACTGAAGATAAATGCATGGACAAGTTTCTCAAAATCCTGTTGAGACATAAGTCCTCTAACCCTTGATATATTCTTCAGGTGATAGTAGGCTGATTTTGTCTTGATATGGCTGTTCAGGTTGAGGTCTGAATCCATAACTACACCTAGGTTTTTAACATCAGTGATTGAAGCTGAGCGCTCACTTTTAATCATTCATCCTTGGGACCAAAAACAATTACTTCTGTTTTATCTTTATTTAATTGAAGAAAATTATGACACATCCAGTTATTGATTTATTCAATGCATTTAGCCAGCCCTTGTATGGGACTATAGTCCCCTGGTGATATAGTTATGTAGATGTGTGTGTCATCTGCATAATTATGATAACACACTTTGTTGTTTTTCATAATCTGAGCCAGTGGAAGCATGTAGATGTTGAACAGAAGAGGCCCCAGTATTGAGCCTTGGGGAACACCACATCATAGTCAGCTCTGATGTGTAATTCGCTACCGACACAAAGTATTGTCGGTCCTTCAAGTAGGATTCTAACCAGTTAAGTGCTGCGCCAGAGAGTCCTACCCAGACTTTCAGTCTGTCTAGTAGTATGTCATGATCGACCGTGTCGAATGCAGCACTGAGATCCAGTAATACTAAGACTGAAGTTCTGCCACTGTCTGTGTTTAAGTGGATGTCGTTGAAAACCTTAACAAGAGCAGTTTCAGTACTGTGGTGCTGACGAAAGCCGGACTGGAAGACATCAAAACAGTTATTTTCGGCCAAGAAGTTGTTCAGCTGTTGAAAAACCACTTTTTCCATTATTTTACTTACAAATGGGAGGTTTGATATTGGCCTATAGTTTTTCAATATTCCGGGGTTTAAACTAGCCTTCTTTAGAAGTGGTTTAATAACTGCAGTTTTTAGGGCTTGTGGGAAGACACCTGAAAGAAGGGATGTCTTTACAATTTGTAAAAGATCAGTGGTCATGCAGTGTGAAATATTTTTGAAAAAGTGTGTTATAGAATATCCAAGCAGCAGGAGGAGGTTTTCAGATGTTGAATACCGTCTTCTAGGCTTCTTTGGTTGATAGAGTGAAATTGTGTCATGATATTTGAATGGATGCTATTTAAAGATGGGGACAACACATATCCTGTGGTTGGTGTGGAGCCACCGACTGCTTGTCTAATTTTCTGAATTTTGTCAGCAAAATAGGAGGCAAATTGATTGCATGCCCAGTTGGATTGGAGCATAGCAGTTACCGAAACTGGAGGGTTTGTTAGCCTGTCCAAATTATAATAATTACGAAGTCCCTCTTTATAGATACCACAGTGAACCTGTAGATTAGTTTTTCGCCACCTACGCTCAGCTTTCCGACACACTCTTTTCTCTATTCGGACCAGCTTAGCATTTCTCCAAGGGGATCTTTTCTTACCCAAGACAACCTTCACCTTCAAGTGGGTGCAATGGCATCAATAACATTTTTAACTTTAGAATTGAAGCCATCCACAAACTCATTGACTGAGATGCAAGAGAGGGCTGGTGTGGAGGAAAACTTCTGAATAAATAGTTCACTGGTGTTTTCAGTGATGTAACACTTTGTCACAACCTCGGTTTGGACATTTGCGTGCAGGGAGATTGCACTCTCAAAGAAAACATAGAAATTAACAGAGAGTGCAACATCAGTCACAGCTACCTTGGAAATGTCCAGACCTTTGGTGATGATTAGGTCTAAAGTGTATCCCTTGTTGTAGGTGGGACCTGTTACATGCTGACAGTGGCGGTTCTACACGTAATTACGCCCCGGGCGAGACCCCCCACACACGCGACCCGCAGACGGCACCCCCCCCAGCAAGCAGGGCCACCCGCAGCCGCAGGGGGCGCCAATCTGCCAATTCCCCACACAGTGATATGATAGATAATGGAAAACCGCTTCGCGGACCAGATGATATATATATATATATATATATTTTTTTTAAGTGGTCGTGCCGCCCCCCACGTGTCATGAAAAAGTGCCGCCCCGGGCAGCTGCCCGGTTCGCCCGTGCCCAAAACCGCCACTGCATGCTGAGTCAGATCATAGTTATCAAGGACGCCACATAGCTCTATAGACCCTCTGTCCTGGGGTTAACAATATGGATATTATAATCACCAACAATGACAACACAATCAAAATCAATACAGATTATAGACAGCATTTCAGTAAACTCAAAGAAGTATTTAGGTGGTCTGTAAATGTTGAGGAATAAAACTTGAGTGGAATTCAGAGACACATTTTGGTAAAATGACCAAAAGACATCTGCTTGCATTGAAGAGACTCATTAAATAAAATAGCAACTCCACCTCCTTTCTTATGCGCTCTTGTTTCACTCATGAAACTGAAGATGGGAGGTGTTGATTCAATAAGAACAGCTGCACTGTTATCTTGGTCTAACCAAGTTTCGGTTAAAAACAATAAAATCAAGTTTGTGCCTAATAATGAAATCATTGATTACAAATGTTTTCCTGACAGAGACCTGACATTTAATAAAGCTAAGTTAAATGTGTTTAAGGCTCTATTTGCCTTATTTATTTGGACAGGCTGACGAGGAATGGATGTTAAATTTGATAAATTTGCAGATTTACTAATGTTTCTTCGCAGCCTCACCTTTCTTTTTCTATAAGTCAGGACAGGAATTGAAAAGGCTAGCTTCATACAGGGCCCCGACTGTTCTTGGAGCTAATCAGTGGTGTCATTAGCCTTGTAGTCCGGACTCAAAATATATTAATTCATGTTTTTATCAGGTAGGGGAGAAGGAAGATGGTTGTGGGGCGGGGGAGGGGCACGGCACTTTAACTTCGCTGGTGTCAAAGGACTATAGTAATATAGTATATATATATATATATATATAGTATATATATATATATATATATATATATATATATATATATATATATATATATATATATAATATAGAGAATATAGTAAAGTGTTTTTTGGAATCTGCTACAACCAGTTAAAGAATGCAGGTTAATAATATGCTGCATGTTGTGCAAAGCAGACTTAGGCCATAGATCAATTATGGAAAACCAATCCAAGACTTAACCAATCCAAGTTTATACTATATTCTTCCTGTGAGGTAAACGTTATTATGTAATCAAGAGTATGCTGCCTTACTTACTGTATGTGAACTTTCCAAAAGCAGTAACAAACCTTTTGGCAAAGTCCTTCCATCAAAAAAGGTCATGGGTTTGGTGGTGAGTCTGGCCATTCCTGGTACAGGAGGGTAAAGGCGGAGGGATTCTTTGATGCACATTGTAGTGTATGGAATTTTACTGAGATCCTCCCTTAAAATAAGACACAGTTAGTTTGTCAACATTCTAAACAAAAAAAAGTGACAGCCTAAAGCTCATCTAATTCAGCTGTTGTGACAATGACTTGCATTGCATGTAGCAAGGTTGTCAACAATGTAAGCCTACCACGCTAAGGTGTCCTTGCCATCCAGAGTTTGAACGATCTCTTCCCTGCAAAGCTTCTGGTGTTCTGGGTGGCAGGCCAGAGAGTAGAGGATGAAAGACAAGCCACTGGCCGTGGTGTCATGGCCCTCAAACATGAAGGTGTCCACCTCTGCTCGTACATCTTCATCTGACAGACCCTGCCGCTTCTCATCCTGAAGGTGAGATAATAGACATAAATGTAAAAAAAAATAAGCATGCCGTTTGTGAATGTGCCACTTCTACTACTGTATACTTTATTTGTAAAGAACGTTTTATAACAAGTACTGTACTTGACAATGAAACCATAATAAAAGAACAAATAAAATACAAAGATAAAGAATAATGGCAGCCAGGTGAGTGCTGAGTTGTGGAAATCCCAGAGATGGGTAACAGACATCTCACCAGGTCAAAGTAAAGCACTTAAGTGTGTTTGGACGGCGGAGGTTCAATATGTTTTTGGGGGGTGGGAAACAGCAATGATACACGATGTACCATAGTTAGTGTTGTTAGTGGGAAGTGTATTGTGTCTTATTGGAATACTTCCACAACAGAAAATATTTAATATTTTCAAAAATTTACACAACACTTCCAATTGAAAGATGCCCATGATCAGTCTTCTGAATAAGTCATGGTGTGAAGGCTATTTATCTTGCTAGATGTTGCACGTAAGGACTAGATCATCTTTGATCTAAGAAAGTGTTATTCTGTCTCTACAGCAACTGATATCTACAGTCCAAAAAACACACAAGCTGGTGGAGCACTACATAAACTATAAGGCAAGTCAGCCACTGGAAGCTCAGAGATGTTTAGAGCAAGCAGAAGCTTTGTACAGTCAACTTTGCCTTTTAAAAAAAAAAGTTTTTGACTAAATGCTCAAGAGTGGACAAAACGCCCGACTGTTGCATTTTGACCAATGGCCATTGTTATGCTGAACATGTGGGAGTTTATGTTCACCAACAGAAGCCTTCTGTGTTTCTTTTTGCACTGGGATTTCGCCACTTGCTGGTGATATTTGCACATTATTGTTGTTTTTTTTGTCTCAGTGGCCTTTGTGCTATTTTACCGTCATTCTACATGTTTGTAGGTTGTCTCTACTCTCTTAGTTGTTAGAGAAGTGTTTTAAACCTTGGCTGAACATTAGTAACTTTGAGCTTCAAATGCTGTCTCTCCTAATGAACTTGATACTCATAATCAATTATATGTACGTGCCAGCATTAATGAAACATACTCACCACTCGAGCCACTGACGGGCATCGCCTCACATCACCTGGCCGGCGTTCTTTCTGGCCCGTCCTCACCGTGGGACACACATTTACGCTATAGGACCCGGAGTGTCCCACGTGAGTATGTTTCATAGTTTGCTGGCACGTACATATTATTGATTATGAGTATCTAGCTATAACCTGGATTGGTCTACTTACAACTGAGGTGATGTGTGCCTGTCCCAGGACCTCTAGTTAGTGACGAGCTTGCTAGCGAGCAAACAAATCACAGCTAGCTGTGACTAGATATTCATAATCAATAATGTGTATGTGTCAGCAAACTATGAAACATACTCACCACTCGTGCCACTGACGGGCATCGCCCCATCACCATCATATTAATGTTCTTTATCACTTTGTGTTGTGTCTATTTCCCTTTTCTGTTGAGAAGATAACTGAGACTCCTGTGAGCTTTGAGGCACTGCTGGCTTTCAATGTAATTTATTAATGATTTATAAAGCATAGATAGTCCTCACTTTAGATGGGGTCACACAAAATACTTAACTAACGACTAGTACCTACCTGAATTAATCATGAATTGCAGTATTAAAACACGTTTATAAAGCACATGTTAACAATTAGTGCATCATCTAGAAGCCCTTAATTTGTTTGCAATATATATTACTTAATTTACAAATGGGAAATCCATAATTTATAAAGTATGAAAACCAAATCATGAAACACACAATAGTCAAGCTCATTAATCAAGAATAAAACATTTATAACTGTGTTTATAAATTGCATACTAATGAGTTACTAATAAATAAATTATAAAAATTATGAATGAAGTGTTTTACTCATGCTTTATTAATGCTAAATAGTGTGTAGTTGTTATAAAGTGTTACCACATACTCTTGCTAAGAGAAGGATGTCCAGAAAGTCTAAGTTTCTCTTGGCTTGTACGCGATCCAGCTCATTCTCCTCCTTTAGTGCTTCTTTCCTCTTTCTTATGACTCCCTCTTCAAAAAAGGAAAAGACAATGAATGAGTATTTGCAGACTAACTCCTAAAATGCAGCCACGTGGAATTTAATCGACCATATACCAAAAGCTTAGTGTGGGTATGCTATATTGCAAATTGATCAAATCCAGTCTGATTGATAATTGGCAAATATTTTAAGATCTTACCTGTATGTCTGTGAGCCACCCTGCATGCTTTTCTAAATATGAAGCCATGTGGGCTGATGTAGAAAAGGAAGTCACTGTGGTATGGAAACGTCCGGAGCCGCAGGTTAACGAGGTAACTGAGGTCATACACTGCTTTGATGTATGCATTTTCCCCACTGAAATAAGAACATATGCAATCATTAAAAGCTCAATTTATTCCACTCATGATTCAGGCAGCTGAAGCAGGAAACAATTGAGAACCTAGACTAGAACTTGTGAATGGCGGGGAAAGGTTGGTTATGGATTCACCTCTCGGTCTGACAGTTGCTGTTGTCGCTGAAGGCACACTTCAAGATGGTGTCTAGTGTCATGAGGCTCACATGTTCAAACAGTTCAAAGGACTCATTGCCGCTTGCATATCTTTCCCATTTGTCCTGGCAACAGTGAGAGAACAGATGTGACATCTCTGCAGGAGATGGCAAAAACTCCAACACCCTCATGAGCTCAACCAATGTTGACACGCGCGTTTTTTTGTCTAGATTGTCTAAACATTACTACACCATTGTGGTCTTTGTTTACTTATTATGAATTGTGATTTACACAACTAAACTGTCATTTACATACCAGCATAGTTTTAGTAGAGTCTGACATCAGATTTATGTATGGTTTCAAAACATCATAATGGAAACCTGGGGTCAAGAGCCTTCTGTGTCTAAACCACTTCTGACCTTGTGACACCAATAAGCCTTCACCTAAAGACAGACATGTATGTGTGTCAGTGAGTAAACAATTATGTTGTCACTGAAATATGTAGGAGAAGGGCAAAGCGGTCTTACCAATCCAATGCGCAAGAAAACTATACGAAACATTATCTTTTGGCTCTGTTGGGAGACAAACAAATAATGTTACATTGACCTTTGGTTGTAAAAACAATGTCACCATTGTCTCTGTCGGAGATTATAACGAGCACTAAATTCATAACACTGTTCTCTTGGTGCATCACATCAATACAGAAAAAAAATGCTCACTCACCTGTTGATGCCAGTACTGTTTTCACATAATCTGGATGGTGAATGCTGACGAAACAAAAAAAGGGCCCAAACCACAATGGGAAGGCATAAGGGTAGGGCTCTGCCAATTTCAAAAACCTGTGGAGATCTTTCCCATCTTGTTTGAACTGAAAGAAAGTAGAAAGCATAACCAACCCTGTCTATCCTGCACCTCTCTTCATGGTGTAACTGTAAGGTGGCTTGTACAGCCGACATAGCAGAGGTCTTCATGAACAAGAATCCAGTGAAATTTGTATATAACCTTTTAGGGATCTGCTTTTATAACATTCAAATATTGGTAAATTATGAATATCATTATTTCTTTTAAGCTGACTTTGCCTTTAATTTTCTCAAACCCTGTACAGTAAAATCTCATCAAAATAAACATGGGCATAGCAGAGGTCCTCCTGAACACGAAGGACATGGTTTTATTACAGATTATGATTTGGTAATGTTGTAATTTTCGAACCTTTTTTCAATTAAAAAAACAGTACAGTAGTGTAACTTCATAAGTTACTATAATGTTATTGCATATAATTGTCCACAATAATGTTGTTTTTTACTTATTAAATCAAATTGGACACATTAATGCTTTAATAAACGGCCTATCTGCATGCTTGTTGGGCTATCCAAGCACCCGTACCGTAACACCAGGAATAGAATAGACGGTCTCACTGACGATGACGGCGTAAATAGAAATACTGGCACCTCATGCATACATGCACCTCAGAACTGTCCAACAAATTGCACTTGTCTACAGTTTCTGAATTACCAGATGCACGTGTCCAAAAAGCCAGTGTGCGGGTGGTCCGGGAAAAGCTGCAATGCTTCGGAGCGTGTGTCTTCTTCCTGCGAGCAACACTGAGAACTTATAGACGCCGACGACAAGACAAAGCAGAGCCAACACGTGAAGCGTCCGAGGCCAGCTCAAATGCAATGTCGCGAAATCTGCAGCGGACTCCATTCCGGTTGAGCCTGAGCTTTGTTGAAGTAACGACTCTTTATACACAAGTTGGAGGTGACGAGGGACGTGCGCAACAAACCGTTAACTAGGTCACGTTAGTATGACGCAATCACCGGTGGTGGAGAAGATTGAGCTCGGACCGACTCTCAAATGGATTCGTGCGTGTGTGTGTTATTGTGGTTTGAGTCACCTTGCTGTGAGCAGGTACATTTGGTTTGATTCGGTTCGTGTGCAGTGGGGGTTTATTTATAATGTGTCAACATATGTTCTTACAATTTTTTTTTTTTCACTGACATGATGCAATTTAGCCCTTACATTGTTTATTTTCTTTGCTTGTTCATTGTTTATTATTATTATTACTTGTATATATGTATTGTCAATCTCTGCATTTAGGCTTTCTATGGAGAAGTCTTCTTGATGCATTGTCAATAAAATCGATAATTTCGGTTTAATAGTCTCTGGCTCTGCTCTTGTGCATTCAGTAGCAACAGGTTATTTAGAGAGGTGTTATATAATTGTTACTGTATGGCCATTTTTTAGGTTTGTAGTGCTGTTGAGCAGAGAAGATACATACACACTTTAAAGAGCTTATGACTGAATGATGCCACAATATTTTAGGTGCTTATTAGATTAGATATTCCTTTATTAATCTCGCAGCAAACAGGGTAATGTCACGGTTCAGCTCCACACCTTCCCCCTTACTAGTTGTTTTCATCCAGTCTGCCTGTGTCACTAACTCTCATGTCATTTCAGATCCTGCCTCACACCTGATCATCCCTCATTCCCTTCACCTGGTCCTCAGCTCCACACCCTCCTCAGTCTGTCAGTCACTCCCTCCTCGTAAGCCCTCATTCCATGACCTGGTCCATGCCCACCTTACCTGCAGCACATTCCCTCATTAGTTCTTCACTACTTAGGTTCCCTCACTTGCACTTGTCCCCTGCCAGATTGTTTTGTGTTTTCGGACCTAGCTCTCCAGCGTTCCCTGAAGGATATTTGTGACCTGCCCGTTCTGACCTTGCCTGCCTGTTCGAGTAAAGATCATTATATTCCGTACCTCTGTCTCAGAGTCCTTGTCTATCGGGTTGTTACAGGTAAAGTGCACACAAGAGACATAGTAAAATCAAAATAAGTAATATAAATAATAAACGGTAACAAACTATAATTCTGAATTACATATATATGCAAGTTAATATTGCACAGGATATATATCTATATCTATCCAGGTACTTATAAGATTTCTCAATGTCCATTCCCTGGATGTTCACTAGTACCAGAGGAGAGTGTTTACCCCGGCGGAAGTCCACCACCAGCTCTTTGGTTTTTCCAGAGTTGATGTGGAGGCGGTTACGCTGGCATATATGTATTCCCTGTCATCATCGGCGGCGACGAGGCCGACGATTGCAGAGTCATCTGAGAACTTTTGCAGGTGGCAGTTAGCAGAGTTGTGTTTGAAGTCCTACCTTCGGCTTGTCTAGCTCACATCTGATTCATATTGCTCACGTCATGTAAACTTTTCCATTCCAGACACTGCTTGTTATCAGAGTCTGCTCTGTTAACCTCAATGATCTTTGAGAACTCTATAATAAACCCTTAGTATTGTTACTCAGAACATATATTTTATTGAAGTAAAGTAAGATCATCACTGCAAGAAACTAAGTTTAAGCTTGGCAGTTCAGCAAAGGGTATTGATCACACTAATGGTTTTTGTTGGACTCAAATATATAACCAATTATCTCGGATGTATAAACAGCAGCGAGTTTGACATGTTTTATGTGAGAAATTATACTTGGCACTGATGCACATGCTGTATCTCAATATGCTAACGCACAAAAAATAAGGTGTGAAAAATGCAAAGCGATAAGAAAAGTAGTGTGGGGGGAAAGCTATAACAAAGCTTCTCTGCATCGACTGTTGGACCACTTCCGATGTGTCACTGTGAATTTAGTCGTTG
>JBAMJR010000020.1:4010000-4072500 GCA_038501785.1 Myoxocephalus aenaeus | reverse complement strand
ATGTCCTTCATTGTTTTGTGGGTAGAACATTACTATATCCCACTCTTCCTGTGGCTCAGTGTTCGCAATGTTTTTAGTGTCTTTTCACAATACGATCGTCACAAAAGTAGAATTGTTTTTGTCAAAATGCGTCAGTGGCGTCTGGCCGTAGCCTCGCGAAAAAACATCGCTAAATATGTTGAGACGTGTTTTAATATCCGCCCGAGGTAACCAGTTGTTTCAGCTCACCTAGACCAAGAGGTTCCCTGGACACAGAGGAGATGGGACATAATTGAGTAATACCTTAAATGACTAAAGTTGTTTGATTAATCGGTGGCTCTATAGGTTGAGCCGCTGTCTTTCAGTACGTTTTCATTTTGCTCGACAGGGATCGAATCCAGGTCGTTGCGATCTTTTTATAAATATATTTCCTTAAATGTGTTTCTTCCTACGTGGTTGTGATGCAGTGCTCACGTATACAATCACGATCGCTGCAATGGATATGAAATGTGGCTTGAAGATCTCCAGCAATATGTTTGTGAATATGTGACGAATCTGGTGACCAGATAGAAAACAGCTGCAGCTGTGAAGCGAAGACAACACACGCACGCGTAGGGAAACCAGTAGGTTTGAAAACCAGTTGGGGTGTAACACCGGTAACGGGGCCGGTCTGAAGAGCGCTTGCCCGCCGGTGTGAGGCCGGTAACGGCCTTCGTCGCGCCGGGTCCGGTTTTCTCTGAGACGGGTTGTTTGGGAATGCAGCCCAAAGTGGGTGGTAAACTCCATCAGGGCAGTAAACCACTGCAGTCATCAGCAGACACTCGGAGCTCCGTGGTCAAATCAGACACTGACATTTTAGGAAACACATTCAAACGAGCGGAGAGATCCACGTGACACAACATCCGGTACAACAAAAGTAAAAGTCCTACATCCAAAAAAGTTAAAACATGTTTATCAGTCATTACATATTTTGGATGTAGGACTTTTACTTTGTAAAATATCTGAATTGGTACAGTTAAGATGTGGTCAGAAATGTTCTGAACACATCCATATCAGTCAATATTTTGAAAACCGGATGTTGTGTCACGTGGATCTCCGCTCGTTTGAATGTGTTTCAATTTTACATCAATGTTTATTTTGTGAGTATTTTAGAGCATGTACAAAAATTGCATTTTAAGGATCATTTTTGGAGAGCTATAAACACACAAAGATGTGTTATTTTAACACGTCTGTTTTGAGAGTATGGGAAAAGAACAGACAGAAGGCTGCCTGGGGAGGAAACGGAGTCCTCTCTGCCATAAAAGCACTCTTTTGTAAAGTTGGGCTCTGTCTTCAGCTGGAAAGGAACTGCTTCAGGGAGATAAACAAATCTCTCGAATGCCTGGACATGGACACATATAAAAGCCTATAACATGGACACTGAATGCTCTTGGCAAACAAAACCGTTTGAGAAGGTTACATTTCATTTCTGTAATCTCAAAAGCTTTGGTCATGTTACTTTACAATTTGTTTATGAAGAGAAACATGATGAAAATTAAAATATGATTCTTTACTTTTTAGTTTTTACACACTGTTTTAAGCCTTTATAACATATAATAATGACAAATACATGCCAGATTTGGAAAGATACATTTCTCCTAAAAAAAAGGAGCAAAACAATTTCGCCAAAAGGACATTTACTGACATTTATTGAAAATAAGACAAAATGGACCAGGCGGTCATAATTACAGATGTAAAAGGGTTTAAAGCACTATAACGATTCCTATCTGTATAGTGCTTTAAAGTAATTCTACGGTTTTACACAAGTTATACACAAGAAAGGAAATAATCACAGAAAGACTAAGCGTGGTTAACACAGCTTTACATAGTAATAGCACCATGTTTGCTGGTCAAAAGGATCAGTGACAAGTGTGGTAACGATGGAGTTAAAGAAAATGCTGAACACACTTCTGCAGCTACTCTGCCACATATATGACCGTAGAAGAAGAACCTTACAGACGAGCCTCCAGTAGGTGACGGTAATGCGCCTCAAAGTTGGATGCATCAGCAGTGGTAAAAGAAACAGAAGAATAAGTAAGATTGATTTTCATTCACTGTTGTCGACTGTGTTCATTATTTTGCTGTTCAACCAAACAGTTGGCATATTTTTGGTTTATTTTAATCGCCTCTTTGTTCTCATTAATATATATTTGGCATTCCATTCAAGTACCGTAGCTCACGTTGACGCCACGCTATTGCGTCTAACAGATGCTAGCTGCTAGCTAGCTAGCCTTTATTGCTACTAGCCGTGTGTCAATTGAACAAACAAAGTGAAGCCTGCGGGTCCTCGGTCTTTACTGTAGAGACTGCAGAAGACTGGCTCTCCAACGTTGAGCCGGTGTTTCCCATCAAGTGACCTCAAGTGTCCTTTTTCAGGTAATGAATCAAGCTACCGTTTGAGAGTGAACTGTTAAGTACTGTTTATTAGCTAGCTAGCTCGCTAAATGTAGCTAACACTTGTTGCCAGGTACAATAACTTCTGTGTTGACTAATGGAGAGGGTGCAGATGTAGCTAACGGACTAAATGGTACTTCTTTCCTACATAGAAAAACAACCTTGTGCCTGGGGAAATATGGAAGCCCCTCCTGTCTCAGTGATGCCGGTCACCGGAGGAGCGATCAATATGATGGAGTATCTGCTGCAAGGTAAGCTAACGCAAGAATCAGCATATGACACATCTCGCTATACGTGTTAGCTTGTTACATGGCCTGTAGGATATAATTAGTTTTATATCACTGCGGGATGTGAGCTGTAAATGTTACTGCTAAATAATAATTTGCTTGATTGTTGTGGTGGAGATTGATGTCTTAACAAGTTGTTCCAAAATGTTCTGAATTAGTCTGCCGTCATTGATTTTAAATGGGGTGGACAATGTATTAGACTCATTAAAATGGGTTAGAATTCAACATCATGAAGTTTAATCACCACCCCTTTTAACAGTTTAATAAAACAACTGAATATCATAACCTTCATGGCCGTAGGAGTTATTGCAGGACTGATGTATTACAGTGTTGTATGAGACTGCAATACTGCCAACTTATCGTTATCAAAAATTACACAATATTTGTAAACTTAACTGACAAAGTGGAAGAACATCTGCCGTGTTTGTGACAAAGGTTTATTTCCTGTCTGTCTCAGCTCTGTGACTTAAGTAATCTCAGCTGATGTAATGTTGGAGGTTTCCTTATTGTGTAGACGTATACAATGTAAGTGCAATGTATTGTGCAGACTGCACACCACTTTGTGTACACATTATTTATATATTTATGCATCTGTTTCTCTACCCCTTATCAACGCAGGCAGTGTGTATGACCAAGCCCTGGAAAGCCTCTTGCATCGTCTTCGAGGTCTGTGTGACAACATGGAACCTGAGACTTTTACGGATCATGAACTGGTTTATCTTCTGAAAGGCCAACAAGGAAACCCTTTCATTCTGCGTGCCCGGCGGTCCCTCTCCCACCCCACATCACCGTGGCACCTACGCTACCTAGGCCAACCTGAAGTGGGAGACAAGAGCCGTCACGCCCTGGTGCGCAACTGTGTTGACGTGGCTGCCTCTCACAGCCTGCCGGAGTTCCTCAATGAGATGGGCTTCCGCATGGACCACGAGTTTGTGGCCAATGGGCACATATTCCGCAAAGGTGCTATGAAAATTGTGGTTAGCAAGCTGTCACGCATCCTGGTACCGGGGAACACGGATAACACAGAACGTCTATCGCTTTCATACCTGGTGGAGCTGAGTGTGTTGGCTCCCGCTGGTCAGGACACTATGTCGGAGGAAATGCGCAGCTTTGCTGAACAACTTAAACCCCTGGTTCACCTGGAGAAGATTGACCCCAGCAAACAGAGACATTGAATGACATCATTTGGGGTCAAGTCATCTTCGGCCACCATGGACAAACACATTTCTTTTTTTATAATGTTTACATTTGAACAGAAATTAAATGCAATTCAACTTTGACTTAACGTTTACACTTCTGGTCAATTTGTTATGTGAGCTGGAACTGACTGCAGTCATACAAAATATGATTGCATTTAATAATTTTCCACCAAAGCGTGATCAAGGAAGTTTTGAATTATGCATTTTCATCAATTCATATGGCACAGGTTTTGTTAAACGCATTGCAGGTTCATCTACATTGTCAGTTGTACCTCGCTTGATGCATCAGGATGCTCGTCTCCAGCACAGTGGAATTGACTGTTTCCAGAAGAAATAATAGTGATGTGTTTGAGAATTAAAAAGAAGAAACGTAAAACTGTTGCGAAAAAAACAACTTCCAGGCAAGCTATATTTGTTATAAGAGTAGATTTTTGCATCTTGACATAGTTCTCAGGGTGGCTCCTGGCCTTTTTATTTCTTTAATTGGTTTAAGTTCTCGGTTATGATCCTTTTTAATAAAAAAATACCTCCCTCTGTGGCAGGTTTAACATTTAAAAACACATGATTTTATATCAGTATATATATATATATATATATATATATATATATATATATATATATATATATATATATATATCTCTCACTAAATTTATTTTATATCTCACTAAATTGTAGCAGCTCTTTCCTAGAGTATGATGTATGTTGCACAAAGACTTGCGTTTTCCTGAAGAAATGTTTTTTTTTCATTATGATTTGTGCTCTACACATTAATTTTCTCCCACTAGGGGTCTCTCTTGCTCTTTGTGAAACAGGCGGTCTTGCCGGCTGAATGCTACCTCAGATCATCTACAGGAGCTGTGGTTGCCATGGAAATAATTAGCTGTGAGATCTGCACATCTTTTCCCCCCACTCTAATTACCTTTCTCAATTGCTTAATGATACATAGACCTGTGAAAGCCGTTCTTTCTTCCCCTCAACAAAAGCATTGATTTTCCCTCGCTTCCCCTCTCATTTCTACTGTTAACCCATTAGTGCCTCTTTCATGGGAACTTGAGCTGGGACTATTACACATGAAAGCACTAAAGCTGCCTCAGGATCCTCCCTCTTCATGCTGAATTCCAAAATGGCTTGTACACTAGTGTGTCAACATTATGGCCAATCTGCTGCGGAGACTGAAGTAACTAATGCACATCCTGTCAGTTATGAATATAGTGTGGGCAATAAGACATGAGTGCTTCTAATAATACCCCCACAGGAAGATGCATTTGCAGGGGTTGCAATGTAAAGCGACCATGTCTGAAGGGAGAGCTCGAGGGCAGATGGCTGTCTCTACATGTTGACCTACCTGCATATCAAGGCTGATGAGGACGAGCTCGCTGAGGTGGAAAGCTGAGGTGACATTGCTTCCACATGCATAAAATGCACCTTGAAAACCACCCCTTTGAACATACTGTATATTATATCGTGACAGTGTTCTTTTAATGTGTCTATTTTGAAGGCAAACCTATTCTGTGCTCAAATTGAAGCTAATATTATAGTTTGGTACACAAAGTGGACAGTCAGTGAGAGACTGGAATATCTGATGAAGACAGTTTTATGTTCCAACAATCACAAGCAGACTGGCCCTTAGGACTAAAGCACGATGTTTCAGCTCTGAGTGAATTATGTATTAAAGAGGCAGATTCCTCCTAGCCCAAGGCTTTATATGTCCAGCATGGATACACTAGAGTCTGTTGGCTTTCTTCCACTTAAACTTGTGTTAAGCACGGTGCTCTTTGGTGATGAGCTGGACTCCCACTGCACCTCCACTCCACATTGCCTGGAGAACAGGGGCACAGCTAGGCTAATCAGTGTCTTGGCATCAGGCCTGCTCGGCTATTGTGAATGTAGCCAACTAACTAACTTGCACAAGTCAGGGATTGAACTTGTTGCCGGCAGCGATATGAAATTCTGCATGGTTTATTTCAAGAAACAGGCTGCAGTGACACCAATTCCAATACATACCAATACAAAAATCCTGATAACCCTTAAGGAGTTTATGGTGAATCGTTTCATCAGATTTTTGCAGGGAATCCGAACCGATGATGACTGGAGAAATAGCCAACATTGCCTAGATCATCATCACTGTTAGACTAAAACTGATAACCAGACATCTTTAATGGGTACGATAGTAAAGAGAGATGAAAATATATATATATATATATATATATATATATATATATATATATTTTAATTTTCTTAAATAACATTAATTACTCAACTTATAAGGTGTTGAGAAGAAATACCTCAACTTTCTTGGAACCCCAGTCGGTAGTCCTTGTAGGTGAAAGATGTTGTTAGGATGAAGCTTAGTTGATTGTAGTATACATACTTGGGTAAGGAGGTACAATCTTATTGTACTAGTTTCATACATGCACCTTGATTTGGAGTGCACAATTGTCAGTGCATCAATGAAACCGGCCGCTCGCCTCCACTAAAAGCATCTTTGACATCATCAATGTGTTTAATACAGTTACGCTCGCTGCACTTTTGGGTATGAGCAGAGTAAACTGATTTCCTTCTTTGGGCCATTTGATTGTTTTGGGTCTTCAATTGTCAACTATAATTAATTTACTAAGGCAGTTAGTGTTAGTTATACACAGATTTGGTTAGACCTCTGAAATGGGTGCCTTTTTACTTTCCATTCCACAACATAGCCTTAATTAAAACTGTTGGCATTCATTGTCTTTGCTGCCTCTGAACATCATGTTCATAGTTGGCAGCGCACATACCAAGATGCCACAGAAAGCTGGCTCTTTCTCGGGGCAGGAAGTCTTTAAGTCATCGTACTTTGGGCCAGTGCCACGAAGGGGTGAAATCCAGCTTCGTCTACTCGGGAACGTTCCCAGCACTTGGATTTGAGCCCGCTCCTTCATGTGTCATTGAGAGCCCATATGCTTGTTTGAGAGTGTGGGTTGTTTGCCATGGGGGTGGAGAACCAGGGTTTTCCCAAACAGGCATCGATCTCCCATGGGTGTTCTTGTGGCTTCTCCAGCTTCCTCTCATCCTAATCCCGCTGGGCAGAATGGTTGACGGGGATACATTACACAACATGGTGAGGTTGTGATGGACGTCTGCCTGCAGTGCCGTAGAAATGAGGATGGTCCCTTTCTGTATGTGAATGAAATTCCAGAGAACTTTTTTTTGGGGGGGGGGGGGGGGGGGGATTGACGTGCCCAAAGCTCTGCCTTGCTTGTGGCTGACTGAGGTGATTACTGCTGTGTAGAACATGCTGTTCCAGGATCAGCTACTTGGAGCCTAAAGCCAGCCACGCCGCCTCTGGAATGTCTGGTATAGGCACAGCCTAGCAGTCAGCCTGGAGCCAACCGAACACATATGTAGTTTTTAAAGTCGTGCTGCCTGGGCCTCCCTCTTCTTTGTGTCTCAGTCCACTCTTCTTGTTTCTCTGGAGATTCGGTCCAGCTGTGAGATTGTGTCATTTGTATTCACAATTACTTTTCTTTCACTTTATGTGTAATCAAGAGACATTGTGTTGTCTTGTGTCACCAACATTCTGGCATGTTCAAGAGTTTGACTTGTGAACAAGTGTCATAAGTATTACAGGCAATGCAAGGGTCGTCATTCTCCAGCATTGACCAAATGATAATATATAATAATAGGTGCAGTAGGGCTTGCAGACTTTTTACACACAGCGTTACCAACTTGGCTTTTTAGCCATCTGATCCCCTTGATGTTTAGCATTAAATCATTCTATGACATATGACACATCCCGCATTTAAAAGTGTGCTATTTTTTACCCACATTTCTCAACATCAGTCATGTCTGAGTGCACACAGTGTGGCCATGTTGTGAAACGTTTAAGTATAGCTTCCATCCATACACACTTTGCACGAATTGGCGGGGTCCTGCAGGCAATTTACAGCCACCTTGCTGCACAGGTGCTTATTTTGCCTGTGCCTGTGAGCCGCGCATGTGTGTCGCACTGAAATATGAGGGAGTTTTGGTCCAACTGAAGTGGAATATGTTGAGTTGAATCTCCCCCATGGGCGGTAAAAATGCTTGCACTGAACGGCCGCCAAACATCCAAATATTATCAGAAATTGTAACTGCGTGCAGCGTGTGTGAGTAAAGGACTGCCTGTAGAAGGCCATGAATAAATAATATACAGCAACCTACAACATAATGTCTGAATGTGCATAACACTGTTGCTGTAGAATAGCCTGTGAGCTCAGCAAATCGTTTGGATAAAGGTGGAAGGTGAAGTGCAGCGTGAGGCTACATCTCACTTTTATAAAAAAATAAGTAATTTTTAATGGCAGGAAATAAACAGCCAATGGGATTCGTGCACCTGTGCCACTGCCTGCCCTGCTGTCAAATTTGGGGAGGGGGGTGGTGGGTCTGGAGGGGCGGAATCCTCACCTCGGTCAGTGTATAGCAGATTTACGCACTCGGGTCTGACCGGGGCTGTGTCTGCCACATGCAGCGTGTGTTTGGTGTCGAGTCTTGGCAAATCCGATTTGAGATGATGATGTGCAAGTGTTATATGCCTCCTCACTTTGGATTGAGTGCGGAGCAGAGATGATCTTTCAATCTGGCCTCTGAAAAGGAAAAAAAAAAGAAGAAAAAAAACATTTCACCTCACTCCTCCCGGATTAAAATCTAGGGTTACCTAATCTCTCTTAATCTGGACTAAATCGGTCTAATCGGCAGAGAAAATTACACTGGCTGAGGTATAGCCCGCAAATAATCATCAGAGGTGAAACCTCATGTGCACCGCGAGTTCTCCCTGGAGGGCATTTGGACGCTGCACACGTTGCTTTGGACAATTTGTAACGCACAAAGACAGATCAGACACTGTATTTTTTTTTAAAGACATACAAAATCGTGTCGAGATTATGCAGGAAATTCCCCCTGTGTAATGTTCACGTTGTCTTGTTCTATCCCCGCTGGACGGGGAGGCTGGCACACAAAGCGCCGCGTGACGCTCTGCCAGAGAGATCCTAATGCAGAGTTTTGATTAAGAATTTGGGGTTTGCTCCCACCGTTCATACCAGAAATGATGGTGAGATAGGTGGAGACAGAGAGAGAGAGAAAAAGAGAGAGGGAGGAAAAAAGAGAGAGGGAGTTCGGGGTTTCGCTGTAATCATGTTCGGAGAGTATTGATTTCGTGCGCGCACTCCAATTGGCAGCATCTCCACTACAGCGCCGGCTCGTCATCGTCGGTTCACATCGACTGAACGAGTTGTAAGCAAATGAGAACATGTGTGGGATCTGAGAGAGTGAGACGAGGCGAGGGGGGATAGAGGGGAGCAAGAGGAGGTGTGAGAAAAGACTATTTTATCAACCTGACAAGTGGATACGAAATTTGATCGCTGGACTATTCTTCTTCTTCTTCCTCTTCTTTTATTTTCTTTCTTTCTTTAAATTTTTTCAGACTGGGAATGTATTGATTCGTCACATGCGCACGCCTCTTCATTATAATTGCAGACAGTTGGGTGCTGTTCAGGCTGAATGGACTTGAATGTGCCGCTGCCAGCTTAATCCGTGCAGACTGGAAGATTTAATAATTCACGGTAATCACGCATTATCGCCTCAGTGGATGCTCTCAACGCAGCTCTGGTGATTTCTCCCCCTCTTTCCTCATTCTTCCTGTTGTCTTGTGGAGGATTTATCGACGACTGCTTCGCAAATATGCTCCTTATCTGAATTGTCATCTGTTGCTGCAACTGGGTTGCAAAGCCCCCATGACTGGCTCTGACACGCGTTTGAGATTGACTGCCTCGGGGTGATGTGGACTATTCTATGAGACGCAATTTGATCGCCGTTTGATATTTTACTCCAGGTAAAATGGACGAAAAATTATTATTACTTTTATTACTTCTCTTATCTCTACACGCGAGGCTGTGATTTTGCTCGTATTCACCATGATCCTTTCACTCCGTTGAATTTCTTCTGATTGATTCAGACTGTACGCTTAATAGCAATTTCATAAGGCGAATTTCAACGTGAAGTGATACTGAGGACAGTTGGATATTTGGGGATCGTGGAGGTATTTCCCTCCCTTGCTCTTCATTTGATTAATTCCCTTTTCGACGGAAGGGTACATGTTGATGATGGAGGACGACGAATTAGACGCTCATCAGGTTGATTCGGATTTCGAGCCGCAAAGCCGGCCTCGCTCGTGCACCTGGCCGCTGCCATGCCCGGAGGATTTCCCCGGTGGACATGAGGTCAGCGGGGGTCTTCCACTGGCCAACATCAAGGTGGAACCAGAGGACGTCCCGGCTTGCATAGCGGGGCTCGTGGGCGGAACGCCGGGAGAGCTGAAGCATCCAGCCGGCGCCCCGGCACCCACGGGCGCGACGCACCCATGCCTGGCTGGCGCGGCGCTCGATGTGACCGGACCGCTGCGCAAAGCCAAATCCTCGCGGCGGAACGCGTGGGGGAACCAGTCCTACGCGGATCTCATTACCCGCGCCATTGAGAGCACCCTAGAAAAGAGACTCACGCTGTCACAGATATACGACTGGATGGTCCGCTATGTGCCCTATTTCAAGGATAAGGGCGACAGCAATAGCTCAGCTGGCTGGAAGGTAAGGAATAAAACGCATGTCGGGCGTTTGACGTGTTAATCACAGTGATAATAGCGAGTATTATTCCTATTCGCTAAGCCGTTATCATTTTTTTTCTCACCCCTCGTGCCATACACATGTCACCATGGGATTCCGTGTCGGTTACGCATGAATGGTGCCATGCGCTATCTTGTCTTAGTTCATTACAGCCGTCAGTCATTCTAATAGATCGTTGATGGCAGAATGTAATAGACTGGAGTGCTGTGTGTGTGTGTGTGTGTGTGTGTGTGTGTGTGTGTGTGTGTGTGTGTGTGTGTGTGTGTGTGTGTGTGTGACAAGGCTTTGCTCATCCCAGAGCAGCTCATGATGGGCAACAGCGTCCGTAGTAGAGCATGAAATCCTTTCACCAGGAGCAGCGCCACAATGGTTAATGATTTATTTCCATATCTGCTGAGAGTAAACGAGTCAGTTAAATACAATCCATTCAACGCATTGTCATGAAAATAGCGGCACACATTGTCTGCTTATCAGTTCTAAAAACACATCAACAGAGGGACACTTGTAGTTGCTGATCACAGGTCAGCTGTCCACAACGTAAATATTCAGACGGGTGTTCACTACTGACCACAGTCCACCACCACCGCTGCCTGTCTGGCTGAGAGCCTAGAAAGCTCCTGGACATCTGCCCATGCTATCAGCCTCATCATGTTGCTATTCATTATGGCCATCTGAGGACAGGGAGAAGGGGCAGGGAGATCAGCAGGGCAGCAGCGCTTGTCCTCATGGCGCACCTGTGCTGAGCTGAGACCTTAAGTTGCAGCTGAAAAGACTTATTTCCAATGTGTGAGAAGTAAGAGGCTGTACAGTATGATAGCTCTTACCCATGCATTGATAGTCATCAGAATCGTGCAGTTTACTTTTTTTTTCTTCTTCTTTTTTTACTAAATCCAGACCACTAATCAGGACTTCACGTGCGCTATAGCCAAACCGGGTTTCCAGTATAAACCCATTATTGAATCGGCTGTTAATGCTGATTGCTAAAATATCCCATTAAATACTTACAGGAATGATTATTGAGTTGGCTGCGTCGTCTGATTTCAACCCGCTCAGAACTATCACGGTGTGTCATTCACACCGTTAAGTACAATCAAAATCACAAATAATGGGATGTGTCCAACAACATGCATTCATATTTTTTCCTCTCAAAACTTGTGTTGCTGTTGCATTATAACATAAACTCTGTTACTGCTCTGAGATCAGCCTTAATCACAAGCACCTGACTGGCACCGTAAGCCTGTCTGTCCCATTAAAGTGAACTCTGATAAGGTGTGACTCCAGGTAAACTTTGATTCATTAGCACCAAGAGTCTGCCACCATGGGGCCTCTTTATCTTTAGCGCTAAAGTCCTAGTCTGCTATTTCTGAAACTGCAAATTAGGAGGCGGGGGGGGGGGGGGTGGGGGGGGGGGGGGGGGGGTTGACCGTGGCAGTCTGAGGTCCGGGGCTATTTCAGGCCACAGGCGAGACATGGGGCCCATTCCAGGTAATGACCCGACATTAGGTAAGTCGTTTAAAGCAGGCAGCCATAATGTCGGTAACAGGGCTGACCTGGTTTTGGTCAGAGACAGAACGGTATTGTAAACATACACTTAGGAGTCACATGTGTAGCTCACTTACAGGAACCAAACCTACAGCTATATGGACATATCCACTGAGCAGCATGTGCATGTACAGTAAAACGCTCATTTCTGATGCAACTGCCTACCCTGGTTCTTGCAATAAATATGTTCAATTTTTAAATGAACCTGGTTCATCAAATGAGAATTACCTTTATTTTTCTTATTTGCTGGATTATGAATACATAATGAGGCCCTATAGAATTGTGCGACAGAACTTTATATGCAAATTAATTAATTAAGCTTTGGAGTGGACACATAAAACATCATGTTTTATAAGAGATTGACAGTGGCATTACATGTAAAAGCAGCTCGAAAGACCAAGTTTGACAAGGTTGATATTAGGTCACATGTTCAGATTCAGTGCATGAACCCAGAACAACACGTCACACCTCCTCCCTCATTTGCGCACAGCACAGGTGCACTCTCATACATGTCATTTTACAATCATATCCAGCAATTATACTTGACAGCCGCATTTGTGAGTTGGAAAACATTACTTGTATAATCCACAACATTTTAATCTCAATCAACACTATGACGCATGAAAACATTTGATGCAAAAAGGCCTATTTTTGTTGTTGTTGGAGCAGGGAATGTGAAAAAAAATATCATAAAAGAATTGTTGGTAAGCTGCTGATGAAATGAAGTGATATAGCTTGGCAGTTTGCGTAGGCGGTGTGTGTGTGTGTGTGTGTGTGTGTGTGTGTGTGTGTGTGTGGGGGGGGGGGGGGGTGATGGCCTGATGCTGGGTGCTAGACAGTCAGTACACCTGGACAGTGCCATTAAGCTCCTATAAATACCTAATGGCTTCTGACTTCTAGGAAAGCTGCAGTATTCTGAGGTCATGGCTTCCTAATCGCCTCCTTACTGAGGGGAGGTGACGTAGAATTGTAGACTTGTGAACCTGATTACACTTTCCCCCGCCACTACTGCAGTGTCGATTAATAGCAACTTCACTGGCCTTTTTTTCCCTCCAGTGTTCTGTAACTAACTATAGCTGATCCAACGTATAACTGTGCAGGATGCTGTAAAGTTAGCGATCATTTCTAAAGCCCTGTATTTATGGTTGTGTTTTATGTCTTTATGGCTAATTATATCTATATATATCCACGGCTGCATGTGGATGCATGCTGCATTTGTGCGTGGGAGAAGCACATGTCAATTTGAACAAAGGTTGGTAGTGTTGTGTGTGTCTTTGTGGGGGCTATAGTGAAGGGGGAGGGGCTGTCTACTTCTATAGGCGTGTGTGTTTGGGCCCGCTGATTGGTCTGACAGCATGTCACTGCAGAGGATTCTGCACTTGACTTCATAATGCCTCTAATGGTGGGGTTTAAAGGCAACTTTGTGTGGGGATTGCCCTGCAGGCGCCCAGAAGTTCATTAACTCCAAAGGGGTTAGACACTGCCATTGTTATGCTGGGGTGGAGTTGGGGGTTGCTTTATTGTATATGTCAGCAGGGAAGGTTATGGGATACAATAACCCATAATACACCAATGCCTCTGGTGTTATATAGTATATTTTAACATAAATGTGTGATGCATGTGTCTAAAATATCATCACATTATGTTTTGGGTGCATATGTGGACTTTGTCCGTTTCTGCCTGCTTTAATGTACGACACATAGTTTCCCCTGCATGTGTTTACAGCTTTTTGCGGCGCTTGGGCAGTCATTTGCCAGCGGATTGCGCAGCAGGTCAGCGAGGGTGCCAGTCACTCAGACACTTTAATCCAAGGGACTAGACCATTATTTATAAAGTGTCTTTAGGTAGCGGCCTGTGCAGGGCCAGCAGGGCAAAAGGTCACGGGGCTTCCTTTTCTGACAGAAATTAGGCAGACCAGAAAGATGGCTCTCAAAAAGATTTAGAGAGAAATGTGACAGCGACTGTAGGGCAGAAGTTGAATTGAATGCAAGGAAATGAAGAGGAGAGAAAGAAATATGTCTCTCTCGGTATATGTAGTCTTATCTTCTGTAAAGGCACACACAACCCCTGTCTCCACAGGCATTAGTATTTATAACAGTGCTGGATCATATCACTTTATCTAATTGATTTATAGGTAAAGAGACAGACAGGCTCTCGTAATCCTGTCACTATGCACGGACTCCAGCCGCTGCAGTAGAGCAACACTTGTCAAATATGAAGGATATGAATGTCAAATGTGCAGCAGTGTGTGTGTGTTTGACAGAAGCTTAGCATGAAGTGGAGAGACTTGAAACTTTCTGAGTGTGAGTAGCTTGCATGTGTGTGTTGTTGGAATGCTTGTGTCGCCTGTTGATGGTTGGGGAGTCTCTCCAGACTGGAAACCATCCTAGACTTTAGCTGATTCATATTTTATCCTCCGTCTTGGCTCAGGGGAGCAGAGTAATTTGAGAGTGCGACAGATACACATGCGCGCACACACATTTACACACTCAGAAAATGAGAGCATATGATGCATGCTGGACAGATTTATGGTGCAGGATTATGAGCACCTTACATCTCCCCTTGGCTCCTGCACCCGGAGCCGGGTTGGGTTCACGCAGTATTCGGGTTGAGTTGGGTATCTGACGCCAAGAAGCCCGCTCTCTCTGCCTTTTTCCCCCTGCAGATGTCAGGCAGCCGCGTGGCAGTTCATTTCTCACTGAAAATGATTAATGTACATGCAAATTACCAAAGCATGGGCACGCATTCAAATGTAGGAGACCGCAATCAGGAGACAGTAATTTGAAAAACAATATAATTTCACCTTAGATATTACTTCACTCTCTCCTATCACTTCATCTAGCAGACACCCATGTTATCTCCTCTTTTATCTCCCCGCGTTTCTCTTTCGCTCCATCCATCTATTAGACATGCTATACATTTTTTCTCTCTTAGTGGTTTTTGGTACAAGGGCCAATTGAGGTGAGGAGTCTTTCTCAAGAGAGCTACGGCGTCAGTCTCCTGCCAGTGATCCAGACTGCCTTAAGCAGTGTGCCTCCTCTCGTCTAAGAGGAATCTCATATCTCACATTATCTCAGAGATAATAGGATAACAATGCTGGATTTCTCCCAGCTCAACTCCTCTCAGCTACCGGGTCTTTTGGAGCAGAATACAAGGGGACGAGACCATCAAGTTCGCAATTCGACAGGGATGAACTAATTTGGATGTTCTTCTCAGCTGAACTGAACTTCAGCTGTTGAATCATTTCTAGCCTATTACCCATGGCTCTGCAATTTATTTCATTATTTTTTTTTACAGCCGTTTGGTGACATTTCTCAAAATATTAAATACTCCTTTCCGTTAATTTAGTTTGCCTAAACTGAAGACGTATAGTGAAGCGAAGAGAAATTGTCATTATTTTCCCATTGCACTATTTATGGTGATGGTTTCCTCTATTCCCTCTGGCTCATGCACACAGAAACACACACATTTGCACGAGACACACAACACGCTTGTGCCTCCTCAAACCACCCATGGAGGAACACTCTGTTCTTGGGTGGGGTGAACCATATTTGGGAGAGGAGGGGGCTGACCGAGAGCGGAAGCGACTTTCTGTGGTGCTGTTTTGCTGTCTGATTTGTTGTGAAACCTGTTAGACTCGCGACGATTGGCTCATATAGAAGGTGTGGCTCTGTTTGGTGAGCGCCCGCAAATTTTTTGGCAAAACCGTTCACAGCTGCAGGGACAGAATGTGGTGTGTGTTTCTTTCTGAGGCTGTGTAGGTGTAGGTTTGATGTCATGGAGATTTGATGGGGGGGCTTGAGTGTTACACTAGCGCTAGGTGATTAGAACACATCTCTTTTTATATCTAGGGAAAGGGTTATGGAATTTGGGAGGGAACAGAAAAAGCTTTTCTGTTGAGGGGCCTATGTCTGGACTCACAGTGGACTTTAAGCATGCAGCCACAAGTCCCACATTTCAAGAAAATGGTGTCTGTGTTCCTGCTCAGTTACCCTCCAGCCAGACCCTATTCACTCCAGAATCCATGTGACTTGTAGTCCTACTTAAAAAGGCTATGTATTGCTTATATTCTGGTTTTGAGGGAGGCCTCACAGATCTTTGTCAGCTGAGCTAATATTAATATTACTCCTAGAATACACTTCTCAGAATGAAGCATTTTTCATTCATGATCATACATCAGTAAAAATTAAAAAAATGAATTATAAAATACCTATAACTTTGTGATTCTGTTTAGGCCAGCAGAGAAGGCTTAGCAGGCCCTGACTGCCCGCCACTGCCATACATACTTACTAAAAATGACTAATGGACAATACACAAGTCACCTAATCGCTGGCTTACTTCTCAGAAAGGAAATACCTCAGTTTCTCAATGTAATGCCCATTGTTATAACACAGTAAAGTAATGAACAGGTATTCCCTCATTGAAAAAGGTTTTATTATGTCAGATAGTTGGCTTCTTTTTTATTCAGTAAAGTGTTTTGTTGAAGTCATTCATTCTAATACAAAGAAGAGTCTGTCAGTTTCAATCTGATGGCAGCGCATTAAGTTATTTTGTCCCGGAGAACTGTGGTTTGTGTTGCAAATGTTGTAAATGGCTTTGAATATTCACTTCAGCGTGTGAATAAAACGTGTTAGCCCTCGTGGTGCTTGAAATTTTGGTCTCTGTGTGTAGCAGCATGCTTGTTGCTCATCTGTGTCAATGTGCATAATATGTGATTGTCGTCTACGTGTGTGTGTGTGTGCGTGTGCGTGTGTGTTTATGACTGCATTTCTCTCCCTCTTCCCTGCATCAGAGGGTGAGTGTGTGTCTGTGTGTGCATGTGGGTGTGTTGGGGGGGTTGATGGGCTCAGTGGGAGCCCGGTCCCGGGGGAACAGCTCTCGTTAATAATTCAGACGAGGCTCATTATCAAGGCAGCGCAGATTTCTCCCTGATTCCACCTTAATTGCAGGCAGGCTGCTCCACTCAGGCAGGCGGTAGTCACGCTGGGTCGACTCTCTCTGTCTTTTTCTCTACAACTACAGGCCCTGCTCTGCTCCACTCTGTTCTGCTCCGTCTCCAATACTCACCCCTATCACAGCAAGACGGCCTCAGGCTAGCCTCCTCCATGTTAGCGAACACCGTAATAGCCTTTAATGTACAATGAACATGCTATGTCTTTATACTTGGAGATGTGCCTCATATATTTCTGATTAGATACAGACCGGGCACTGTTTGGGCATTGCTGTGGAATGTTTGGTTTAGTTGGCCAACCAAGACGCTCTCTGCAGGGTGATGTGGTAAGTTGCAGAGCTGAAACATTAAGTCGATTTAATTATAACAGTTGATCAGCAGAAAATTAACCGGGATCTATTTTGTTAATCGATTAGTCATTTTTCAGAGATAAATGTTTCCACCTTCTCAGATGTGAAGTTGTAATATCATTATAAATGTACTGCTGCCCTTTCACAGTTTTCTGACATTTTGTGGACTGAACGATTATTGTATATAAAAAAAACATAACTTAATTGATAAAAAAAAATCATTAGTTGCAGCCCTTGTAGGTTATATGATTTATGGTTCATTATGACTGAAGTACCAGTTGCATATTTGCAGATCAATCTGAAACATAATGTCGTATTATGATGCACACTACACAAAGCCTAATGTGTTTTGCTGTGGTTATATGGTTTGTGATATATTATAATGGCGAGTTTATCCTTGAAATGGCCCATAGCATATTATCATACTGATGACACTATAGAACGTGTGTTGCTATGATTGATATCTGTCTCCAACAACACTCCTCTTCATGACCATTTATAGGCTTATGTAATGTATCTTGTCTTCATAATTTACACTGACTGATGGGTTTCCATTCACTGAAGCCCTGCCGAGAGAGCAACATAATGGGCCTGATCTTGTCATACATGTATATGAATATTTCAAATCAAGCCATTGTAACTAGATGGAGCTTTAGATAAACAACACAGATGCCTCTTCCTCTTTGCTCTCGCTATAAGATGGAGTGCGCTCCAAGCTATATTTCTCTCCCGGCCTCAAAACTCACTTCTCACAAATCACGGTGCCCATATTTCCTAATTCAATTTTTCTCTTCGTCTGATATCTCTTCCTGTATGCAAGGGATTGATGGCCGTGTGTAAATGTGTGTGTTTACGTGCACGCATATTGCCAAGTCTGTCCCTGAGAAAGAGATGATAGATACCGAGCTAAACGGTGTCTTTCACAACGCTCCATCTCCGGACCCTTCCTGGCAGCCACGTGCCGGGTCTCTCGCTCCTCTCAGCCTGTCCATCAAGCCCCTGTCATGAGCCAAAGGATTGTGGCAAGGGGAAAGGGGAGCGTATGAGGGCCGTCCATCAGTTTACCTGCGCTTGGCGGTCCCGGCCAGTGATGGAGGAAGCCGGCTCACAAAGGGAAATGTAGTTAACGTTGACTGATCGGAGCAGGTGGATAGAAAAAAAGGGCAGTGGAGAGGCGGAGTAGCAAGAGTTATGTTCAAGAAAGATGCTTGTTATTCTAATGCTGGTGGATATGCTGCGGTGGGCCATGCGTCTGATGGATGGCGCTTCGGAGGTCACCTCCGGTAACGGCTGGTCAGGAACCGGCGCAACACCCTGCTGAGCTGTAATGTTTGCTCACCTGAGCTGAAAAGAGGAAACTGACCTTGGAAAGAAATCACATGTGTGGTTCTGCTTGGGCGTGTACGTTGGTCTGTGTAAAACAACCCATGTGTGAGCAAATCTGCGTGGGAGCCAGCATATGTGTGGGGAGCCTACAGGACTGGGGAGAGGTTGTTGGGTTATGAGGTGACTGTGAGACCAGCTGGAATTGTGGAGGGAAGAGGAGGGGGGTGTTTTGTGTTTTTGAGGGGAGGTATGGTCAGACAGGGGGAGGGGGGGGGAATTGTTCCTCCCCAATTGGATTTGTATGTCACTGGCTTGAATCTGGGTCAGGACACTGGGTCCGGTGTTTAGTATGCTGACCGTGTGAGGTCTGAACTCCAAGTCCGCTCATAGCCTTGAATGAACCCAGCACGTCTGCCTCGCTCTGTCTCCTCTCCCCCTTTCTCTTGGACCTTTTTTTTCTTCATCTTCGTCTCTTCCCCCTCTTTCTCCTTCGCTTTTTTATGCCGAGAGCCCTTTTCTATCCCCTCCTCTGTCTCTCTGCCTTTTTTCTTTCCGCACCCCAGGCTTTTTTTTTTTCATACCCTTCTTTCTCATGCTCTCTTTTTCACTGTCAGTCACTCACGGCCTTCTCTTCCCTCCTCACTTGTTCTATTTCACACTCTTAGTCCTCCCCACAAAGTAGCCTTTTTATCACTCATTTCCCTCTTCCCTCGCTCATTTCTCCTGCTCCTTTCATGTGCTTTTGAAATCCCCTTTTCATCTTTAGCTCTCTCTCCCTTTTGCCTGGTCTCTCCCTCTCTCTCTCTCTCACACACACACACACACACACACACACACACACACACACACACACACACACACACACACACACACACACACACACACACGCTCATTCAGTCATTCCTTTATTATCCCAAAACTAAAGTGATAAATGGGTCTCTTTCTTCTCCGTAAATGTCACTCGGGGAATTGTCTCTGCTCATTGATTGACTGGAGTAGAATGATGGCCACACATGCACGTGCGCCAGTTGTGCACACGTGCACACGGGCACAAAAGAGAGAGATAGAAGAAGAAGAGAGAGCAGGGAAATGATCTATCATTAGAAGTACAGCTTGGCTGGGACTGCCACCGTCAGGGTTAACATCTGGCCCTCACAGGTCCAGCTTTCTCTCAGAGGCTGATGCATCATTTGAAGAACTTGTGCGGTTGGTTTATAATGAAGCATCAATTCTCAACAGGACTTGGCATTCACGGGAGTGCTGGAAAGCTGAAGCTCGACAAGGGATCAATCACAGTTAAACAATCGGAGCAGGCAGGCTGGACCGATCTTGCCATTCTTTTCTCCCTAAAGTGACGTGACACAGAATGCAAAAGGGTTGTTCCCAGTTTGATCGTTTGTCGTTAGCGTATCCTTACGTGTCAGAAAAGTGACGGCCAAGGAAATATACATCAAATAGCCTTTGTTCAGAGCAGACTGTGTGTGTGTGTGTGTGTGTGTGTGTGTGTGTGTGTGTGTGTGTGTGTGTGTGTGTGTGTGTGTGTGTGTGTCTAAGTAAGTAAGTAGGGGTTAATAATGCTCAGTCATTTTCTTAATGTCTCATTCACCCGGCCTCAGGCGTTAGAGCTTGATAAAGGTCAAGACTACTGGTGGTTGCATGTCATCTTCCCTTATTTCATTCTCTTCACTGCACAGCAGGAAGGAGGGAACCAAGAAAAAAAGAAAAGTCTGCGGCCAGCCAGCAGCGATGCTGATCCACGTCTCTTCATTCTCTGAACCAGGATAAAGAGATTTAATAGAGGGACTGGGGGGAGACGGGGGCGGCCGGCTCAGTCAATGAAGAGGGGATGAAAATATTAAATTGATAGAGAGACAAAGATGGAAAGACAAGGAGAGGCAAGTGAGGAAAATGCAGAGGGAAAGAAACGAGAGCTAGAATAGAGAGTAGATTATAGGGCATCCAAGCAGGACTGGAAGCCAGACTTGGCTGCACTTCAGCTACACTCTGCACTTTTCAGCTCAAGTGTGCATCCATTAGTGCACTCCCATTGCACTCAGAAAGCCATGCACTCTGAGATGCAACACACAAGCACATGTACTCATAGCCACACAAACACAGTAAATTTCGTATATACTGTTCATACATGCAAAGCCCCACAGACGTACAGTAACTCTGGCCTTCCACACATGTACCCAAAAACCTACACTGACCTGGTCCTTCTATATCTCTCCCTCTCGCTTTCTCTCACACACACACACACACACACACACACACACACACACACACACACACACACACACACACACACACACACACACACACACACACGCGCGCACCCTCACGATCCCTCCACTAGCCACCAGATTGCTTCCCGTCAAAATAAATAATTAAATGAGTGCAATAACGGCTTCCGAAAAAAGATCCCTCAATTAGTGCAAAATGGGTAAATGGGGGTAGGGCCTGCGGGTGGCTGGAGTGGTATTTCGGGAACACCCACACACATACATATACACATACACACAATCTATTACATAAGGCAAATCATGACCCAAGAAGGTTTTTACGCAGTTGTGCAAGGGTAATTTCCCCCCTCCTCTTTAGCAATCAGCTTAGCAACGTCTTTTCTCAAATCCTTACAAGTGATCCATGCCTGAAGACCGGCCGGGGAGAGATCTAGTTGAGTGCCAAGGAGATGCAAGAGGAGCAGCTGAGGGGATGCCGCTGGGGTCAAGGCCGTGTGTGTTTGTGGCGCTGTCTTTGTGCATTTCCAAGGCTGTGATATCTGGAATGGTGATTAGGAAAAGGTTGTAATGCATGCAAGGCAATTTGTGTGTGGATGTGGGAGAGAGAGAAAGAGATACAGGGCGAGACGTTCTTCTTGAGAAATAGTGGTGGAGGTTGTTTTGTAAAGGTAAACAATGTCTCCTGCATCTGATGAGAGTGGACACTGTAGGTTAGATGTGTGTTCATTGACAGGGATTGGCGTGGTTGGGCGCTTTACATCTTGTTTGAACGTGAAGATCAGTAATTGCGTCGGAATTGCCAAATCCCCTTGTGGAGAGAAAAGCATGAGTCAGACTTTATTGGGCGCAAGTAAGGATCATTTTCAATATTGCTTAATCTATTGCTTATTCTAATTCAAATATGATGTCTTTAGTGCATAACATGAAGACAACATAGAGACAAAAGCCTAATGCAAAAGACCAAGGGGTCTTCTTGGGCCCATGTGGCACTTTTAAGAAAAGTCTCCATCAGTCGGAGGCTTCAGTTGTTTCATCCTTGTATCTGTCCCACTGTCCCCTGTTGCACCTGCTCGGTCACGTATGCTAATGCACACATGCTAGTTTCATTTCTGACTCCATGCCATCCAAAAATCTTTTTAGCAGAGCTGGCATCTGGCCAGATTGTACTGTTGTCATCAGCAGGGCTATAATACTAAACTACACTCTCAGCAGGTGCCAAAACCAAGCTCAGAAATGTTTCACTGGGACAAATATATTACGCGGTGGACCTAATCTGTGTGTGATAAATGCTACGACAGCACAGCAAACAGATGGATCCTTGAACCTGGAACCCTACTGAGTAAGCAAACTAGGGAAGAATTAGCACTTGTGCTAACACAGCTAGCTTTGTCAAAGCTGTTCCATTTGTTAAATGTCAGGCATGTTGATTTGGGTATTCAGCAACACAGGTCACAGACCTGGAGGGATATAAGGATCTTAAAAGGGATCACTGAAGAGAGGGAGTTGGTGAAGGGAACGATAGAGAGAGGCTGAAGGCCGAGTGGTGCTCAAATGACTTTGGACATGAAGCATACACAAAGTGTCAGATGACTGGATGGATTGATGGGTTAATTTACATATGAACAAACTCATGGTTGAAGGAGTGAAGGTGCTGGCACGGACAAGAGGATGAAGTGCTGAGACGGAGAGTGGAAGGAAGGCAAAAGATGTGAAAAGAGCTCATGTCTCGCATGTGTAGAACAGTTGTTTCCACCTTGCTGCAGTTAAGAGGACAACTTCCAATGCTTCTTACTGCAAGGAGAGGAGCGTCTGTGCGACGCAGAGTGGGCAAAAATGGGAGCAATGGGCTGAACTGGAAGGATGTGAGCGGAGAAGGGAAGTAGGATGGATAAATCCGGAGCTGGGGAAATGAAAAGCTGCAACGCACCGTGCTTAAGTGAGGGCACGGCTTGAGAGATATGGGGAGGGACAGAGAGGGTCAATCAGAGATGCAGGGTGAAAGGGGGTAAGATGGATGGAGGGAGGGTGACAGAGGGGAGAAAATGACAGAGGAGGGGGCCACGATGGGGTCTTTGCGGTGGGGCGATTGCGTGACTGAGAGGAAAGTGCACTGCTGTGTGTGTAATGCTCTCAAGACTGATATTAAGACGTGATGCCCGACTCACACAGTCACTGCCCCTCTCTCCCCTTTTCTCCTTTACTCTCCTCCATTCTGCTCCCGCTCTCACTCCCTCCGCGTCCACTAATGATCCTCGCGTCCTGCCACACTGCCAGGCTGAGTGATGCCCGCTGACAGTCGCACTCAGGCGGAAACGCAGCACCCCCCTTCCAGGAGTGCTGTGACACACACACACACACACACACACACACACACACACACACACACACACACACACACACACACACACACACACACACACACACACACACACACACACACACACACAGGTGTAGCACTTTCTCACATACATGTATCAGCTCGTGCAAAGCTGCTGACAGATGTGTGTGTGCGTGCGCGCGTATATGACCATCACCCTGCTCACGGTCACGCACTTACTGTAAATATGCTTCCATCCAGCTGCATCTGTCTACAGGAATGTTTATGTGATAGATAGAGGTGGGCCATCAAAGTAATCACAGGGTACAGCGAGTTCGATAATGATCCGAGCAGTCTGTGTTTTGGCCTGTGAGCTTGATGACAAATGAATTTGTAAAAGCAGACATGGTGAAAATGAGGAGACAATACACAAAAGGTAATGCATTTGGAAGTTAAGAATTGCTCGCTAAAGATGCACAATGGTTAATGCGTAGAAATATTTGGCTGCATAGATATTTTTCATGTTGTTTCAAAGTTGCAGATTAGTCATTTGACATGCAGCAAATGTAATCTACATAATTTTGCAATTTATATGATAGAATTAGACAATTGGAGATGAATGCACTGAAGTATCCTGTTGACACCAGAGGAAAATCTTGAACTCAACCTCTTAAAGCACAGTGAGCATTGCCAATGCAGTCCCTTCTAAAAGGTTAATTCCCCTCTCAGAGCCTCCACTGGTTTCCCTCTATCATGCCTAGAGTGTGTTGGCAGTCAAGGCAGGAAACGGGGGAGAAGGGAGGGAAAGCAGCTTGTGGTGCTGCAAGTTTTTTAAGTCACAGTCTGTGGCTGAGGCCCAAATGCATGAGAGCATCCTATTGAGATGGCATTTGTAGGTAAGAAATATTTATTTAATAGAACTCTGCTACTAGGATCAAAAGATTGAAATAGTTCATTTTTAAAACTTTTAAAACTGAAATACTGCAGTGATCCCTGACTACAGTAGTGACTAGAAGCACACCTTTCTGATCAACCAATCAACCCCAACATCTATGAAGTATGTTTTTGATAGCCAACAAGTAAAACCTGCAGTTTCATAATGTTCTGTATTTCATTACATGATGCATTGGAGTCACACATTGAATTTAGCTGCAGTGACATGATGGCGTCGTAGTTGTTCCCTAATTTGCCATTCTCCCATCACTACCCCTCTCAATCCGTTTCCATTACCAAACTTCTGTCTGAGACATCATCCATTTTCCCGCACAAACCCAACCGATCCACGCCCAGGCTCCCCATCCTGACTGCCGAGGAGAGGTTAGGAATTAGGTCACAGCATCTCACTCCTCTAATTAGATGCTGTGAGTGTATGCATGTCGATGTGTGTGTCTGCATATGCGTCTGCACGCTAGATGCTCTTAATCCGTAGGTGGCCTCTATGGTAATAGAGCGTCCTGGGATAGCGCGCTAACCCGCATTTCTGTTACTCTCCACATGTTATCATATTGTGTCTGACCTCAGGACTTGAAATGACGATGAGGAGAGTAATCGGTGATGAGGATGCTGAGGCAAAATGCACCCCGGGGTGAAAGAACAGGTCAGATTCAACTATAAAAGATGCATGTGACGCATTAACATTCCCGGAGAACAAGCTCCAGTTGAGAGGGAGCTTTGGCCTTTACACACCCTGCGATGCAAGCTGGTTAAGATTCAGTTCAACCCATCACTGACATGTAACTCTAACTTCTCTGTGGAAGTAAAAGGCTTTTCAGGTAAAATAGCTCTTCACCTTGCTCTTCTGAGCCCTGTGGATTTGTTCCATCCTCTTTCTGAGATGTATCCACGTAGGGGGTGAGGAACGACATACCTGCCTCTGCAGTTTTAATGTCGACTTGTGTTTTTTGTTTATCCCAGGATGTGTGTGTGCGTTAACATGACCAAGACATTGACATATTCATAAAAAGCCTGCGTGAGTCATTTTCAATTCTTATATATCCAGAAAACTAGTGTGCATCAGCTCAGTGAGGTGTGTGCAAAGGGCAAAGGGGGTAAACAATCGGCATGCACTTGGAGGAGAGGTTGAGAAGGTGTGTGTGTGTGTGTGTGTGTGTGTGTGTAGGCAGGCATGCGAGCATGAGCCAGTGTGTGGGAGAGGGCGTAAAAGAAAGGAAGAGTAGCGCCGGCTAGTCTTAATTAAGTTTTCAGGAGGCTCTTAAAAGGTCAGGGCACGCCTCTGCACCCCCTCACCACCGCCACCACGTCCCGCCGAAATCTCCCCCCTCCGTTCCTCCTCTCCCTCCCTCACCTCCCCGTTGCGATCTATCCAGTCATCAGCCCCCCATCTGTGCACATTAGCCATTCATGAACACACTCATTAGGGTGGGAGTTTGAAGCGATTGTGTTCACTAGTCTGCGGCTGGAGCGTGCCGATTAATATTTCAGCATCTCCCGTCGAGGAGCTGAGAGCAAGTTTGGCCCTCTTAGGCTAGAGAAAGAGAGAGAGAGAGAGAGAGAGAGAGAGAGAGAGAGAGAGAGTGCTTCACCCATCCCCTTTCTCCCCACAACCCCAACAAACCTTCCTCCCCCTTCCCCTCTCAAACAGTCTCTGCAACTTTCAGTATGTTGCCCCCCTATTTCCATTTATTGCACACGCACATGATTTGGACACACACACACACACACACACACACACACACACACACACACACACACACACACACACACACACACACACACACACACACACAAACGACCCTAACTCAAACTGACTTAATTGGGCTCTTTTTGTTTCAGGAAACGGAGAGAGGAGGGGGAAGGAAGGAGGGTGGGAGGTAGGAGGGGTAAATCCTTCTTTTATTGTCCCCCTCGTCTCCTCTTTCCTCTCAGTTGGACAGGACTGTCTTTTTCTAGTTATCCTTCTTTTTCTCTCCTCTTGAGCTCACATAAAATAGTTCAAGCTTGGGGTGGGAGAGGTTTAGGTGGGTGGCGTTCTTTACCGTACATCAGAGTTTATTCAGACCAAATCAATACTCTACCTCGTTCATATTGTACACTGGTACTTAAAAGTATCAGAATTTGAGGCAACGAGGAGCATCATGGGTTGTCGGGCAGTCAATACTTGAAGCTCTGCTCCTGAATGCAGAACTCACTTTGACCGTAAAGAAGTTGAGCTCTCTTCTCCTTGATTTCACAAGAATCTTGCTTCAGAGTTAAATGCTGGTTCTGGGATATGGACGGAGCTTAAAGCAATCCTATATTCTTATTTATTCTCATGTATGTTGTTGTCAAGTTATTAATGAAATACAGCGGGGAAATACACATCTCTAAATAGCACTTTGGAGTGAAACTTTTGACACAGTTCTATTTTTTTATTCCAAGTTTGAAAGGACGGTCCTGAGTCATGCGCTCAATGACACCCTTCTTCTACTTGATGTCATCCTTATTTCTGAGGTCAATTTGTTTATCTGATTCGTCCGAAAAAACAATGAGGATTTAATCACATTAATATCGCTTCTAATCACAGGGACATTTGTAGGCGAAGAGGAGGCGCCTGTGAAGTGTTTGCAGAAGCTTGATAAGTTGTCGGTTTTACTTTAGTGTTTTCAACAGCTCCGTTAACAGCTCGCGTTTATAGCCATCATTCACAATCAAATCACTACGAAACTGAACGATATGTCACTGACAACATTGTAGGGTGTGTTTGGCTACACGGAAACACAACATAAAAGATCAGAGTGTCTGAGGTGGGTGAGCGGCACGTTACCCTGCTAATACTAGGCGGTGTATCTGATGTATTTTTTTTATTCATGCATTGACATTTCTACAAGGTCAATTTGCCACTCTAATCTCAGAGACTGAGTTTTTTCTTGTTCATTTCAAACTTAAATCTAGGAAATTCTTAAAAAAAAAAGAAATTCTCCCAGAATATAATTAATAATTCTTATCAATTGTTTACCTCCAATGGCCCTAAATTTCAGTTTGCAGGGCAAACTTTTAGAAAACAATCAGAAAACCCACATTTTGTGAAAAACAATTTACATGTGGAGAGTTCTTATTGCGTTCTTAACCCTCGATATGGCATGAGAGAAAAATATGATCCCAACTGGTAAAACCACTCGGTGTGTTCTAAAATATCCTTACATATAACATATAGAGAGGAATGGTTGCAGTTGTGTGCTTTGTCGTGCAGTTGCATTGTATACTGAAAAAGCGTATGAACAATTTGCTGAATGTGTGTTTGGCTGTACGGTGCAATTCTATGGTTTGAGGAATAGTGGCTGTAACTGAAGGTCAAGGTTGGTTAGGAGGAGTCGCAGGGTGCTGCTTTCATGCAGCCTTTAACTACCAAAGAGTGTACCACTCTTTCAGGCGGGCCCCCACATTCAAGACCCTGTTCTTTGTTCCCCATCCTCTTTTTGTTCTTCACCCACCTCTGCCCTTTTTACCCCTCCCCCTACAGATACACTCGACCCCCCCTCTCCCCGCCCCCTCCTCCAACTCCCTGCTTTTCATTCCAAGCATGCCATTCTCCATCTTCTCCGTAAAGGTGTGCGAATAAGTGGGAGTCTATGGGCTGTGCGTGAGTAAGTGGGAGTCTGCAGGCTGAAGTGTTGCATGTGGGTCGGCATTCATGGGAAGCAGCAGAGGTTGGCGCGGCGCACACTGATGGCTAATGAAGTTCCCCTGCACCTCATAGCCCTATTAAACCGCTGCCCCCTACCTCTACCCACTTCACCCCCCACCTCTTGCCTTGTGTCTCCCCGAGGGAGAGAGTTGGCAGGGAGCAAGCCGGCTGCTATGGCAACAACAAGGAACCCTCCCTCTCCCACAGGTCTCCTTAGCAACTGGTAGCTTGGCATTGCGGTAATGAGTGTGCCCGGTGTGCCAGGCTTTGTGTCATGTTGGCATGTGTGTGTGTACGTGTGTGACGGAGTGACTGACTGTGTGTGTGTGTGTCTGTGTGTGTGTCTGTGTGTGTGTGTGTGTGTGTGTGTGTGTGTGTGTGTGTGTGTGTGTGTGTGTGTGTGTGTTGTTCGGTACAGTTTGCCAATTTAGGTGAGAGTTAAAATGTGTGATGACAAAGAGATGTGGAGCCACTACATGGTGCTTATTTTATTAAAATTTAACCAAAACTGGCACTTGACTGACTCCACTTATCTCTTCTCTGTCTGTGTGCGCGTGCGCGCTCTGCAGATGCGTGACTGTGTTTCTGTGTATTTGTGCATAATTTTTTTCTTCCCTGTGATTGCGGTCATTCTTCTCTGTACTGTGAAAGTGAAGCAATTAAAGGGACGATCCAATGAATTTTGCATGGCTGCCTATGAGTTTCCTGCTCTGCTGAAATTAAATTAAACGCTGAGAATGATGTTTATTAAAGTGTGATCAGAGGTGTGCACTGACCTTTTAGAATGTGGGAAATGAGATTCTCATTGTTATGAATGAGATTATGTGGAGGCCGATTGTGGAAAAAAAGCCTGAGTTTGCATTGATGCCATCGTTGGGCTACAGTTTTTTTTGTATATAGCGGAGGGAGGTTTCAGTATAATCAAATCCACACTGTGCCTGTTGGCTATTAAACAGACTGAACCACAAATATAGACACGCAGGCGCTTACATAAATGTAGATTGACTTGTGCACGCTTGCACGCACGCATATCATGCAGATCTTGTAAACAGAGCTGTAAAAGCCTCTCCAGAAACGTGTTGGTCTTTAACAAAAGCATGGCAAGCCCAGTGGAAAATGTTAGTTTGCTCCCTAGTCGAAGTGTGAAGTGCGAGCAGGCGGCCGGCCCCACAGGTGGCCCAGCCCAAACACCTGTTGTGTGAATCCTCAGTGGGAGGGCGCAAGGTCTGCCTCCCTTGCAGGTCCCAGTGGAAAAACCACACCCATGCTATTCTATGGCACGTGCTCCTTCATGTGATCCACACCCACTCTGAGGCTCCCTCGTTTTGTGCGTGGGCGTCAGACATGGTGCCCAGATTGTGTCCCCTTTGCGCCCACCGGAAACACTCAGCTGTCCTTGGCATCAGGCAAGCGGATTTTCCGATCCCCTGTCCGGGTCTCAGATGCTCTACTAATCTGTCCGCATCTATTTATACCCAGCAAAGCTGCGGCAGCCCTTCTCTATCCCACACCCTGTCACCCCGATGCCAACCCTTCCCTTGGTGCCAGGGTGGGCACGGCTGATGACTCGCCAGCGATTGGCTGCAATTAGTGCACAGTCAGGCAGGAATCCCCTACCAACTCCATTACACCCCTCTCCACAGCCACTTCCTGATCTGAGGCTACCAGACACTACCACACACTTGCTTTCCATTTTAAGCCTTTTTATAAATGGCACTCCTGCAGTGTTGTGGAATAATAGGGTCGAATACCGAGCACCTTTCACAGTGCTTGAATCACTCTCCTGTGCAAACTCAGTCTTTTCAAGTACAGTGGCTGCCGAGGGAATGCACATTTGAATTGTACCTGTTCGGATTTGGCGTTGAGATTAAGTGAAAGTTCGGTATGTAATAGGACAGCTATTGGTGAAAAGTCCTTGAGTTACTCTGACTCACTTTAGCTTTTTCCTGTAATGATTCTAGAAGAAATGAGAGCCTGAAATGTTCGACTCTTTCCTATAAATCGTATTGATTCAAGAAATAAAAAATGCTGCCAATCCTCAGAGACCCCACAGTGATACACTGAGATATGCATTTCCTAATCCCAGGTTTATTTCTTCCCCAACAAAGGCTGCAGTGACCACTGCTGTGGAGGCGATGATGGCATGTGGCAGAGAAGTAACTGTTTCTCACCTCCTAATAAAAGAGACTCCTTTTTAATCTTTTCAATTTGATTGCATTCCAAAAACAGGCCTGTCTGCCCATCTGTCTCTCTTAAAGAAGCCTCCTAAAGGGATTTTAATCATCTGACTCTGGGCTTCTCAGGCAAATAGCTCTCTCTTCTCTCTCTCTCTCTCTCTCTCTCTCTCTCTCTCTCTCTCTCTCTCTCTCTCTCTCTCTCTCTCTCTCTCTCTCTCTCTCTCTCTCTCTCTCTCTCTCTCTCTCTCTTACACACATACGCACACACAAACTATTTCCAATTTTCTTTCTTGTACTCACTGCCATAGTCTCACTTGTCTTCTCTCACTGTCTGATACACCATATCGTCTCAGCTGCATTGTGTCATATCTGTGCAGCCATTAGGCCCTTCAGTCCCTCTTCAAGTCCCCCTCAGACACATAACATTCCCCCAACCCTGTCCCTATTAATCCACATGGCTCTAAATTCTTTATTTCCCTTCAAAGGGACAACGCGAGCCGTGACATCAATCATGGAAAGCGAATATTTAGCCGGCGCTAATTTCCACCAATAGCCTGGAGACAGGCTTAGCTGACAAAACTCATTCCTGTGCTGAACAAAACTGCTTGTGTTGAAACCTCCCCTCCCCCTGATCCCTCCTGCCTTCTGCACAGGCAAAAACAGCATCACAATAAACACAGTTAGTGCTTCTGTTACTCCCCCTTGATTTAGGCTTATCAAATGAATGTGCACCATAGAGGGATACCCTTTGACAATACATAATGGCTCCATTCTGCATGAAATGGTTTGGTAATACCAGTCGAGTGTGGCAAACGGCTTTACTCGGTGCCACTACAAGAACAGCTGCTGTGTTCTTAGCTGGGCAAGCGCACCACGCTGCTTCACCCTTGAGGTTGTTTGAATCGGGTGAGTGGTTTCTTTTTGCTGGTTCCCAGACCCCTCTCGCAGTCCTTAGTTTGTCACTCAGTTCTGTTTGAATGAGTGCACATTCGCCACAAGATGGGTCGTTTAAACCGTTTGACCCGTTTCCTCGCCCCTGTGTGTGTGAGCATGTGTGTTGGTGTGTAAGCGGGAGAACCCCTGAGTGGGCTCCGATGGAGGGGGGATGGGGTGAGTGGGGGGCATTTTGAGGGCACCCCTTTGTGTGATGTGGAGGGGCCCCTTGTGGTGCCTCTGTATCCCAACCCTTTACCCAAAGGCTCCTCCAACTCCTGCTGTACCCCATCACAGCTGCCCCCATGCCAATCATTCGGGTTATCCCAGATGAACCATTGGGCCCAACATAACATACCCTGTCCCATACTCAACGCTAATGCCTGACTGACATCTTGGGAGTGGCAACAGAGGGATGCGTTGGGCACCAAGCCAGTAGGGCACAGTCACTTAACTGACAAGCCAATGGCAGTTAGACATTGTTGTTTGAACAATGGCTATATGGCATATTGAGCACCGATATTGGCTTCATAATGCAGGTGGATTGCATAGTTAGTCCGAACTTCATGTGTGCTAAACCTCAGCACTGATAGCCATTACACTTTATTGATTTCCAACACTAAATGGGCCTCTCCAGTCCCTGAATCAAACCCAGTTTGCATTGAAGAAGGGAGGGAGAACAAGAGAACACTTGATTGGTAACTTAAGTTTTCCAAAAGATATATATATATATAACTCTAACTGCTTATCCACCTGTTTGTTGTGGAAATAGGTGTTAACATGGCAGATTTGCTCAAAAAGAGCGAACACCTTTAATCTGAGGACAAAGAGGGTTGCTATCCATTGGCTAAATATCTAAATCAGCTATTGGGATTTTTAGGAGAGTTAATGAGAGTTGAATCCAAGCTGGTTGTTTTCCTGCATCCAATAGAACCATGTTCACCTTAATTTGCTTTGATTGGTCCATAAACTCTTCCCCTTATCCTCTTTTAGTTTATGTCCAAATTAACCCCTTTCAGCCTGATTGAGTTGTGTTTGTAGGCTGAGGATGAGGATAGATGTCCCTGATAACAAAACAAAGAGGTCACGCCACTACTCCTGACTGTCTGTTCTTTTTAGTATTATGGGACCAGGCAGTACATCTCTCTGCATAAGCTCAGCCACTGGTTCATTCATTATTTAGAGCCCTCTCCACTAGGCCCATTGTATTAAAGGGGTATGATTTGAATAGGAAGCAGCTTCCCGGACCCAGGCGTGTGATGTGTGTGTTCCTCACTGTCATTGTATGTTTCTGTGGGCTTCATCCATCTGCCTCAGCAAGCCAGGGGGCTGAAAGCGAATTTCCATTTTATGAATATTTAATACATAATAAAGTTTTCAATTTTATTCTATGCAACCCGTAGAGGTAGAAATGTGGCAAAGCCAACCCTCAAGGACAGACCACAGAGTACTGGTTCAATGGCGGCATAAGAAATGCGGTCAACATCGGAGCACTGCCTCAAAAATCTATTAAAATGCACAAACATCAGGAATAGTTTAACACTACATCCTATAAGGGGTTTATAGTGTCCCTATTTCCCACATCGCAAACTTCCCTTATGCTGTATTACTATTGGATCATAGCATATCCGGGCTGCCCGCTGTGTTCGTGGTGACCTGGCATGGCTCTGTGTGAGACACCCAGCTGGGAGTGCCCCTGAATCAACTTGGGATTAGCCCAGGATTGTCTGGGATTACTCGGGGATGGAGGGGGATTAGCAGTGACTGCTTGTTTCGGGGGCGTGAGGGCCATAGGCTGGCCAAATTGCCCCTGACTCAGACTCAGGGAACAGCAGGCGAACAGCACCACACCCACAGTGGAACCACCTGCAACCTAGGCTATTCTTAGATTCTAAAACACACAAACAGGATGACAGAGAAAAACATGTGGTGGAAAACTACACGACAGGAAGCCAGCAGCTAGTGATGATGATGATGATGCCATTGCTGGCTATCGTCCGAAATCTCTCAAATCTCTCTCTAGCAGGTGGATTCATCAGATAAAGAGGGTTTGGGATGATGACAAATCCCTCCAAGTTCAATGGGGCTGCTCTTCCCTCATACGGGGATAAATTGCGATTTGACAGGTCACACAGAGCACAGAGTTGCATCATGAAGTGGTTCAGCCCTCTGAAAGATGCCCCATTTACAAACGGCCGTGGTGGAATGGCAAGCAAGCTTACATATGTTTTAATTCCGGCATGCACGGGACTTGATGTGGATGATTTGGAGTGGTATGATAGGTGGAAGATCCAGCCAGGGTGAGACGGGGAGTTGGCGCGGCACGTAGAGAAGCCGTCAGAAGCAGGGAGCGGGCATCCCCCGCGGACCTGCACTGCTGAGATGAAAGACTGTTTAGTGTTGGAGCAGCAGCATCAAACAACCGCCTCCTCTTGCATCCTTTCTCCCATCCCCCACTCTCCCTCCATCCCTCCATCCCTCCCTCTCTCACTCACTAGACTCTAACCACAATATGATATAGTTCTGCCGCTGCACGTTTACCCGGTTGCCATGGTTACCCAATGCCAGAGGTGTCACAGCGAGATAACCCAAGGAGGCATTCACAGATCACCTGAATTCTGTTCGCCTCCCATTTATGTGCTCTCTGCCGCAATTTGATTTATTTGTTTCCCTGCCGTGCAATTCAGTGTGAATACAAATAATCCACAACATAATGGAGATGGTGGAGGTGTGAGTACCCCTCAATCTGAAACAATCTATTGTCCCAGTATATTCCTAAACCACAGGAGGTGGTTTTGATTTGATATTCTCCTGCATGAACGTCAAAATGCCTCACACACAACAAAGAGCAGAACAGCAACGACAGACTCTGTTGCACACCAGGAACCTTCACCATTCAGAAACCCGTGAGATAAATGATAGTAAAATGAGAATAAAAATAACCGATAGTCTATGAATTACTGAGTCAGTGACTGTACATGCCCGTGTTGATAGATAGTGAAAGATAATGGGAAAGTAATTGGTGACTGATAATTGCAGGCAGAGATTGAAAGGAGAAGTGGAAAATGACTGTTGTGTGCAAGAAGTGTGGGAAATAAGAAAAATACAAAATATGTAGCACTCCATGAGAGGGATTGTGATAAAGACAGAACAAGGGAGGGAGAGGGAGATAGGCAGTGAAGGTAGATGTCGGAGGGTGGGATACATCCATTAGCCTTCCTTGCTCCCGGCTCAATCTTCCAATACATCCTCCTATTCAAGCTACGAGAGCAAAAGAGACAGGGCTGGCGCTAAGCCAGACTGGCACCAACTTCAAACATACAGTACGCCCAACCACAGCAGCTTACATCAGCCCGGCTGAAAGCAGAAGTAGAGGAGGACAGATGGATTGATGGAAATGAAAGTGGGAGGATTGACGTACATAAGAAAAGTGTCTCGAGACTGAGTCTCAGGTCGTTTCAGGTTAGTTGAGGCTGACAGGGTCGTGCTCCGTGCCAGCTGTAGCTGTCCTTCGAACATGTTTGGGTTTTTGACTGTGCGCTCAATTTTCTGAAATTGGTTGACACTGATTGGATAGACCGTTGTGCCGCTACTTCTGTGTGTTTTGTATATCTAATAATAGACGTGGAAGCAACGTTATAATTTGGCACATTTTCTTTACGACTGAGCATATATAGACTGAATGATTCATAGGTAGGTTTGTCTGCATTGTTGATTTTTACGTTTGGTGTAAAATTCTTATTTTCTTCTGGAACATGTTATATAAATCTTATGCAAATGTCTCCAAATTACAGTTTTCACCTTAGAAAAGCAGTTTGTGTACAAATTAGAGGTGATGTATGTAGTACAATTCAATTTGATCTCTCACTCACCGTGTTTCTCTCTCATCTCTCTGCAGAACTCCATCCGGCACAACCTATCCCTCCACACACGCTTCATCAGGGTGCAGAATGAGGGAACAGGCAAGAGTTCTTGGTGGATGCTGAATCCAGATGGAGGGAAGATGGGCAAGTCCCCCCGTCGGCGAGCAGTCTCCATGGACAACAGCACCAAATACCTAAAAAGCAAAGGCCGCGTCAGAGGCAAGAGAGTTGGCCGTCCTGGGATAGGAGCAGGGTCTGTCGTGGTTGGGCTCCAGGGCTCCCCCGACCAAAGCAGCCCACCACGGAAAGGCCTACCAGGAGCTGGAGGTGCATCCGGGACAGATGGAGAGTTTGATGCTTGGACAGACCTCCATTCCCGGGCTAGTTCATCAGCCTCCACACTTAGTGGTCGTCTGTCCCCCATCCTCGCAGAGGGAGAGCCAGAGGAACCGGAGGAGGGTGGCCTGTCCTGTTCCACGTCCCCCCACCTCTACCCCTCACCGACCAGTGCCCACTCTCCTTCTAGGGGAGCAGGGAATCTCTGTCCTCCCCTTGAGCAGCTGCCTCAGCTGGCTAACCTGACTGGTGCTATCAGCCTGGATGAGCAGCTGATGGAGGATAGTTATCATCACCATCACCCACCACAGCAGCAACACCAGCAGCATGCAGCTGTTGGCAGACATAAGCGCCAAACCCCTGTCTACCACTACAGCTCTGGAGTGAAGGTGCAGAGTCCCTATGGTGCAGGTGTCTATGGTGCAACAGGCATGGGGATGCTGCGCCACCACTCACCCATGCAGACCATTCAGGAGAACAAGCCAGCAAGTTTCTCTGGAACCATGCGGGCGTACTCCAGCACCAATGCCCTGCAGAGTCTGCTTACAGGCGGTCCAGTTAGGCAGCAATACTGTTCCAAGGACATGATGCTGGGACAGGAGAGGGAAAGCCATCCTATGATGGTGCAAGCTAGTAATGGAGTAGGCTCCAACCATCACAGCCACCACCCTGGCCACCTTAATGGCCAGAGCCACAATGGACCTCATAGTCACAGCTCAGCTCACAGCCATAACAGAACTCACAGCCATACAAGTAGTCATAATCATAACAATGTCACCAACCACAGCCACAACTCACCTCACAGCCTCGCTCACAACGGTCACAACCTCAGCCAGAGCCATAACCACACACCGCCCCGGGCTGTAGCCCTCATCCCACGCGGCAACAACAATCAGCTGCAGACCTACAACCACAAAGCTCCCTACCTGTACAGCACCCCATCACATGCCCACCTTCCCGCCTCCACCACCCTCCCCCCAAACCCAGCAGGTATGCTTGGCATGCCCCAGGACTCCTGCCATGTGGCCACCACCCCACACCCCCGTCACAACCATTACTCCGATCCACAACACCAAGGCATGACAAACGGACCATACCACCATGGCCAGGGGATGGGAAATGGTAGCATTGGTAGCAACTACCATGTCTATCACCAACCTCACCCCCATGAGAGACTACCAGCTGACCTGGACATTGACATGTTCCACGGTAGCTTGGACTGCGATGTGGAGTCCATCCTCCTCCATGACATTATGGACTCTGGGGAGGAGATGGACTTTAACTTTGACTGCTCCCTAGCCCAGGGGGTTGGCATCGGCATGGGTATGGGCATGGGTGTGACCATGGGCATGGGGATGGGAATGAGCGGTCTGACTGGTCCACAGCAAGCCCATAGCAACCAGAGCTGGGTGCCTGGCTGAAGTCTGGGACAACACATCCTGCCCTCTGAACTAAAAGAACTACCCTACCCATGAAGCACTGTGCTCAATTGTGACATTCCTGACTTGGCACAGAGGCTTTAGGACCAACACTTCCGTCCCGCCTTGTTGTCTTGATAATTCACCCCATCCTCTTTTGACCCCCCCTCCCTGAGAGATCAAGTTCACGTCACATTAGGTTTTTTTCATATCAGCTATACTGTGATGACAATCTCTCAGCTGTACTTGCCCATCATTGCTTCTCATCTACCATGAGAACCGAACTCTCAATGCACTTTATTGCAAGTGGGTCACATCTCGCAGTGCAACGCATTCACAGAGCAGCTCAGGCAGAGCTTGGCATGTTTTGTAAGGTGGCGGCCGTATATGACGGCAGTAAATTAGGAAATCACCGGCTCCGTTCGCATCTTGGCTTTGAATTAAAATCAGACTCCTTTTCTCATATGCTGTCATTGTCTGTGTAGGAATAGTCTCTCTTTTTTTGAGAATAGAACCATGAGGCCTATTCTTCATAACTCACAAATAAAAAAATTGAATAAATACAATATTGTTGAATTTAACCCGGATTTGAATGCATACAGTATATTTAAATAGAGATCTGATCTTAAACCAGTTCACTATTTTAATGATGACATTCACATGCTCATCAGATCCAATTAATTATCTTACAGTCCTGTTTTTTTTTTTTTTTACAGCTACATGCATTTAGTCCTTGGGGCTTTGACTTTTCTCTTCGATGTAACGGTTTGTCAGTGCCCTTTTTCCCTTCGGTTAGAGAATATTGTCACTACACTATTAAGTGGATTTTTATCATTACTGGCTAGCATGCAATTTGGTGGATTAAAATGTTGTATCACCTTATCTCACCTGGGCTTCCTGTGCCAGTTCCCCCTCTCTCTGCCTGCCAGTGGAGACAAAGTGACCATTCCTCACACAAGCCATTAACGGGGCTTGATTGAAATTCAGCATCTTGCTTTTAATCTCCAAAGTGATGCGGCAGCGATGCGTCATTATTGAGAATCTAACACGTTGTCCTCCCATCTCTCACCCCGGCCGTCCGGGCGGCCGCTCGTCTCTCTGACTTAATGTGCCAAGAAAGCAAAACAAAACTGTGATTAACGTCAAGTCACTCTGCCTGCTGTCCTGCTCTGAGAAGGGCCAATGTCACTGTCCGCTTGCCTGCTCACAGAGAGTACAAAAAGGAAAAAATGGAGACAAGGATAGAACAAAAGTCTGTTGTTGCAGTGGGATAAATCATCAGCCTCAGTTTCCGTACTCTTTGGGTGTGTGTGTCTGAAAACAGGTAGTGTATTCGTATTGTAAATCATCCCCAATGTCTGTATTTTGTATTCCCATGTTTTCAGTGCTTATACCCTGATCTTCAACTACTCAAACAGGTGCAATGGGAGGTAATTAAGGAGAAAACAATCAGCTAATCCGAATGGCATGAGTCTATGTCAAACAGGGTTGTAATGCCCCACAGCCATCCACATCCACTTTTTTGTGTGTTTATTCTGTCTTGTAGTTGTTGTTGTATTGTTGAAATTCTAAGGACCAACGAGGACAGCGCTGAAATATCCATAGTGTAAGGACGGCATTCAGTAGTGAAATGATGTTGGTCGTGCAGTATGACCTTCCTGTGTTCCAATCCCGTGCACCCCTCCCACACGCGCTCTCCTCAATTGTCTCTGTGTTTGTGAGTGTGGGATTCTGAAGCTTGTTTCTCACTGGCCTTGAGAGAGGAAAAAATAGACCCCTATTCTCCAGTTCCCTTAAGGAGACTCCTTGCGCTTGGCTCTGCACCAAGTATGGCACACAAAGGAAAAGATGGGGGGTTAACAGTAGGGTGGTCGTTATTTTTACAGCCAAAGGTCAAACACAGCACAGACTATCAGACCCATTATTGGAGTAAATACCTTTATTTCAGGGCTTTTAGTCGCGCTGGTTCCAGATAATCTCCGTGAGGAAAATGCGTGGAATTTTTTTAACAAATGGGCCTCACAAAGCAGTTATGTTATAACCTATGCTACAGACATTTAGCAATGCCCTGCTATTGGAAAGAGAGCTATATATGATGTCTAATTTTCCTATATTTATTTATGAAAGAGATTGGTCTTTGTCACTCCTAAATGTGGTAGTTGTTTGAGTCAACTCCTATCCCCTTCTTTTCTCTGTTTTCTAAGATGTCACTCTACCGTTGCCCCTTTTACTGACTTTTATTTTGTACAAAATCTATATATTAAGAATATTGTATAATAGTTTTTGAAATCTCGAAAATAATATCAGTTTTGTTGTCTATTTCTTTTTTAAGAGAATGTATCTCATCATCTGGTGACTGTTAAATAAATGAAATTAAAAGAAAGTATTTTGTCCTTGCAATTTTGTGAATCTGACCATGAAGATCGATTTGATTTTGTTCATGGTAAAAAAATAACTTTTTCCTTACAATTCACAGTTTTAGGTGGATTCTCCTCACAGTAGTTGTGTTTTTCAACTCTTATGTGCTTGTGTACAGTAGCTGTAGTTACTAGTTAATATATTTCTTCATTTTGTGGTTTGTAGTTTTTGTAGTCATTTTTAAAACATAACTCCTTATGCACATGCAGATGAGCCCTCTTGGGTGTCGTGTTTGACGAGGATACGAAGTCGCAGCGTGGGAAGCGAAAGAGTGGTCTGTATGAATGAAATATGTGGGGGAAGCACCTTCACATATGCCAGGAACCATCACTTGTGCTTGAGACTGCATGAGAAAGAAATAGTGTGACCTTTTCATTTTCTGTATGTGAGAGAGTGAGTTCATGTCAGACAGACACAATTAGGATAGACAGGTGTGTGTGTGTGTGTGTGTGTGTGTGTGTGTGTGTGTGTGTGTGTGTGTGTGTGTGTGTGTGTGTGTGTGTGTGTGTGTGTGTGTGTGTGTGTGTGTGTGTGTGTGTGTGAGATGAAGCGGTATAGGTTGGCCACAGCTGTCCTGGTCCCATTGGAGGTGTTTTCACAGGAGGAGTATGCAGCGCCATACTGCCAGGCCTCAGGGGAGCTCACGCCTCTACACATGCACATACATTTGAAAGTGCCACAAATTCACACAACTACACAAAGAAGCACACAGCGCAGTTATGAAACCATATGCATCAACACGCGCACTCAAACAGACATCTCTCACTTAGATGTGCAGTTTTAATTGACTCCACTTGGCAAAGCATCCCTACAGGGAAAAGAGTGAGAACTAGAGGGAAAGTGAACAATATAGGTGTGGAGGGAGGAAGCCAGGCGGCATATGCTTAAAGCTAAAGATGCCTGACACAAAAACATGTTTAGGAGTCGAATGAGTGCAAACTTGTTCCAGTAACTTTAATTTAAGATATTTCATAATTTCACAATTCGACCAAACAGAGTGTGTTGAGTGTGACTGAGACTGAGAGATGGCACACGACCAAAGGCTCACTCTTCCCTGCCCGTCTCATGAGGGAGATGGAGGCTGAGGGAGGCAAGAATGCAGTCCAGTCCAGGTGCCGTGCCTCAGGGAGGGTCTGCTCTTCTGTTCCTCGTTATCAGAGAGAGAGAGAGAGAAGCTGTGTTATAGTGTCATTATTCATACACTCAAGCATCTGGGAGCAGGTCTTTCCTTTCTTGGCCCAGTGATATTGTTGTAGAGCCCGCCCTCGGAGCTAAAGGCTGACTGGGGACACGACTAACTGCTAACAGACAGACCCACCCAGGAAAGGCTACAGAGCGCTGATGTCCTTGAGTGCTTATGAGGATTCAGCAGTTCTCCCTTGCTGGCTGTGCTGCAAAGTGAAAAACTGATATCTCAAAAGTTCAATTGTTCAAAGAAATGATTATTTCACCAATATGGCAGCGTATTACTGCATGTTATGGTGTTGGGCTGCATGGGGGTGTAGTGGCTAGCACTGTCCCCTCACAGCAAGAGGGGCCAGGGTTCGGTTCTCGGTCTGGGCAGTCCTTAGGTGTGGAGTTTGCATGTTCTCCCTGTGGCAGCGTGGGTTCCCTCCGGGTTCTCCGGCTTCCTCCCACAGTCCAAAGACATGCAGCTCAGATTAATTGAACTCTTAATTGCCCGTAGGTGTGAGTGTGAGCGGTTGTCTGTCTCTATAGGTGGCAACCTGTCCAGGGTGTTCCCTGCCTTCACCCAATGTCAGCTGGGATCGGCTCCAGCACCCCCGACCCTGAATAGGATAAGCAGTTTGGACAATGGAATGTTGTAGTGCTGTCCATCATACGGTAAAAGCGCTCAGAGAGAACACCAAAAGTCCACCAGATCAGGGTTGCTGCTGAATTCAAGGATTACGTTTTGTGTTTTCAAAGCTAACGGCAACAAGTTGTAGCAGTATCATGATCTACCCCAGAGTTAACTCAAGAACGTGGACAATTGAAGGCCACTGAGATTTAAAATAATTAAAATGTGGCATTGTGCCTGTATCTGCTGGTAAACTAAAGCCAAGAGCAGTTTGTGTCCTAAAAGTATACCTAAATTTATCATTTGGCCTGAACCTTAAGTACTGTAAAAGCACTTAAGAGACGTTCACTGGACCAAGGGCTTTCTTAACGAGGGGATGATCCATTGAGGGTTCAACTAGAATAAAAATATGTGACTTTTCTCTCAAGAGATATTACTGCAGCCGTCGTTTCAGCAAATGGCCAAAAACAACAAATTAGAGATTATCATTTAGAGATTGTTGTATTTGTAGATTTTCTCCCAATAAAATAAATTAAAAGGTCAATCATTATATTACATTGTGTGATTGTAGTAGTGTCTTATTCCTTGCTCTTAAAACCAGCGACAGCATCATGATTGTAGTCAGAGAAGAGGTGTTAAAATGGCAAACAACCTCCCTGGGGTAGAGGCGAGGCACAGGCGCAGTGTTAGAAGAGGTTGTCAGAAGGCCTCTGAGAATTTTCAGCTGAAAGCAGAGTTAAACGCTGTGGGACTGGTGAAGAAGAAAGAAAGAAATTATCCTTTATTAATCCCCTTGGGGAAATTCTTCTCTGCATTTGACCCATCCTTGGTTAAGGAGCAGTGGGCTGCCCTGAGAGGCGCCCAGGGAGCAGCTAGGGGTTAAGTGTCTTGCTCAGGGACACTTCGACATGTGAACTATAGGGGGGACTGGGGATCGAACCGGCTACCTTACAGTTACGGGACAACCACTCATCCCCCTGAGCACTAGTAAGACAACAGCATGTTCAATTTGGCCTCACGGAAGGATAAAAACGTTTCCATTCTATATAAAGATGCATTTTTAGTATAATTTAATCCAGTTACTCAGACAAATCATGAAAAATTGCACAATTTAACTTCACGGCTATATAAACTACACCACAGAGAGGTATTTGTATCACCTCATATAGTTTGAATTTTCCTCACATTGATGTAAACATACCTTAACAGCATCGGCAAACATTAATATTGGATTCAGTTGTCTAGTGTAAGAACCGGTATTAAAAGACCTCTCAATCTTTTTGGGAGAGATAGCAGTTTCAGTCCAGGATCTTTATTATTGAGCCTTAACAACATCTAGTTATCTAGCCTTCTCATAATAGATGTTTTGAGATGTATCAGTGCATCAATCATGCACTCAACTAGTTCCTGTCAGCTCTAGCTGAAAGCAGATTCAATAGCTTTCTAATAAGGCCAATTATCACGAAACAAGTCTAACTAGAACTCGAGAGTGTAGACTTCCGCCATGGCCTGATGCCCGATCTTGCAATGTTAATTCAAATGAAAAATTATTTGTGTTTCCACCCCGAGATTTGGATCTGCTCCAAATTCTAGTGGGTTCCTCCGTGGCCCATGCTATACCCTTCCACCAAGTCTCCTGAAAATTGAGCAAGCTGTTTTTCCATAATCCTGCTGACTGACAGATTAACAAATAAACTGAAAACCTAACCTCCGTGGCAGAGGTAATAATGTGGTGCATATGCTTGATAACAATATTTTTCTCTAATGGAAAACAAACGAGATCTAATCCTTCGAAAACAGGATCTTGTGACTCTCCTAATTTGGATTTGGCAGTGCAGTGAGATCTGTTTTAGCATGCTTTGTAGTTGCTCGAAGGCTTGTATAAGAAGTCTATCAACTGTAGTTTGGTTTCAATCCAACCATGATACACACTGAGGCAATGCAGAAGGGCTGTAGAAAAATGTAATGTGGACACAGTTTATCCAAGTCTTCGTGGCCAAGACAGCTGTGAATATACATTAAACCAGAAGACCAAACCCAAGCCTCCACCTTGCTGAAGTGTCCTTGAACATGACAATTAATCCTTATACATTTCAGGGCCCCTATCAGCTCTGCAGGGCGGTCTGTGGGTCTATTCAGTGATTGATACACAAAAGATTGTCTCAAGAGGTGCTTCACAGTTACCCTCAGGCTGAGATAAATTGTAAAGCAATATCAGGATTGGGTTGCACCAACATACATCTATCACTAACTTTGTGTGTGATGTCCTTCCTAACTTCTGAGTAACAACTAGCCAGTTCTAAAAACGTAAATGTCTTAGCGAGTAAAGACTTTAGCAACTCGGTTGCGAAGACATAGCTGTACTGCCATCCAATCAAAAGCAATGAACTATGTAAACAGGACGTTACTTTAGCATTACAAGCTGTGAAATAACTCTCCAAATGAAAAGCCATCTACTAAACTTAACTGACAATCCTTTGTAAATGTAACTATGACTTTATCTGATTTGTATACGCAAACATGAAGAAATATGTGCATTTCAGAGTTAATAACAAAATTACGGTTCTATAACAGTGACTGTCTTTTTCAGATATGTCTCTTTCTCGTTGCCTTTATTCGTGAACTCTATTTTCTAGATCAATTGCTGTACTTAAAGTTGATCTTTCACCAGTGATACTCTTTGTCTTCAGCTACTTTTGTAAATGTAGTTTCCTTGTTACTGTATTATTTCAGTTTTAGATTAACTTTGGTTTGACTCTTGTTTATGGAATCACCATCCATGAATTTGTTACTAATGCTGTTTTCACAGTTTCACTATTGCTGCCACTGAAGACTCCAAAGGCCGACTTCTCTTCTCCAACTTTTATTGGAAATGTCTTTAGCTTGCTGCAGAAGACTGAGCTAAGTTTAAACACAAGAACAGTTAAACAGGCAAAAATAAAAACGAGGGAAGTTGTACAGTTTGAGTCAAAACCCTTGTCAATAATTATTTGTTAAAAACTAAATGTATCCAATCCCCCAAAATAAAACAGATTATATAATCAAGTCAAACGCCCCTTGGGTGGCCAGGGCTACTGAGTTTTTCCTGATTAAAAGAAAATGACCTACCAGGAAATCCTCCTATCCTCTATCGCACTCCTTCGTGCGTTATTAAACCAATCACTGTCCTTAATGACTCTAAACCCCCACCCTCCTCCTCCACCTCTTCTCTCTTGTCCCCATTTCACCCTCTTTCAGTGCAGACAGACAAGACAAGACAGATCTAATCAGATCTTTTCTCTTCTCATCTGCCAATGATCCACTCATCAGGAGTGGGAGAAAAGGAGAGGTGTGTGTGGAGGGAAGGGGAGGGGGTGACCTAAAGCGGCGATGACACAATTAATGTCAAGTTAATGCTCCTCCTGATAACCGACATCGCCTCACCTCCCTCTTGTATTTTTCCCCGCCCTCACCTCAGTACCTCTGTCTTCACCTCTTCTCTTCCTCCTTTATTTCCTCCTAACACACATCCAGCATTCCTGCCTCACCCATCCCTCCCTCCTCTCCTGCTCCTATCTAACCGCACGCTGCCTAATCTCACACATGGGGGAGCTCATCTCAGCATTGTGCAATACTGTGCAGCAACTACCTTAGCTCGCTAGCACACAGAGTGCAGTGTGGAGTGCTAATAAAGACTGGGTGGGGGGAGGTGGGGTTGGTGGGTAAGGGGAAGCAGAAGCAGAGCGGGGGCCTGATTGGTGTCTCTAATTACAGTTTGATACTAAAGAGTAATTAATGAGTTTGTGGCTGATGGGAGCAGCTTTGGAGCGTCAGACTCGATCGCATGATAAGAGCTGTTTGTGCGGAGGCCATGCAGGATCCCGCGGGACAGCCAGACAGCCAGTCACACAGACATACACACACACATAGATACACTGAATGTGCTTACTATTAGTCTTTTCATTAAGTACACTGCTGAGGTGAATCCGGCTGAAATAATGTATCTCTTGATCAGTGTTGGGTAACGTTCCTTGTTACATTTCAACCTTACTGCCATTAAAGTAACCAGATACAGTGTTGTCTCCTGAGAAAAGTAACTTGTTTCCAAAAATCAAAACCTTTTTGTAATTCTCTGCACTCTGGTTACATTGTCCAGAGGGTGGGTCGTCTACTATACATTTTTTAATGTACTGCCTCTATAATCATCGCATCATCTGTAATTCTGCAATAACAAATGACAGACGCAATATCTCCTTAACAGCTCTTTATTTTACCGAGGTAGCTATCAAATGTTTTCTCTGTCAGGCACTGTTTCCTCCATGTTACGCATCATAGGGATTTTATTAATGATTTTTAGGAAAGCTGGAGACTCTACACTTGATAATGGTAGCATCTCCTCCACCACATAACCAGCAACAAGCTCGTTAATTTCCCTCAGAGTGACAGTCGAAAGCCATTGCTGTTTTGGAGCTGTAGCTCCGGCATCGTTCTCCTCCTATTCACACACAAGTGTTGTGGAGCTGTGCGTATGCAGGCGCTTCTTCAAATTTGAAGTATGGGTTCTTCGCAACTGACAGACGCTTACCCCACAGGCACAATTTGCATTTCACTGTGATGATCTTGTTACAAATTGCTTATTGAGCCTTAGTAGCCTGACTGTGATGTGTTACCCCCCAGTACGGCCCACAATTGCTTTTATTAAACCAATCAAAAAGGAGAAGATGATGACAATTTTTTTTTATGTTGATTGACAGTAGGTAATATTTAGATTTTTGTTTTGTTATCTGTTCTTTACATTCAGTATACAGGTAATATTGACTAAATGTAGGCCTGTGATCAGTGTTGTATAAAGTACCCAAAAGCCGTACTTGAGTAAAAGTAAAGATACTTTACTGGAAAATTACTCCAGTAAAAGTAAAAGTCACCTATTAAAATACTACTTGAGTAAAAGTCTTAAAGTATCTGATATTTTCTGTACTTAAGTATCAAAAGTATTTTTCTGATATAAAATGTACTTAAGTATTGAAAGTAAAAGTACAAGTACATGCTTTTAATAAAAAAGCAATGGGTCAGAGTTTTGAGAATTATGAAGTTTATTCTTTTAAGTGCTGTGGCCACCATGACCAAGGACCAGGAGTTGTGTTGATAAAATAACCATATATATTATGTTCAACATAATATATTGTACCTAAGTATACTTTTGCATCTACTATGAACTTATCATCGTAATTCTCCAAAAAGCAATATGACACTATGAAGGAGTTGTAACAGTGTGGTTATAAGTATGCTCATTCTGCCCGGTAACGGTCCGTGGGTCCCTTGGTACCGGGCCGTGGGTCCCTTGGTACCGGGCCGTGGGTCCCTTGGTACCGGGCCCCTTGGTACTGGGCCGCACAGAAAGAATAAATGAAAAATGTAAGTTAAATTAAAAAAGTCCGGAAAAATGTTTTATTGTGAAAAATGACCAGATACATCCGTCTGTGGTGACCTCAGACGGAACCTCTTGACACATGTCAATATGTTACGTTACCCTAAAAATGAAACTTAAATCTGTTTCAACTCTGCCGGTGTTCTGGATTAAAACCAAGGCAGAGTATCCTGAGATCGCCAAAAAAGCATGAAAACCTGCTTCCATTCCAACATCCTGTCTTTGTGCAGCGCGTTATAAGTTAAGCAGTAGACTGGACTAAAGGTTTAGTTAGGAGTAGAGTCAGTAGACTGGACATAACGAACACACGTCAGGTGTCGTTGTCTCCTGTCTCTCCGAGGTCGGACCCGGTCCGTGACAGTTTGGTCTTCACGTTACCGGCCCGTGACGCATAAAGGTTTGGGAGCGCTGGACTAGAGGATGCAGAGGGAAAATGCAGAATATTGTGATTCGCAAAACCTGCTTGGTGGAGTCTGTGTTCCACCACAGTCCCGGATGTGTTTTTCTTTCTTTCTAGAGATAGATTTGATTTTGTAGCGAGTAACGAAGGTTTCAGGGGAAATGTATCGGAGTAAAAGTACCAGTTTTCTTTGCAAAATGTAGTGAAGTAAAAGTAAAAGTAAACAGAAATATAAATAGTAAAGTAGAGTACATATATCCCAAAAAACTACTTAAGTACAGTAACGAAGTATTTCTACTTCGTTACTATACACCACTGCCTGTGATTCACTTCCAAAAAAACACCCTTTGCCATTACATTTTGGAGCTGATCCAAATCATTAGGCTTATGGAAATGGCCTATATATATCATGGAAATTACTCATGTCGCGTGTCATGTTGCGTGTCATGTTGCGTATAAATTCAAAAAATAACTGACTTCGACACACAGATGAAGACATGGATATAATCACTTATAAACCAACACATAGTGTAACATAACCACACTCACATCCAGCTGTTAGAAACACTGTGGCCATGAGTTCAAATGAAGATGAATTATCTGTGAAATCTTATTTCTCAACATACATGCTGTTTCAAAGTAGTCTGTATTTGTTGATGTTAAAGTAGTGAAAATGAGTTGAAAAACAATGTACAACAATGTACAACATACATTTCCCAAGATGTCCCAGATTTACATTTACATTCCCAAAAGCGTATGTGATACACCAGGCTATTAATTAACACTAATGTAAATCCATCTGCATGATTATTAGACTCTCAGAGCAACAGACGTAGTATTAGCACCAAAAAGGGAGAGAGGAAAGGTTGGATGGGCAACCAAACACAGGACTTTTGCCCTGTGGACGACCATGTGGTCCATCATATTACATTATGTCTGTAGCTTAAGTTGCACAACAGACGTACTCACCAAATATGTGTGTTGCCTAAAGCTACCCACAACGTTGACAACGTTAATCATGTATTACAATGTTAACCTCAACCGTTTCACAACGTCAACGTTACGAGCCTACGCAAGAGGTTGCCCCTGGTGCCGTCGGCAGTTTCGTCCCAAGCGGCAAAATATAAAGAGTAGGGATGAGATCATGTTGTTATATGTGTAAGCAAGTTGTAAAGCTGCGTTAGAGCTGCCTTTTGACTGTTAGAGGGCAGAAGATAAACATCAGAGCTAAGTCACAACAAGAAGCCGATGACATACAACATCAAAATGTCCTACTACATATTTCTATGGCTGGTCCAATAATTACTCATACTATTTCGAAGACTTTACCGTAACATTTCGTGATTAGTTTCCTTGTGCTGCAGGAAACAGATTTCGACATCAGGGATACAATTCCAGATGCAAATCAGTGTAAATTAATTGCTACTCCAACCACTTGTGCTTTGCCAAAATCTGGGTATTTTATGGTGATCTGTAATAAACTAAATTGTTGAGCCTTGTGATTAGTGGTCTGCAGTGAAAGAGAGATAGTGATGCTAAAACATAGAAGGAGAAAGTGAGCAAAGAGAAATACAAAGCTTGAAGGACAATATGTGTGTGTCTGCGACTGTGTGTGTGTGTGTTAGGTGCTGTGTGAGAGAGAAAGGAAGCTGTGTGTGCGGTTGTGAGAGGGAGGGATAGAGAGAGAGAGACAGCGTGCTGAGGAGTGTCTCTAAAACAGGGGCAGCTGTAGTGTAGTTAATGAGGCCTGCAGTCGAAAGCCCAGTGTGCGAGCACATCGTGTGTGTGTGTGTGTATGTGTGTGTGTGTCTCTGAGAGAGATATTGAAAGACGGTAAATGTGTGTGTTTTCGTGTGAGCGAGGTGAGTTACCCAGTGTGCACTCTTGCTTGACCCTCAGTAAGCCTGTCACCTGGAACCAATGGGCCTCAGAGAGGAGAGGGAGAGCTGGAGGGAGGGCATGGAGATGAAACAGAGACAGTGAGGGAGAGTTAAAAAAAGGCGCCTCTCACTCAACCGAATAACTGGAGCAGACTTTAAGCAAGGCTGCTAACAAGCTCTCTTTCACTCTCTCACTCTCTCTCTCCCTGCTTTCTTTCATTTATCGCGCGCTCTCTCTCTCTCTCCCTCTCTCTTGTTACCCCTCCATTTCTTAGCCCTCTCCAGAGTGGCACTTTAATGAACAGCGTGTGTGTGTACAGTGGCCAGGTTATCATAAGAGATGCCTCACAAGAGCTTTTGATTATAAAAACCCATGTACAGAGACAAAGAGAGAGAGAGAGAGAGAGAGAGAGAGAAAAAGGCCCCTAGTGAGACAAGCTCCAGCTTTTCACAGCTCACCCCCACAGGGAGCTGAGCTGACAGGCGATATGAAGTCCATTGCCCTCATAGCAGCATGCTAGGTTACCCGCTAACAGCTGCTCCCTGAGTGGCTCCTTAATGGACCTTTTGTTAGAGACAGTTGCCATAACAACAAAGCAGCACTGAAAAAATATGTATTGGGTAATTTGGGGATCAAATGTAGTCCTTGAAGTTTGTTTTTTCCTTGGAGGAATTGGTAGTTAGGAATAGTTGCAAATAAATGCACATATTCTGTGGATGCAATGAGAAGATTGATAATAATCTCAGACAGGAAGTTAATTTAAATCTGGTCGGCACACTTAAACAAAAGGTTACACTATTCCCTGAGAACACATGACGATTTGTGCCAGTACAGTAAAACTAGTACAACCTGTTTCTAATGCAGACCCACTTGTCGGGGCTATTACATAAATTATATTCCTAGAACATTTTGGAAACAGAATAAAACATTTAAAAAAATGCCTTACACGACTCTCAACATGGCGATGGCTGAGCAGACTGCCGTATGAGTGCAGTGAAGAGCAGCGGCCTTAAGTTAGGGTTAGGGTAGCAGGACACTACCTCAGCAATGCAGAGAGAAGCTGGAATTACAACACACAGAGGGACAGTGACTTCATTTCACCCCCAACTTGTCACATATACCAGCGCTTGGCCAGGACCCTTGGCGCCATTTTCTAACGCACTAGTTAACCCAGCACGTCAAACAACATGTGGTTAGGTTTATGCAACAAATCCACTTGAGTTAGAATGAGCTGGGAAACTTTAAGAAAATAAGGTATATTTGATGAGATGGAGAATTTTGCTGTGTGGCATCACAGTCAAACAGATATCCATATATATCATCCCATCTTCTTTGGTGGATTCGGTGGTTTTTCTATTTGCGAAATATTGAAGCAGCCTAGTGGGCAAACAGAGACTAGAGTGGAGATGGATGCTGGGAAACATGTGTAACTGAGTACTTCTGATGACTTTGCCAGTGGAGAGGTCTCTCCAGAACAACAGAGGTCCCTCTGGTGTTAGCAGAGGTCCCTGTGGTGGAGCTCCGCCATTGGGCTCGCCTATCAGGAAATAAAAAGGGCCTGTGCAAACAGAATGTGTATGATGGTGGGATTTGGAGGGCAGATTTTTTTTGTCAGCCTGTGAGAGTAGAGCCCCAACAGGCAATCACAGTGGAGGAGGGTGTGTGCGAGGGCATCCATCATAATATTGTCTGCCCAAGGGCCAGTTTCTCACACACTCAAATTATAGAGATAGCAGTGACAGTAGCACACACTGTCACTCAGACATGTCTGTGCACGATATACACAAACAAGACAAACACACACTCATTCCCCACAAAATACAGCTCTGTCAGTGTACCCCTCAGACACACACACACACACACACACACACACACACACACACACACACACACACACACAGCAATGCCTTCACACACTGCTTCTTCACAGCTCCCACAGCCTCACACACATCCTTCAGACACACTCTCTCCTCTCTCCACACACACACACACACACACACACACACACACACACACACACACACACACACACATAAACCTTGCCTCTCGCTATTCCCTCAGCAGCAGCAGCAGCAGCAGCAGGCAGGGTACAGTGTGTGTAGTACAGTGCAGTGTGGTTTGGTGGTGGTGATTCTTTGCTGAGAGGAGCGGCCCAGTCTAGACGGAGGCGATAGACATCTCATTAGGCTCTCGCTTGCTCTGCCTCCTCTACAGCACCCGCCGGCTAGTAGCCTGTCCTCACTCTGAGGGCCAGAATAGCGAGGAAAGGAGGGAAGAAGAAGATGATGGAGGGGAGGAAAGGTGGGAGAGAAGGAGCTGAGAGAAATATCAGAGAGGGAAAGAAGAGAGAGAGGCAGATGAAATGAGAAGGAGGAAGGAGGGAAAATTAGACAATGATAATAGCAATAATAGTCTTGATCCTCCAGGAGGCCGACTCCCAGAGGCTCCTTCTCTCTCTTTTCTCTCTCTTTTGCATGCTCCTTCTCTCCTTCAGTCTCACTGCCGCCCTCCCTCCCATCTTCCCTCCTGCTGCTGTTTCACTCTTAATTAATTTCTCACTACTCACCAGAGCCCAGAGCTGCAGCTCTCCTTAGCCGGCCTCCGAGACTGCTCTCAGATCAGCGCTCCCATTGCCTCACAGCCACGGCAGCTCATCTCCGCCTGCACAGCGTTTTGCTTCAAATCAGTGCTGAAGGTAGGACTACACCGTGACATTGCCATGAGGGTATGGATCTACACTCAGATCAGTTTCACTTGCTTAAGTCACTGTTAGGCTATGTGCTCTGTCTGACCATTAGGCAACACGAGGGTCAGATGATGTGCACTTCGGTTGCAGCAAAGTTTCTTCTACAACCGCAAACAACTGTTGAGAAAGCTAAACAAACTCAAACAAAGAAGCAGGCTTTTTACAAACAGCTTCTTAAACTTACTTAGTTCAAAGTGAAAGCATCGGAAATGGTGGAAAATACTTAAGGATGAACATGGTTTATTACAACATGGATCTAATTGGTGGAGTTTATCTGTATCTTTCCTATTAGTAATAGTAATATTTTCCTAAAAAATGTAATTACTGAAAAGTGGGAATTCAGCAACAATGCTAAAAAGAAGTCAGACAAGGGAAGAAACAGCATTCAGATATACACAGGAAAAACGGGGAGTAACTATTATTTTCCTCTAAAGTAGTAATATGTCATCATTTTGGAGCGTATTTACTAGCTGTAGCCAGTAGAGTAGGAGCAAATATTCAGAATAAAATCTATTGGAGTAAAACAGCGTGACCCCGCCCACTACGGTTCCTTAAATTATGTTTCCCTTCGCCATGAAACCTCTCGCTACGGTGGAATGAGCTGACGGTTTCTATATCCAATTCATATATAATTCTATTTAGAGTTGAATCCAACTCTATATAGAATTCTCTATAGAATTTAATTCAATTCTATATAAAATTCGAGAATTGAGAGTTAAATATATCATAATGTAGAGTTAAATATCATCATGTAGAGTTAAATATAAACACTGAATAGAGTAAAAAATACTCTGAATTATTAACTCTGAGGCAAGAGTAGATTTTACTCTATTTAGACTGCGACCAAATGTTATATATTTTTGAGTATTTTCTTTTTTCAATTTGAGTAAAATTTACTTTTGTACCAACAAAAAATAGGACACATTGTCAAATTAAACTGTCCATTATATACATCAGTGGTTCCCAAACGTGTTGACTTAAAGCAGTGTTTTGGTGTTTTGGCCCTAACGTGGACATGATTGGTGAGCAGTTCAACCAAGGAGAGAATTTTCTTTCTTAGATTGTTTGATTTGAACAACCTTTAGAGGTCCTGAAGAAGTGAAAGTATTCAATTGATCAAAGGAAATAAGAACCTTGAAGTATAAATACTTGCCATAGTGTATGCTTTCTTTTTTCCTTTGATATGAGGAATATTACCATCAGTTTTGCTCACTTCCCGTTTTATCTTGAAATCTTTGTAACTATTGGCTTGGTTGCAATCTGATCATTTGACTGCTCATGTTTCCTTTCCTGTCAGCTTTACTATGAATGTAACCATCGTCCCAGATCTCTGCTATTAACTAAGGATAACAGTATCACAATCGACAAAAATGATGGCAACGATGATGAGTTTCATCACCTAAACAGTTGCTGCATCAGTTCCATTCCATGGATCACACACACACACACACACACACACACACACACACACACACACACACACACACACACACACACACACACACACACACACTCACTCACTCACTCAAAACCCGACACGCACTTAGCCCTCCGACCTTTGCGTTCCTCCCAAATTCCCAGCCCCATGCTAAGCTTAGCCCAGGGCATACCCTGAAGAGCTCACTGAAGCTGTTTCTGCTATAGCTACCTAGTGCATCAGAAAAAAAGAAGATGGGGCCCTAAACTAAGGTTTACCAGACACACACACACACACACACACACACACACACACACACACACACACACACACACACACACACACACACACACACACACACACATACACACACACACACACACACACACACACACACACACACACACACACACACAGTCTCCTATACCAGAGCACTGGGCCTCTTCACAAAGCAGAAATTGAGATTCCTTTATTTCTGAGCGTCCCAGAGCAGCAATTGTTCGGTGAGTTAGGGGGAAGGATTGTACCAAAAAAAGAAGAAGGAAAAGCAAGAAACTAAGCAGGCTTTCTCAAGGTCGCTCTGCAGTGTGTGTATAGACAGAGAACGAGAGAAAGGAAATGCATGGATGAGCTTAAGGGCAGATCTGTGTTGTGACCTTCCTCAGGGGAACCAATCACTATTGGCCTTTAGGTTTGACCTTTAACCCCCATGGCCACCAATTTAACTAAGAGTAAACCCTTCATAGCACTGCACTCCCTTTTCTCCCAGCCCAACTACTCACAATATTTATCTCGCCCTTCAGAGACCACTTGCCCTCTCTCTCTCTCTCTCATTCAGTGCACTTTAGTTACCTGGATAGTCTCAGCTGTCTGCACATTTTCTTGAATGCCACATCACCAGAAACCTAATTTGCTAAATTAGGGTAAAGGATGAATACAGAGATGGTTACACTGGTGGATTTTTACTGGAGAAACCAGATTTTTTTTAAAGTAGTATATTAGACTTCAGCCAGGGAAGAGTGTCACTGTGCAGCAGCGGCGGGATGAAAGGCAACATCATTACTTGCAGCGATGTGTACTTGGACCCAAAGTGATTGAGTCCAAAGTCTGACTAATACTGAAAAGTTTAAAGAATCAGTTTTCACGGGCATAGTAACCCGATTTCACCCAATAATCAGGTTTCTTATGTGCATGTAAATGTAGTCATTCTCATCTTTTGACCAAAGTCTGAGCCCTTTCATTCCTCCTCTCCTCTCCTCTGCTCCTTCAGTGGTTAAATGAGCCACAGGGGAGCGTCAGACAAGCCATAACCTAGCAGCTGGAGCTTCCAGCTGGGTTAAGAAGGAGAACGAGAGGAAAAGGGAAGACAGAGTAGATTCCCCTCATGGAGATGGCAAAAAGCAGAGCTTACTGAGATAGAACCTAATGCTTAAAGTCAAATGTGCTCTTTGTGTGAGTACACATTTTACAGTACATGACAGAAAATAGACTCTGCTCTGTGTTTTTTAACATCTCCTTCTTTTCCCATAATCTCCCCATCATATCTGTTTTTGTACATTTGCATGCCCTCATATCTCAAGATCAGAATGTTGTAGCATGCTGTTTATGTGCATTCTAGCTTCAGAAACCTGGATCAAATCATAACCCTGATTTTAGACACCCAAATACTCGTTGGATTACTCCAATAGAAACTGGGATACTGTGGGATATATAGACTTTAGGTCCCTGCACTATCTGCTCTTTGCACAGGTGACTGGAGTAATGTAGTACTTACTCAGGAAAGAAAAATGTTATGACAGATGATATAATGATAATCTTCATGCTGAAGTAAAAGTGAAGCTGTGAAAATGTGTTGGATAAATTGGGTTTCTCTTTGAGCTCTCGTTTTCCAATGCTAGAGATAGAGGAGCTAAATCCAGCAGACAGTGTAACATGCAGCACTGAGCCAGTTTACTTGAAAACAAGAGAAGAATATAGGATGCTGGTGTACATGTGAACGTAAAGAAATGTGTCGCTCTGTTGCTTCATTAGCCCGGGTCTCTCCACTATCCACCATATTCTCTCATCATTATATAGAATTAGACCACAAACCAGTAACTTGAAGTCTAAACTGGAAAAAAGCAATGCCCCAAAAAAGTTATGCCACAACCTGATATAAAGAGACCACTGGAGCAAAAATGATGAAAATCCCATAACCAACAAGAACTTACCCGGGCATGTTGCATCAAATTTGCAACATGCAAACCGGGGTGTGCAAATGAGATCATTTCCCCTTTTTGACGATTTAAAACGAATACCATACTTGCCTCCAGTTCATGAACATGTAAGAGCCGTGACTCGCAAATTTTCCTGCGAATCGTTTTTGGTCCACAAAAAACATAAAAACAAAACTGAAACATGTCTGACCAAATACTAAAACTCAACCATTTGCAAGCTCCTGCATAAACGTAAGCTCTTGCACTTTGGATCACTGTCAGTGTGTGCAACCATAAAGCCACAATATTTAAAAAAATAGCCCAAATCCAGAATCTTTCCACCTTAGGTCTTATGTCGGTTACAAGATTTTCATCATTATTTTTCTTCTTGTGTGTCTTAACCTATGCCAAAGTCATCAGCTGTGATTTCTTACAGCAACATGTGATCTTAGCAGCTTCCTATTACCATTTCAATTTGAAAGACATGCCGTGGTTGGATTTGAAATCGCAAAAAGCTATTAACCTCAGCATGCTTAAACGCATGCCACTGTTGCCTAAAGCTGCCACTTACAATATATAATGGTTTGTCAGTCAGTATAAATCAAATAATTAGTAGAAATAATGTAGTATGTTATTCATAGGGTCTAATAGGATCAGGAAGGATTGCTGCAATGAATGAGTCAAGCAGTCTGGCTCTGATGGTAAAATTACGTAACTATCCTCACAGTCTTGGAGGTGGGATGTTGACATAAGAGGTATACTTAGAAGGGTCGTGGTAGGGGGTGCTAATCCAGATAATTTGAACTATTCTACATCACCCAAAAAATTTCAGCTTCTCGTACCTTGAACTATAAATTTACACATCATCTAAGTCTTACGATAATGAGATTTGAAAATATGCAGAGTGGCTAATCTGGGATTGTTATTTTTGATGCAGTTTTACACATTTTTTTGCCACCATTTAATGTTTTATGACAAGCCTACCTCACCATCTGTGCACCGTGAAAACCTGATGAATGTAAACGTCTGACTTGAACGCGGCATCCCATGGGACTTTTTTTTAAATGCATCTTCCATGTTTGCACATTTAGAATAACACCATTATCACATTTAGGAAATTATATCAGATCAAACTGTCAGGAATCCCCAATGACGTCTCGTTCATTATGATTTGAAAAGCCCCGAAGTGAACTCCTATTGTATACAGTAGGAGGGGGAAGGTAAGGGGTTCAATGGTACAGGCCAGGCATTAGCAGGGGAGCAGGCCAAGTAGACAGGGACTGCTCCCCAACCTCCCACCCGTGAACACTGACACTAATTGAGAGGTCTATGAAATATAGATGATCTCTGTGGTGGCCCCCCTCTCACTCTGCCTTTCCTCTCCACTATTCCTCACGTCCTGTCTGCCTGCTTGAGTGACTCGAGATCAAGATTGCATGCAGATGCCGTGTTGGCATGCACATGCGCCGCTGCACACTAGCTATATCAGGGATGGTCCAATGGACATGATCGGTCAGCCTAGTCGGTCAGTGTGCGTTTGTGTGTGTGAGACAGAGGGAAGAGGCTAAAGTGAATGTATAGGATTGTTATCATCTGAACATGAAAAAAAGAGAGAAGACGTATATGGTTATATGTGTGTGGTCTTGCTGGCTTTTCTGAGTTTGTAGTCTTGTAATCACGAAATATCAAGACGGGGACAAGTAGAGAAATATGTACAAAACAAAATTCCCCTTACTTTGGGACTATTTTATTGCTAGGTTGAGGTTGTGGTTAGGTTTTTTTCTTTTAGTTTCCGTGTTCAACATTCCACATCAGAAGGGGCATCATGGTGGCGAGGAGTCATGGTGGGCAAGAATGTGGTGAGAGAGGAAGCAGTAAACCGGAAACATACGACCCAAAGGACGAAGTCAAAATTCTCGCAACATTGTTGACCAATTTAGGTGACAGTGTAGTGGGTGGCAATAACATTTTTCACAACTTCTGACCGCCAGCCACAATCACACAAAAATGCCACATATTGTTTTGGTTGCAAATCTATCATTTTGTATGAATATACCCATGATGTTCATATTGAATCTGCAGCTTGCATTTCTCATCCAATAACAAAGTGCATTCACAGTGCAAGTACTTTGTCTATTATGCAGCAAGGTGGAAAGAAAGGTCATGGAGGTCAGGGAAGTGGATAGGTGTGTAATGTGTCTGAATTCCATGCCCAAGACCCAGACCACTAATTCATCTTGGCTCTTTAACTGAAACCATGATCCTTTCTTAACTGTTCAAAACCATAGACCCGGCAAGTGGCTGCAGCTACAAATTAATAGCACAGTCGTATGGATATTGTCATCAGACTTAGTAAGAAAACAAAGTGTATCTCCTCAAAACTATTTGTCTCACATTAACCATAATTTGTCCACAATACAGTTGCCATGCACTAATATTGTAGAAATATGTCAGTTTAAAAAGATTGGAAGATCAGAATTGAACAACATGGCTTTCCAAACAAGGTCAGGAGTCCAGGAGGGCAATTAAATGGAGACACCCACAGACCCTCTATCAGTTAGGTTATCAAACAGGGCTCCACACTGACTCACCCGATCTGTTCAGAAAACTTATTTGGAGTCAATTATCCAGCAGGAGCTTGACCTAATCATCATGCATGTAGTGTAGTGAGTGGAGGTCAGGGTTAGAGGTTAGTCTGGGAAAATCTTCACAAGTGTAATTATACAAACTTCTATGTGTGTTTGTGTGTCTTTAGAGGGAGCACAAGGATGGAGAGGTCACTAACGTGCCCTGCAGCTTCGGAGGAGATATTTAAAGGCCAACGGATGGAGGCCTGTGTTTTTTTTAGAGGATCCACAACAAGCAGACCACAACCTTAGTCACTGTGGAATCGGAATATAACTCTTTATATCTTTCAATCACCCAGTCTCTTATTTCAGTCTTTATTTTATTTATTTGTTTGCTCATCTTGTGGTTGCGATTGCATTACATTTGTCTGCTTATTTCCCTTCAGTTCAGATCAAATACATTTAGTTCAGTTGATTTAGTTCAAATTAAATCGATCAGCTATTTTGAAAATTTGATATGAACATTATGAAAAAATATAATGGCAATACATTTATCGAAAGAAGAAACTATAATAAATGTAAGGCCCTGACCGTGTGTGAAAATCTGGTAAACACACACACACACACACACACACACACACACACACACACACACACACACACACACACACACACACACACACACAAACACACATCCTGTCCCGGCTTTCGAGAATTCCAGGAGAATGTTGCTTACCATCAGCACTTTGTCTTGGCTGTCAGTCGTCTCCCTGCTCTCTCCGATGGCTCACACACAAGTGGGAAATCGTGCCTGTGTGCGAGTGTGTGAGCGCATGCTGTGTGTGTGTGCTCTCGTGTGCAGATGCTCTTGACTGTTAGTAGACTACACGTGTGTTTGTGCATGATCAGCTGAAAAGCCTGGCGTCGTTCTCAAACTGCACTGTGGAACATTTCGGGGTGTAGCTCAGAGAAGCAGCTCAGTCTGTTTCGATGGAGTGCCTGTGCTCAGTTTTGCCCTTTTCCAGATGATAAGTGACACAAGCTGACATTGGGGTCAGCCATGCAGTCGATTGTAGAGCAGTGGAAAGCCATTCTGGACCACTCCAGCTGTGCGAGGCCCCTTTAAATCTCATTATCTCCCTCATTGGCATCTGCAATGCGTTTTCCACCAAATGTCACATTATAATTTGTGAGAGTCCAAATCAGCCATACTTTCTTTACAGGTGAGTGTGAAAAGTTGAACGAGCTACAGGAGAAAGTTGGGTACGGGAGGAGAAAGTCAGCAAAAGACAGTGGCGGGCCATGGATTTTGTACCTACGGCTGCTGTTTGTCTTCTGTCTCTTTCAAATTTCCTTCTTTTTATGTTACCACAGTCTGACTGCTTCATGTGTCATTTGAACAGCAGACATCTGTAGGTTTGTACTCTATTTGCATTCCTCTGTATGCTCTCTTCCTCATTTACTATTTTTTCAAAACACAGTTTTATTTAAATACTGCAGTATGCTGTAAATGTTGGTTGCATTCAGGCAAAGCAAATCTTATACAGGTGAATACATATACGGCGTACATACTCTTATACAGTATGCATCTGAGCTGGGAATTAATTAATGTGACAAAACTCCAAAAACCAATGGGAGTCATAACATTGTTAGTTGTCCAGGCCTAACAGGTGCAACAAAACCAACAGGAAAGTGTGGGAGCAGCTTGAACACACTGATACAGTCCAAAAGACACCTGTGTGGGTGGACTATACAGACTACATCTGTTAAGCCATGAGGCTAGCCCACTTACCTTGGTTATGTTCCAGTAGCTGTATAACATTTAAACGTTAACCTAATCTTCCTCTGGATACCTTGACATCTGGATGTAAAGTACAGTTGCATCTAATATAATATTAGTGGGTGAAAAGGCCCATTATTTGGTGCAGAAACATAGGAGAGGTTTGCCTGTTGAGTATAGGAGAGGGAAGTCAGCGAGAGACAAATCATTTGTTGATCCTGTTTGAATTGTGCCATGCATTACACATATGATGTTTGTCAACCTAAATGATGATTTTGCAAGTCAAGAAAGTCACATGTTTGTCGTAAAACTGTTGAAGTATAAAACTGTGAAATCACATAATTACACACTCAAAACCCTATAGGTTTCGTACCTGGATATTTTCACACGAGCATTGGGTCTTGCTCGTTTTGCTTTTCAGCTGAGGTAAGATAACATTACATTTGTGCGTGCACTAAAGCTAAGTTCTCTAGCCAGCGAGCAAACCAAGGCATCGGCCATGTTGGTGTTGGTGATGTACATTGTGCAAGATGAGAGATTTAGTTCTCACAAAACAAAATGGTACTACTAAAAACTGCAACTTTCTTAACTTTTATAAATGTATCAGTCATATTAGAGCATTCCCAAGAGTTTCCCAGTTGTAAGGAGCTCCAATACGACATGAATGCAGCATTTAGCCAGCAGGGTTTGGTAACTGAACCTTCAGTATGCCTCTGCAGTGTTAGGTGAGTGTTTTCTCGCTATGCCTTCTGATGTCAGTTCACTTTCAGGCAAACTGGGGTGCAGTTTGTTTGTGACGAGAATGCAACATGTGCAAACCATAACATATTATAAGAGATGTGGTCCACCAGAGCTATCGTAATGTGCACACACTGAATGAATGATGTTCCACCCCAATAAAAAGTAGAAATGGCAATGCGTAAAAATAAATGACTCAGTAAAATAATAAATGCAGTAAATGTTAATATAGTTACGTCTTGGTAAGCCTGGGTAGTTAGACAGTAAGCTACAATGTCACACCTCCAAAGTGATATATATGGCTTCTCCAAAAGTCACTCCTCTCCACTTTCCCCCATTTTCCAGTCTTTCTCTCTTTTGTGGCCCTTCAACCTCCCTTGTGTCTTCTTTTATACGGGCCACAGTCTCTCCATCCATCTCTCAAATCATCAGTTTCTTTTTTCACTCACCCTCCCCTCTGTCTCCCTCCCTCCCTCCCCTGTCCTCCGATTTCCTTCTCCCTCCTCGCCCAGGTTTGTCGTCTGCCACTGTGGCATGCTAACACTCTGACAATGTGGAGAGCTGAATAATTGATGTGTGGATGTGAAAGTTTGATGCCTGACTCGCGGGCAGATTGAACCTGCAGGCAGAATGCCTTTGCCCATCAGCCGACTCCCTGCTCTGTGCGGCACTCAACACTCTCTCTCTCTTTTACTCTCACACACACACACACACACACACACACACACACACACACACACACACACACACACACACACACACACACACACACACACACACACACACACACACACACACACACACACCTTACCATACAGTACACATATCTCCCAATGGACTCCTCTACTTCTTCTCTCAAACATCTCAGATATTTGATGCAATATTCTGTAACTGCTATACGTATAGAAATGGAGCTAGTACGCGTTGTACTTTTACCTATCACATTTATACTCATGGGATAACTCATATTTTCTGCAATAAAGATAATTTAGAGCCAATTGAAAACACCACCTATGTGTTGCCAGAGGACACAACTTATTTCATGAGTGTAACCAAGCAACAGCAAAATACCAGAGTTTATACTCACATGACGCTCATCATTTGAGACCTAACACACACGTGGACACACACAAAAAAAAAAACTGAACCTGACAGTATACATTATGATGCATAATAAAGACGCAAAGGGAACAAGGAGTGGTGCACTGGTTTCACAAGTAATTTGTGTATCATTTAACTTAAATTATCACCTGAAAAGCCAATCTATCATGTAATGACTAACCAGGAAATGTCTTTTTTTACATTACCTTAATAAAGTGAAAACTGGCTTATAGAGGTGCAGATATTGTTATACCCCAACAATACGTTTCTCCTTGACAGCTACATTCCTCCTCGAAGAAGACGTGCTATTACCAAACTAGAGAAGTCTCTAAATGCTGTGTGTGCAAGACTGTGAGTAGCAGAAGAAAACTCTCATTTCAGTTTATTTATTTCCCAAGTGATAGGAATTGCTGTATTTGTTAACATCTAAATACAAATTTTACCTGAATAGAGTCTGATTTACTCGACACAACCATTTCACAAGGCACATGGTCAACAAAAACAACTTGTGACTGCATTTACTCTTAAAGCATGTAGTCATAATAACAGGACTGCTTTTCTAATTTCTTTCAACAGCGTTAATATTCAGCACCGGCACAAATTAAAGATGAAATCAGAACTATATTTAGGAACAAGTCGCTTTTTTTTGCAGCTAAAAATAACTTGAGCAGTACTTTTTTTAAATGCCAGTACATTATTATATTTACATGAACATGCTCACACTGGTGAATGCAATGTACAGTTTCTGTTAAAACCTCTCAGATTGCATATTATGTCATTGACTTAAAGGGGTAAACAGTAATAGTATATGTATTTCTGGATGCAAACCGAAACAAACAAATAAGAAGAAGTACATTTTCTGGGGGTTCTACACATTCCCAGGTGCCCTGAACTACCCACCATGTACCTCACACTTAATTTTCTTAGCTGTACAATGACAGGTGGAGGAGAAAAAACAAGAAGTGGATGCGCAGTTGGCGTGATATTTGTTGAACCAGGAAGAAACTTGATTGAGCGACTGTTAACCACAAAATGAAGCTCTCAAATGTTAATTGTTGACACAACAATGAACATCTCCTCTGAATCCAGTCTAAAATGTAGTAAGACTGAGACTAAACATTTCTATATGAAGCCTCTGCTGCGAGATGTTTGAAACATTTTGCTAATCACACCCTCAAGCATTGGAGTCAGCGCTCACATTTAAAATGCCCCCCCCCCCCCCCCCCCCCCTCTCTCTTTAATCTACAAGGCCTCCTAAGTGTTTGTGCTCTTTTTAAATATACTGTGGAAATGACTGTTTATAGCCCCCAGATTTGTGTCTCATATTTCTCCCTCAGGTCAGAACTGAAATGGGCCGAAAGTGCCTCCAGGACCTTCATCTTAATGGAACTCAAAAATGGCTTAAAGCAGCAGGAGCCGGTCTCCAGGTGAGTTTAACTTGT